>CM050165.1:133028969-133628969 GCA_027410445.1 Discoglossus pictus | reverse complement strand
AATCTAGGTGTGTATCTGTGTGTAAAGTGTATTTGTGTTTGATTCAGATTTTTGTTTTCCTCCTCTAAAAACTAGGTGCGTCTTATCTGCCGGTGCGTCTTATAGGGCGAAAAATACGGTAAACATAATCTACATTCTACTTACCTCCCCGCGATGTCTCCGGCCTCCTCCGGATCCTCTTCTGCCACGCCCTGTAAAAAAAATAAAATACTTACATCCGCACTTCCGGACATCCCCGACGCTAATGAGGCTCCAGGAGACTTTTCCGGAAGAAAATAAGCAATGGCGCCTTCTGATTGGTTAAAAACGCTGTCTATCAAATTCACCCAATCAGGAGGCGCCAATGTGTGAGTCAATCAGAAAGCGATACACCCTAAAATCCCACTCTGATTGGATAATGCACCTGTCAATCTTTATTTAAACCAATCACAAGGCACAGATGCCTTCAGCCAATTACAATGGAATACACCCCTACAGGGTGATTGGTTTGAGCCTCTGCGCACTCTGATTGGTTGCACTGACAATAGCCAATCACAATGGAATACACCCTCACGTACTGATTGGTGAAGGATTTGCACATTCTCATTGGCTACTGTTAATATCAATCAATATGACAGCCAATGGGAAGGCGCAGATGTCTTCACCAATCAGTACGTGGGGGTATATTCCATTGTGATTGGCTTATGGCAATAAAGCCTTAGTATTGGTTCAAATAAAGATTGACAGGTCTGTTATCCAATCACCGTTGTATTTTGGGGTGTATACTTTTTTAATTGGTTCACAAATCGGGTCTTCTCATTGGCTGAATTTGATAGACAGCCTTTTCAGCCAATCAGAAGCCGCCATTGCCAATTTTATTCTGGAATACTCCATAGGAAGGTCATTAGCGTCGGAGATATCCGCCAGGGCGGATGTGTGTTGCTTTTTTTTTTTTTTTCATGCACGGATGCTTCCGGAGAAGACGAGGAGGCCGGAGACATCGTGGAAAGTTAAGTATAATGTACATTGTGTTTATTTAAATTTGGTTGATGTTTACTAAGGTAATGTTTTTTTTTACAGGAGTATCGCCGGATAAGACGCAAAGATGGACGACGGAACATGGAGGACGTGACATGCTGGGACGTGACATGCTGGAACGGGACATGCTGGAAAGGTGAGAATAATATTTAGAATATTTAGAATGTTTATAATGTTTAGTTATTTCATGTAAACGTGTTGTATTAATTTTTTTAATCTTTTTTACCGTAGGTTGCTGATCTGAAGAAACATCTCAAAGGTAAGTGGTCCTAATTATTTGATTGTAGCTTACAATTAGGGTAGCTATATATATATATATAGATAGCATGTATTATATATTAGATAGATAGATAGGGGGATGTATTATTAGATAGTATTGTATATTAGATAGTGGGATGTATATTACATTATATAGTGGCATGTATATTAGATAGTGACATGTATATTAGATAGTGGCATGTATATTAGATAGGGGTGTATTGTATTTAATTGAATTGTTATTACATTAGATAGTGGGATGTATATTACATTAGATAGTGGGATGTATATTACATTAGCTAGTGGCATGTATATTAGATAGTGCACCTTCCTCCATACATTTTGGGAGTCTCCCACATGCCTTTTCGCAAACTCAAAACGTGCCATTTTGTTTTTGCTGAAAGTAATGGCTTTCTTCTGGCCACTCTGCCATAAAGCCCAACTCTATGGAGCGTGCGGCTTTGTTGTCGTCCTATGTACAGATACTCAGTCTCTGCTGTGGAACTCTGCAGCTCCTCCAGGGTTACCCTAGGTTTTTGTGCTGCCTCTCTGATTAATGACTTCCTTGCTTGGTCCGTGCGTTTTGGTGGGCGGCCGTCTCTTGGCTGGTTTGCTGTTGTGCCATGTTCTTCCCATTTGTTTACGGCAGATTTTATCATCAAAGATTTGGATATTTCTTATACCTAACCCTGACTTGTACTTTTCAACAACATTGTCCCTTACTTGTTTGGAGAGTTCCTTGGTCTTCATGGCAGTGTTTGGTTAGTGGTGCCTCTTGCTTAGGTGGCACAGCCTCTGATGCCTTTCAAAAAAGGTGTGTATATGTAATGATAGATCATGTGACACTTAGATTGCACACAGGTGGACATCATTTCACTAATTATGTGACTTTAAATGTAATTTCGGTGGCACCTGAGCTTTTTATGGACTTCATAACAAAGGGGGTGAATACATACGCACATGCCAATTTTCTGTTTTCTATTTTTAAAAAATAGTTTTATGTATATATTTTTCTAATTTCACTTCACCAACTTTGAATTTTATGTGATGGATCCGAACACAATAGTCTGATTAACAAAACATTGAACTTAAGGCTGTAATGTAACAAAATAGGTAAAAAGTCAAGGGGGGTGAATACTTTTGCAAGGCACTGTATGTAGCGCATGCTATAAGAGTCAAGACGCTGTCTCGCATCCTTTATCTCCAGGAAGTTACAGTACTGTGGCATAGAACCAAAGAGTAGCTTACGCTTACAAGAATCAAAGTGTAGCCTCTGCTTGGAAGAATCCAAGAGAAGCCTGTGCTTGCAAGGACCAAAGTTTTGCCCCATTGTTTACATGAACCCAAGTGTAGCTTGTGCTTACAAGAATTAACATGTAGCTTGTGCTTACAAGGACCAAAATGTAGATTGTGCTGACAAGTCATCATGAGTTCGAATAAGGCTAGTGATACCACTCAGCAGAAAAGAAAAATAACGAGAACCATGATAGAACAGAAAAAGGGGATACCTCCCCTTCCAAGCAATAACCTCTCGCCACCATCCTACCAGGACATCAACACCTCTCAGCACAGGTACAGTGAAATTACATTTTATTTGATCTAATTATTGTTTTTATTTTTGTCTGTTTAGTTTTAAGGTTTTGTATCAAAAAACAACTTGAATGACATGGCCAACCAGGGCCTGAGCAGGACGTGTCAGCCTGCAGCTCTCAGGAGGTAAGATTTACAAAAGTAGGCTCAATCGACAATTTCACCCTAATAAATCACAATATACCATACAGGCCTGACAAGGGCCAAGTTGGGATATCATACAGCAGCTTTGCCTGCATAGAAAAGTGCAGGAGTGAATCACAGTCTGAAACTAACCCTGCATTACTCTTTCTATATGCCAGGAGTACTTACGGGACATTGGAGAACTGTAAATATTTGTACATAAACCCAATTAAGAGTCTGCTTAATATGCAGCAGTGACAAAATTAATTACTGCAATGCACTAATAGACCTTAGACCCTGATTACGCAACAAAAAGCTCTAGAAGTTTCCAGGCAATACTGTAACACTCAAAGTCTGTATACAAGCATTACTGGATAGTAGCAGAATGAGGCTTCAGTGAGACACTGACACCTAGGGGCAACAGATGGTACTGCTTCCTACAAAGAAGTGTAAGCTGAACAAACCAGACAACGGGTCACTGAGAAACCTGACATTATCCCACTAAAAGAGTCAAGCAACAAACAACTACAAAACCTGAACACTAAACACTGCCCACAGGCAAATTAGTAGAAACATAGTCTGGTCAGAGAAAAATCTATCCCAACCAGACAAGGGACCCAGAAGCAGTGATCAGGGAGAAAGTATCACAGACACCTACAGTTTAAAACACATCAGCACCTGAGGGAGTTAAGAAATGTAAAGACACCAGTTTGTTAGGTCTGAAAAAACAGGCAGCCAATAGGCCCTGGACAAAAGTCCAAAAGATTTACAGTTAAAATATTATTGTAAAAAGTACCAACACAGACTAAGATGTAAAGACTGCATGCTGCCCCCAAAGAAGGGACACTCACATACGCAGTGGATAAGAGTGGATAAGAAATCAACATACTACTTTATAGGTTTAATAGGGAATATGGAATGGCGGGAGTGTCAACAAGAAGGAATTCTAAAGACATACAGTCGTATTACACACCAAGGAAATAGCTCACAAGCGTTCCAAAAAACCTACACACCAACAAAAGAAACATCCAGACTAAGCATGGAGAACTCCGCTACAAGCACTAAAGGAGATATTCAGGACTTGATAAGACCTGATAACGTCATTTAGATCAGAAATCAAATCTGAAATTAAAAAAGTAACTACTGAACTTACTTCAGAAATAAAGAAGTAGACTCCAAAACTGTGTCCCTGGGAGAGAAATACAATGACCTTCTACAGGCACACAACCGACTGGAGGAAGAAACAGCAACACTGAGAGAAGAACAGAGCCATCAACAAGCAGCACAGGAAGATCTTGAAAATAGATCAAGACGACAGAACATCAGGATAAAAACTTGCCGGAGTCAGTAAAAGATCTTCACTTATATATTGGATAACTATGTGAATTCCTTATGCCAAATACAGAAACAGAACATTTCAGACTTAACCGAGTCCACAGGGCATTGGGGGGCCGTGCACGCTTTCACTATTTTACCACTAAAGAACAATTTTTTGGAGATCCTAGTATCTTGTTGGACCTATCCACAGTGACCCTGTACAAAAGGAGAACAATTAAACCAATTCTGGAAAGTACACGGGAACACGGATGGAAATACACATGGGGCTTCCCATTCTGCCTAAATATAGCAAAAGACGGAAAGATCTTCACTGTCAGAACCTTAGAAGAAGGAGTCGCTCAGAAAACACCGCCAAAACAGCAAGAGGAATCCCAAGATCCTGCCGGGCCTTGAATCACAACTCACGGCAAGAAAAGACAGCAGAAGTCCGGTATAATTTGGTTTTACTGTTTACCTTTGGAACAAAACAACTCAGACTTCAACTAAAGCTCATAACGTAGTAGTTCTAAAACAAATCTTAGGAGCTGGAACACAGACCGTACGTAATTAAGAACAAAATGTTGATTAGTAAGAAAAGTTAGCTAGAACCCCTCATTTACTCGTAATAAAAGGTTTAACTAATGCGTCCCTTAGGGGCATTATTGTTTAATCAGTTACAAGGTGAATCATCTCAGTATTTGATAGAAATACTATTTGATTCACCAATAAAAAGTTTCAGAGGACAGCAATCGCTCTCCTCAAGTTTAAGTTTAATAGTGTTGTTAATTGAAATCACACTTAGAAGTGTACTAAAGCTGCTAAAGACATACAAATATATTGTTTACGTTTAAAGAAAAGAACATATTGTTTAATTAGATAACATTTTTATTGTCTTAAGGGAAAAAAGTTAGTAAAAGACATTTTTCTCATTTTGAGCCAGGTTACATAACCTCTGGGTCTTGTGTGCTCGCTTCCCAGCGGGAGGCCATCTCATCGAAAAGTATATGCAGAAGAGGGGGCGCAGGTTTGTCCTGACAGGTAGAGCTAGTAAATTGAAGACAGGTGAGTCATGGATATCAATATAATATCACATAAAGCTCAGGGTCTGAATGAACCTGTAAAAAGAGAAATAGCTATGAAAGAATATCTCAGATTAGGAGCAGATGTAATACTGATTCAAGAAACCCATTTTTTTTTAAAAGCGATACCCAAATACTTGGGGGAGGATCTACACACAAACATTCCATGGCACAGCCTCAGAGAAAAAAAGTGGAGTGTCAATCCTGGTGCATAAAAGACTACATTTTAGACATGTGAAGACACAAAAAGATGAGGAGGGTAGATATTTAGTAGTACACAGAGTCATCAATGATAGAAATGTATTAATCTTAAATTATTATGCACCAAATTTGGAACAGAACACCTTTTTTTCACAAAATATCAAATGTAATAGCCAACTGGCGGGAAGCCATCTGGATCCATGGGGGGCATATGAACGCAGTTATAGACCCAAATAAAGACAAATCAAACAAACACAACCCAAATGTGATGCCCACAGAGACCAAAGCATTTAAATCCATATTGAAATCCCACTGCCTGTTTGACGCATGAAGGGGAATGAACCAAAAAGAAATGGTGTTTACTTTTTATTCGGCCAGTCATAAATCCCAATATAGAATAGACTACATATTGCTACAGCAACAGATAGAGCCTAATATAACGGCAGCATCAATTTATCCCGTATCATGGTCAAACCATGATCTAGTTAGCAAATGCCTGTGCGACTTGCTTCCAAAAGGATGTTCCCCTACAAGGACATTGAACCCTAATTTGCTAAATGACCCAGAATTGAAAGAAAAAAAAACCCAAAGCAATTGAGGAATACTTCTCCCTTAACAATAGTGGGGAAATGAATATATTGGGGGTATAGGCAGCCCATAAGGCAGTTATCAGGGGGAAATGCATTATGCTGGAAGCTGCAGCAAAAAAAAGTAGAGCAAAATCAGGTCATCACCTTAAATAAGAAATTAACAGAATTACAAAATCATATCTGTATGACGAAATTCGAAGATGCAAAGAGCAATTAAATCTGATTCTAAGAAAGAAAGTGGTGACAATTTTACTGCGCACACAGGCCAAGTTCTTTAGACAAGCCAACAAGCCAGACTCATTGTTGGCCAAGATGCTTAGGCAAAAGAGGGCAGATTCATTTATCCCCAAAATAGTGAACAAGGACAATGAGATTGTATATAAGAGAAATGAATATATAGAGGAAAGAACAGACACCTTTAAGTTCCAATCACAAGTTATAAACCCCTCCAGCCATGTAAATTGGCATATATGTAATCATATTGAAAAAGGTGGAAATGATTATAGAAATATATTAAAATATAACTTTTATTTACAAACAATAAAAAATGTATATACAATATAAATAGAAAGTTGATCCAATTAATTCAATATACAATGGCATCTATCAATAAGTAAATTACTCAATCAATTATCATATGAATTGCTGACAGATGTTACCAAATATATATAATTGAATATGTATTGAGGGTGCCAAATATATCAATAAGGTAGCCAAAAAATATCTGTAAATAGATACATAAAGGACTGAAGTGGAGACAGAGGGGACAAAATTAGATTACTGTGGCCCTATCTAACACATATAGTGGAAGGCCCTGATGAGAAATCTATGGGGACCCACTATTTATCCCCTATCCCTCAAAGAAATCTAAGTCCTACACTATAAATAGCTAGAACTAATCCCCTCTGCTCCACTTACCTTCCAGTCCTAGTAACAGGCTTGCACATCACGGCACAATCAAAAATGGCTCAGAGACAGCGTGCACACGCTGTTTGTGACGTCATCAACAGGCGACCCGCAATACAGCTGATCGACGCGCACGTTTCGCGTACTTCCGCTTCCTCCAGGATCAGTATCATTAGGATAGTGGTCTGGGTCTTTTATAGCTCCCAGACGAGTTTGTGTGCATAAATGGAGACTCATGGCGAATGCAGTAGGTCCTGCAAGGACAATAAATCATTAAACCAGTGTATTCATTAAAATGACAAATTACTTGCTTTAATATGAGAAATGACATCTAAAAATCAAATATATACATGATATAGTCTACACAATGATAAACTGTCTATGTAATTTGACAGTTACCAATGCAATATAAATGAAAAAGCAATATTAGATCTTATATTAATGATACGTTATCATGGTTTCTGAAACATAATCAAGTACATATATCTGATCTATACATCTGATTGGTATCAAACATTTACATAGTATGGATATATAAGATATGTCTCTAAAACAGTGATATAGATACTAAGACCCCTAGTTACTTTATATTAGAATTAAGAATAGGAGGTTGGATCCTTATAAATAAAAATAAAGAGATCCATTGGGCAATACATATAAATCAAATAAAACTATATCCCCAAGACCTCATAGGGTCAGATATTAGGGTCAAAGTAGTAGAGTTATATCCAAATAGTCTTCTATGACAAAAAGTTATGAATTATGTATCAATATGTTCTGACTCTAGATAGATACCCCAAAATTATTATATTCATTAAGACCATTAGGTGAAACTGTGTCAAGTATCGAAATCCATTTTGTTTCAGCTTTTTCAAGATCTCCTCTCCTAATACCTAAGGATATTTTTTGGAGCACCCAGCATCGTAATTTGGGTTTGGACATATGTACTTCATGGAAATGCCTGGCAACTGATGTTAATTTCTTTCCATTGGTGATGTCCCTAAAACTATTACAGATGTTACGAATATGTTCGCCCACTCTTTTCTTAAGAGTGCGTGACGTGATCCCAATATATCTCAAAGGGCAAGGGAATTCAAGACAGTAAACCACGCCTTGTGATCAACAATTAAACAGCCCTTTTAAGGGTATACTTATACCCATTCTATCAGTCACATTATTGATTTTACTCATATTGGGGCAGAACATACAGGGACCGCATCCAAAGGTTCCATTCGGTAAATGTGTGGATCCTTTCATCTTTTTAACAAAATGGCTTCTTACCAATGTATCTTTGATGTTTTTAGATCTCCTCCATCCCATTTGAATTTGGTCACCTATAAATTTGTTGATGACTGTATCAGTCTGTAAGATATTAATATGTTTATTCAATATTTTAGTGACGTCACTTGAATCCTCACTGTATGTCCCAATGAATCTTACTGGACCATCTTTTTTAATTCTAGGTTTTGGACACAGCAAATTTTCTCTTGTTGTATGAAGTGCTCTTTGATATGCCTTTTTCAGCGACATGTTACTATAACCTCTATCCTTTAATCTGTCCTTGAGTTCCAGGGCTCTTCTCTTAAAGATCTGAGTGTCGGAGCAATTTCTTCTCAGACGTAGGAATTCGCCTACCGGTATTGCTTTTAAAGTTGGAGAGAAATGGGAACTTTGAAAGTGCAGAGTGCTATTAGTGGCAGTTGGTTTCCTGTATAGGTCCGTGGTCACATAACCCATATCATTCTTGATTATGGTAATATCCAAAAAATCAATCCTATTAGGATCAATCGTGTGTGTCAATTTGAGATTGAGAGTATTATTATTCAAAGTTGAGATAAATTGTTCAAGATTGTGGACTGTATCATTCCATATAATAAATATGTCATCAATATATCTTATCCATAGTAATATATGTTCTGTGAACATTATATTACTATCATTGAAAACTATCTCACTTTCCCACCATCCGAGATAAAGGTTGGCATAGGTGGGTGCCACTGCAGACCCCATGGCAGTGCCACGTTTTTGTAGATAAAACTTGTCATTGAAAACAAAATAGTTATGATAAAGAATAAACTTAATCATCCTAATTAGAAAGACATTCCTGCTTTGATTGATAATTGTATCCATATCAAGAAAATGCTTAATAGCATCACATCCTGCTCTGTGATCTATTGAAGTGTAGATACTCTCTACATCACATGTTACAAATAATGAGGATGCAGACAATAGGATGCCATCAAGTTTATTCAGAACATCCATCGTGTCTCTGACATAACTCGGTAAGTTTAAGACAAATGACCTTAGTTTTTAATCCAAAAATTGACTAGCTCTCTCTCCCAGACTTCCGTTTCCCGAAATTATCGGTCTGCCTGGAGGTTTGCTCTGATTTTTATGCACTTTTGGCAACATATAAAATGTTGCTATTCTGGGGTTACTCATTGTTAAAAATGCAGATTCTTTCGCACTTATGACATTGTCATTTTTACCCTCTTTGATTATATTATCATATATCTGGACAAAATCATCAGTTGGATCGACAAATAAGCGTTCATAACAGTGCTTATTGTTAAATTGCCTTTCTGCCTCTTCTGTATACATGGTAACGGGCCAGATAACAGTATTGCCGCCTTTATCAGAAGGTTTGAGTAACACATCATCCCCGTCTTTTATTTCCCTGAGAGCCTTTTTTTCATTAGATGTTATATTACTCTTATTACTAGAAATAAGTTTCTTAAAATCTTTAGTCACAGATTTCACATAAATATCCACTGCTGGACAGCTTGACAGTATGGGATTGAATTTCGATTTCACCTTCAATTTGTCTGTCAGTATTGTTTGTTCATCCCTGGTTATTGCTGTCTCATCAATTTCCAAATCAGATATAGGGACTTTAGGGACATCATCGTTCCTGTAAAATAATTTTTTTATCAGGATTTTTCGAGCATAAAGATGCAAATCCTTGAAAATACCAAAAAAAATCAAATTTGTCACTTGGCGAAAAAGTAAGTCCTCTATGTAAAAGAGATATTTGTGATGAGGTGAGAATTCTGTCTGATAAATTAATAATCTGTAAATTATCATCCTTCTTTACCTCTGCCTTCTTGACCATTGTCTTGTCAGAATGTGTGAGTCCCTCCCCCTCGGTTCCCATCTCTGGTAATCTCTTAGATTTTCTTTTCTCTGAGGATCTAGCCGTTCCTCTAAGGGATGTTTTGCTGACCTCAATCGTTGTCTGTAATCTAAAAAATCCGGTTGATTTCTTCTGAAATCTCCCTGATTTTCTTCCTTTTATCCTCATCATCAGTGGCAGATGTATCAAACTTGGGGTGTCTCTTTTAGTTCTTGTTCTCCTCCTTTGGTTGGATTTGTGCGTCCAATCAAAAATATTTCCCACCTCAAAATCATGTTGGTCTCTATTATACTTCTGTCTCTTTAGATTAATAATCTAAATAATAATAATCTACTTCCCTTTTATCAAGATTGTATTTTACGATAGCATTTCTTGAAATCTTCCAAAGTTTCAAACTGTTTTAAATTTTTATTTAATTCATGGATTTCTTTGTCTAATCCTATTTGTATCTCTGTCTCGTAGTCAGAAAGTATGGCTAGAAGTGCCTGTTCCCATCTCTCTTTATAGGTGGTCAAATGAAAGGTAAAGGAAGGAAAAACTTTGATTCTAAGTCCTCTGGGAATTAGATGTTTGGCTAAGTATTTGTCATGGCATGTCTTGTTCCAAAAGGAATGCACTGTTTTAGAGACATATCTTATATATCCATACTATGTAAATGTTTGATACCAATCAGATGTATAGATCAGACCTGGAACTATATATGTACTTGATTATGTTTTAGAAACCATGATAACGTATCATTAATATAAGATCTAATATTGCTTTTTCATTTATATTGCATTGGTAACTGTCAAATTACATAGACAGTTTTTCATTGTGTAGACTATATCATGTATATATTTGATTTTTAGATGTCATTTCTCATATTAAAGCAAGTAATTTGTCATTTTAATGAATACACTGGTTTAATGATTTATTGTCCTTGCAGGACCTACTGCATTCGCCATGAGTCTCCATTTATGCACACAAACTCGTCTGGGAGCTATAAAAGACCCAGACCACTATCCTAATGATACTGATCCTGGAGGAAGCGGAAGTACGCGAAACGTGTGCGCCGATCAGCTGTATTGCGGGTCGCCTGTTGATGACGTCACAAACAGCGTGTGCACGCTGTCTCTGAGCCATTTTTGATTGTGCCATGATGTGCAAGCCTGTTACTAGGACTGGAAGGTAAGTGGAGCAGAGGGGATTAGTTCTAGCTATTTATAGTGTAGGACTTAGATTTCTTTGAGGGATAGGGGATAAATAGTGGGTCCCCATAGATTTCTCATCAGGGCCTTCCACTATATGTGTTAGATAGGGCCACAGTAATCTAATTTTGTCCCCTCTGTCTCCACTTCAGTCCTTTATGTATCTATTTACAGATATTTTTTGGCTACCTTATTGATATATTTGGCACCCTCAATACATATTCAATTATATATATTTGGTAACATCTGTCAGCAATTCATATGATAATTGATTGAGTAATTTACTTATTGATAGATGCCATTGTATATTGAATTAATTGGATCAACTTTCTATTTATATTGTATATACATTTTTTATTGTTTGTAAATAAAAGTTATATTTTAATATATTTCTATAATCATTTCCACCTTTTTCAATATGATTACATATATGCCAATTTACATGGCTGGAGGGGTTTATAACTTGTGATTGGAACTTAAAGGTGTCTGTTCTTTCCTCTATATATTCATTTATGTTATATTATACACTGCTGATCACATTAGTTATTCCTTATGTTTAAATATGCATGGATATTGAAGCTATATATTAGCCATTCCCAATTTACATAAGGAGACCCCTATTATTGTTGTTCACCTAACTCAATTTTTCATGAGATTGTATATAAGCCAGACCAAATTACAAGATCATTCCAACAATTTTATTTTGACTCAGCACGTGATCATTCGGGCACACAAAACCACAAGGCAAAGACTAAATAGTTCTTCTCCCCAGTTAGATAAAACTAAGGTAGACACTCTCGGACAGCCCATTTCAATAGAAGAAATTAAAAAAGCCATAGTAGACTCCAAATCACACAGGGCTCCTAGTCCGGATGGATTCACTATTACTACAAACAATGTGTGGCGTCACTTCTACCGTATCTTCAGCAGTTATTTAATGGGTTTCTAGATGGGAAAATTATGAAAACAGAATTTTTAGAAGCAAAAATGATTGTACTACATAAGGAGGGCAAAGATCCTTCACAATGTACAGTGCCTTGCAAAAGTATTCACCCCCTTGACTTTTTACTTATTTTGTTACATTACAGCCTTGAATTCAATGTTTTGTTAATCTGAATTGTATGTGATGGATCAGAACAAAATAGTCTAAGTTGGTGAAGTGAAATGAGAAAAATATATACATAAAGCTATTTTTTAGAAATAGAAAACAGAAAATTGGCATGTGCGTATGTATTCACCCCCTTTGTTATGAAGCCCATAAAAAGCTCTGGTGCAACCATTTACCTTCAGAAGTCACATAATTAGAGAAATGATGTCCTCCTGTGTGCAATCTAAGTGTCACATAATCTGTCATTACATATACAGACCTTTTTTGAAAGGCCCCAGAGGCTGCGACACCTAAGCAAGAGGCACCATTAACCAAACACTGCCATGAAGACCAAGGAACTCGCCAAACAAGTAAGGGACAATTTTGTTGAGAAGTACAAGTCAGGGTTACGTTATAGAAAAATATCCAAATCTTTGATGATCCCCAGGTGCACTATAAAATCTATCATAACCAAATGGAAAGAACATGGCACAACAGCAAACCTGCCAAGAGACGGCCGCCCACCAAAACGCACGGACCGGGCAAGGAGGTCATTAATCAGAGAGGCAGCACAGAGACCTAAGGTAACCCTGGAGGAGCTGGAGAGTTCCACAGCAGAGACTGGAGTATCTGTACATAGGACGACAATAAGCAGTACGCTGCACAGAGTTGGGCTTTATGGCAGCGTGGCCAGAAGAAAATCATTACTTTCAGCAAAAAAAACAAAATGGCACATTTTGAGTTTGCAAAAAAGGAAGTGGGAGACTCCCAAAATGTATGGAGGAAGGTGCTCTGGTCTGATGAGATTAAAATGGAACTTTTCGGCCATCATAGAAAACGCTATGTCTGGCGCAAATCCAACACATCACATCACCAAAAGAACACCATCCCCACAGTGAAGCATGGTGGTGGCAGCATCATGCTGTGGGGATGTTTTTCAGCAGCTGGGACTTGGAAACTGGTCAGAGTTGAGGGAAAGATGGATGGTGCTAAATACAGGGATATTCTTGAGCAAAACCTGTACCACTCTGTGTGTGATTTGAGGCTAGGATGAAGGTTCACCTTCCAGCAGGACAATGACCCAAACACACTGCTAAAGCAACACTTGAGTGGTTTAAGGGGAAACATGTAAATGTGTTGGAATGGCCTAGTCAAAGCCCAGTCCTCAATCCAATAGAAAATGTGTGGTCAGACTTAGAGATTGCTGTGCACAAGCGCAAACCATTCAACTTGAAGGAACAAGAGCAGTTTTGTAAAGAGGGATTGGCAAACATCCCAGTGGTAAGACATGGCTAGCTCATAGAGACTTATCCAAAGCGACTTGGAGCTGTGATTGCCGCACAAGGTGGCTCTACAAAGTATTGACTTTAGGGGGGTGAATAGTTATGCACATTTACTTTTTCTGTTATTTTGTCCTATTTGTTGCTTGCTTTACAATAAAAAAAAAAAACATCTTCAAAGTTGTGGGCATGTTTAAATGATGCAAATCCTCAAACAATCCATGTTAATTCCAGGTTGTGAGGCACAAAACCCGAAAAATGCCAAGGGGGGTGGATACTTTAGCAAGGCACTGTAGTAGCTACAGACCAATTTCTTTAATCAATACAGATGCGAAACTATACTCCAAAATTTTAGCAAACAGATTGGCACCATTATTACCAGAAGTGATCCATCCAGACCAGGTAGGCTTTATATCGAGGAGAGAAGCTCCAGATAATACAAGGAGAGTCTTCAACCTTATAGACATAGCCTCCAATGATGGGACACCCATGTTGCTGCTATCGTTGGATGCAGGAAAAGCATTTGACAGAATAGACTTGGCTTTCATGAGAGAGATTATACTGAAATTTGTCATCAGTGAAGACTTTCTAAATAGCATAATGTTACTATATTCCAATCCGAGAGCTTATATTTCATATCAAGGGTTTAGATAAAAATTATTTGATATTGCTAGGGGAATGAGACAGGGATGCCCCCTGTCCCCCCTACTTTTCGCACTATGTATTGAACCACTAGCAATAGCCATAAGAGGTAATCCACACATACAAGGGGTCCATTTGGGGGACAAAGACTATAAACTCAATCTGTTTGCAGATTACATATTAGTCGCGGTCATGGAGCCTTCCAAACATATTCAAATAACTCACTACATGTAACCAAATGTCAGGGTTTAAAGTTAACACTAATAAAAGTGAAGACCTCAACATATCCCTGCCCAAGCAATTGGAAAATCTGCTGACTCTAAATTTCCCTTTTAAATGGGCCCCAAATCACATATTTGGGAATTCAAATTCCGAGAGATCCAAATTTAATTTACGAAGCTAACTTCCCCAAATTGTTTAAGACAATACACAATGAATTAAGAAGGTGGTCCACCCTCAATATCTTCTGGCTAGGCAAAATTCACGCCATCAAAATGAACATTCTGCCAAAAATACTATACCTGTACCGCAATTAGATTAAAAGACGTGAAAACACTACAGAAAGCAATATCAAATTTAATCTGGAGTAATAAAAAAAACATGATAAATAGGGCAACAATGTCGGCATCAAACAGACAGGGCTTGCCTTCCTGGAATTGACAAGATACTATAAGGCTACGAGATTGGCCCAAGTAGCTAAATGGTACACTAGGGTTTCTCCTCCAGTATGGGTAGAAATTGAAAAACAAATCCTATCGTAACAGAACATACTTTTACACCAAACATTATGGTTAAGCATTCGACACAAGGTCCCCATAAAAACGCTATCCACATGCATAAATCATACCATAAAGCTATGGAAAGAAATAAGCAAAATAACCAGCTTAATAGAAGAAGGGTCATTGCTAACCCCCCTGTGGGTGCCACACAAAGACAGAAACAATCAGCTAGGATGGTAGGTTCAGAAGCAACTTACGATAGTTCCAGATGTATTAAGGATGAGACAGAATTGGTCCGCAACCAATTTTAGTGCCAATTTTCACATACCCCACAAGGAATGGCGTAAACTAATGTCAGTTAACAAGATAACCCAAATCACTAAAATCAATAAACAAGCAAGTAAGTCCCCTTTCGAACAATGCTGCATAAATAACCCAGAAGGAAAGAAAATCATAACAAAGCTATACAATAACTTAAATGACCTAGCTAAACGGAAAGTAACAAAAAGTTACACTATAAGGCTGCTTGGGAAGAGGAACTACAGATAAATCTAGACGACAAACAATGGGGAAAAATATTTAAACAAGCAGCAAATTCATCCCTAAACATTACACTAAAGGAAAACTCCTATAAAACCATCATGAGATGGTACCTCACACCATCTAGAATCCAGCAGTCCAATAGGCTAAGGGAAGGAACATGCTAAAGAGGTTGCGCAAACGCAGGGACCCTGAAACATATACTATGGGACTGCCCCAAAATTAAACATATTTGGACAGCAACATAGTCTTCCATAGAGAAGCTATGGGGAACAAAAATCCAACAAAAACCAGAGGAAGCACCACTGGGCTTGCCAATACAAGGCCTTACAAAATCAGAACAATTCCTAACAAACCAAATCTTTGTAGCAGCTTATGCATAATTTCCAAACACTGGAAACTACCCACCCCAACTTACGAGTCAGTAATACAGAAAATCCAATTAATTCAGTCCATGAGCAGCCTGTCAGCTGAAATAGACGAGAGATACAGGATGGAGGCTGAGAGCCATAGGATGAGACTGGTGGGAGAATCCGGTATGTTTTTTTCTTATTATTCTTTTATCACTGTTATTGAGTTAACGTAATGGCATAAGCAGTCAGAAGCGAGTGGCAGTTGACAAGAAAATTGTGAAATGTATCGATAATTCTTGTAAAAACAAAATGAAAAAATGTCAAACCTTGTGAGCAAGGAAACAAAGAAAGTTTTCATTTTAAATTACCAATTGTTAGTTCATTCAAGATGTGAATTAATATATCAATTTATGGATGTGAATATTTCTATTCTAGCAATAAAAATGATTTAAATTTAAAAAAAAACAACAACTTTGATTAAAAGTAATATGTGAAATTTCTGGGGTTCAGAAACGGATTATTATATTTATATAATCTGGAGAATTATATAAAAAATGACATCATACCCCTGGGACTAGGTGTACAACTAATCCCAGCATCCCACTTACTGGAGGAAGATTTCATAAAACAATGGATGGGCATAGTGACCAAATGCTCAATGAATTTGATGAAGTTGATTCTAGATAAAGAAAAATTGAATTTAGGTCTAATTATTCAAAAAGCAGATAAATATAAGGAAGAATTGGGAAAAGTTAAGGAAACACCACGTTTTGATTTCTCCTTTAAAAAATGTAATGATCAATTAGAAAAATATAAGAGAGAATTGGCAACTGGAAAACAAAATGAATACCATAGAGATAGGCTGGATTTTCAAAAATCCACAGCCTCAGAATCACCAAATATAATTGGCAAATGGAAACAACTGATTTAAGCTCACCTGAATGTTCAGATACAGATGGACCACCACAAATAAAGCCGATACATAATTCTCAGGTTTACAATCGAGCTGGAACTCCATACAAACCACATGATACCAACAATTTCAGATGGACTTTTTTTTTAGACACGGCGCAATGCCCCAAAACAACTTGGAAAGTTCCAAGAGGGAAACCAAAAAAGAAGCAAGAATCATGTCTTCTAGAGCCTATGATGTCCAGCGTTGAACAAAAAAATACCTCCATCTTTTACTCCTTTTGGGTTGTCAATCAGGAACACAAGATATATATTTAAAAACTAATAAAAGAGCAGTGTATGAAGTGACAAATTATGTTGAGAAGGATTTGCTGCCACTAAATCAATCTGCACAACACATTTACAAAAATAGAGATGAAGTGAAACTTGGAGATAATAAAAAAGAAGAAGAATTGGGTGTAATAAAAGTTTGTCTTGCAAGAGTCTCATAAAAAAAACTTTTATCCAAAGGATTGAACTGTGTCCCTACCAACTATGCAAGCAAGTTTCCAAATATAAAAGATGTAAATATGTTTGTAAGAAAGTCGGCATTGAAGACATTTTATTATGAAAACGAAAAACGAAACATTTAATATATGGGACTTACAATGCAAGACAAAGAAGTTTTACAAAATCTAACAAGCTTGTTAGATGAAGAAGATGAGAATACTGAGGAACAAAAAATTCAAGACTAAAATGCAAGACAAAATGCAAGACTAGAAGCAGATTCACTCCAGACTGGTGCAAATGTATTGTTGCAAATATATTTTTTTGTTTAATTGATTTTTATTAGACAGTTCAGACATAAAACATTGAGCAGCAAAAACATTAGAAGTGGTAAATAGGAATTAACAATGAACGTATTCCTCACATCTGTTTTCTCATGTGTCGTCTGCCTGTCAAAAACTCCTCTTCTTTTTCCGTTTTCTAGTATTATAGTAGCTGAAAGTAACTTTTAACTAACTTAGGGCTAATGGGGAAACTATGCTTGATGAAGTCCCGTAACTATGGGAAGAACTTTGTGAGCCGTGTTTCCTGTTCTCATGTTGCCCTGAGCCTAATTGGTAACAACTAATAGATTGTATACTCTGTGCTTAGGTTACTGTGTGGGGCTATTGATGTTGGGTAAATTAAGACTTCTCCTGTTCCCTTACTAGCTCCTCTGGAAGGAAAGTGTCACTCACCCTATTCATCTGCTGCGTCTTGTCTCCCAGGCGGCCCAGCAGGAGGCCCAGCGCTTGTAGTTATGGTCAACCTCAGCGGATAAGATGCTCATGGACCGAACGAACTCAATTTTGCCTAGGACTACCTCGAACGATGGGGTGGGTGTTTTCCAATGGGCGGCTACCACTTTTCTAACTGCTAGGAAAATTTGGTTGGTTAGGAATTGTTCTGAGTTGGACATCCTTTCTACCGGTAAACCCAAGATGGCCTCCTCTGGTTTCATGGGATAGCTTTGACCCCATAGTTTCTCTAGGGTTTTGTAAGTGTCCACCCATGTGTGTCTAATCATAGGGCCTTCCCATAGTTTATGGATTAGAGTCCCTTTCTGGTTGCAACCCCTTTCACAAGTGTCGCTAATTGTCGGGTTCCCTAGGTGCATTAAGTACCACCTCATAGTAACTTTATATGAATTCTTCTTCAGAATTATGTTAAGTGATGCGTTTTTGGCTTGTTTCCGAATGTTGTTCCATTGGTCCCTATCTAAACTTACGTTGAGGTCTGCTTCCCACGCCGACTCGTAGTGTAATTTAGGGGGCGTGGCTAAATCGCTTAAATGGTTATATATTATGGAAATGTTTCCTTTCCCTCCCGGGAAGTTAATGCAACATTTTTCGAATATGGATTTGTTCTGTCCTCCTTTGTTCTTAATGTTGTGAGTTAGTCTTTGGTTTATAGCGAGTAGGTTAAGCCATTCCCCTGGAGGTAGGTGTTTGTCGTCTAAGAATGCGGTAGTGGACCATTTTTGATTAACTACTGGTAAATCTGCCGCAATTGAGCAGTTATTTTCAATCCACCATCTGTATTGAGCATTAGTGTTTACTTTGGGGTTGGTTGATTGTTGCCACAGGGGGCTAAGCCCGGATTCTGGGCCCAGTAGCCTGTTCCTCCTATTTATGTCTTTCCATAAGTTTATTGTGTGCCTAACACTAGATAGGAGTGATTGAGGTAACTTGAAGCCCTGTTGGGTTGAGAGCCATGGTAACTGACGCATGATTAAGTCATTAGTCCCTAGTATGTGTTTCTCTATCTGAACCCATACCGGGGGGGAATCTCTGACGTACCATTTAGCTAGTTGTGCTAGTCTAGCTGCTTTAAAGTAACGGGGAATGTCTGGAAATCCGAGCTCCCTTCTTAGACGCGGTAGTTGTTTCTCTGTTTATTCTAGTTTTTTTGTTGTTCCACAGAAAACTCATCAATATTTTTTGTATCTTTTTCAATTCTATTGCCAATATCGTTATAGGTATGGTCCTAAACAGGTAGATCAGTTTGGGGAGTACGTTCATTTTGATGGCATGTAGCTTTCCTAGCCATGAGATCTTTAGTTCTGACCACCTGTGCAGGTCCCTAGTTATTTGTTTAATGAGGGTTGGGTAATTTGCTTCATATATTGTCTTAGTTGATTTTGTTATTTGTATGCCTAGATAGTTGATAGAATTCGGGGCCCATTTTATCAGAAAATTATTGGCTAGTAGTTTTTCCATGGAGGGAGGAAGGGATAAATTAAGGGCTATGCTTTTACTCGTGTTTACTTTGAACCCTGACAGTGGGCCAAATTTAGACAAAAGTTTGAATAGATTGGGAAGACTAACTAGGGGGTTTGAGATTGTTAGAATGATGTCATCTGCGAAGAGGCTTATTTTATGATCTGTCAGGCCGACCCCTATACCCGATATGTCTGTGTGTTGGCGAATGGCAATTGCAAGGGGCTCTATACTAAGGGCGAACAACAGTGGTGACAGTGGGCACCCTTGTCGTGTCCCTCTCGTGATTTTGAATTTTAGCGAATTGTGTCCTTGGTATGTAACCTGTGCAGTTGGTTCCGAGTATAATGACGCGATGCTTCGCAGAAAACCTTCCGGTATTCCGAATTTGTTCAGTTTTGAATTCATAAATGTCCAATCTAATCTGTCAAATGCCTTCTCGGCATCCAGCACCAACACCATCGCGTGGCCTTCACTTCTCTTAGTAATGTCAATAAGGTCAATAATTTTTCTGGTATTGTCTGGCGCCTCTCTACCCTTAATGAACCCTACTTGGTCCGGATGTACTACCTCAGGTATCAGATTCGCTAGTCTGGACGCTAAGATTTTGGTGTATATTTTTAAGTCCGTGTTGATCAGAGATATTGGTCTATAGCTAGCACACTGGGTTGGGTCTTTACCCGGTTTAGGAATCAGTATTATTTTAGCTTCTAAGAATTCCGGTTTTATTTCCCCCCCAGCTAAAAAGCTGTTAAATAGCTTGTGTAAGGTGGGGCTAAGTAGGTCGCTCATATGTTTGTAGTAGAGGTTGGAGTAGCCATCTGGCCCTGGGGCCCCGAGCGCTTTTGTTGTCTTGATCGCCTCCTGTATTTATTTGACCGAGATGGGCTCTAAGAGTGAATTGGCTTTAGCAGGGTCTAGTTGGGGAATGTTTATGTTACTTAGTGTGTTTTCAATTTCTAGTTTGTGGGTTGGGGTACCTGATTCGGCTGTTTTGGTATAAAGGTCTGCATAAAATTGTCTGAATTCGCTTACTATTTGATCTGGTTTAAAAACTGTCTGCCTATTTTTGGTGATTATTTTGGCAATTAATGAGTTTGCTCTTTTTTCTTTTAGTCTAGTGGCCAACATTCTATCGGGTTTGTTTGCGTGTCTGAAGAATTTGACTTCAGTTCGTTGTAGGATAGTGACCATTTTTCCTCTTAATATAGCGTTTAGTTCTTGTTTGTACCTTAGTACCTTCTCGTGAGTATGTAGTGACTTATCATTAACATATAGTTTTTGTGCCTCTGATATTTTCTGGTTTAGGAGTAAAATTTGTGCTTGGTCTTTTTTTTTTTTGATCAAACTAATTTGTATGCAGACTCCCCTGATCACTGCTTTGTGAGCTGCCCAAATTCCATCTATGTCTATCTCCCCTACTGTGTTAAGATCAATATAATCTACGATTGCAGTTCTGACTTTATCTCGTGTGATTGGGTCGTTCAGTATACCGGGGTTTAAAGACCACCTCGGGCTACTTCCTTTCGGTAGGAGATTGTTCATGGAGATTTTGACTAGTTCGTTGTCCGACCATGCTATGGGGCAGGTAGAGGCCTCAGTTAGGTTCCTAGCTACGTTCTGTTGAATCAGGATATAATCTATTCTGGAGAGCGAACCATGTCTGCGGAAAAAAATGTGTATTCTCTTTCTGTGGGGTTCATGTTTCTCCAGGTATCAATCATGCAGTTTGATTTTAGGAGTTTTTTAAGCGCTTTGGTCGCCGTGTTTTTTTTTTGTGAGCCTGGGTCATTTGACTTGTCTTTGAGCGGGTCCAGGACCGCGTTCATGTCTCCTCCCATTATCTTAAGCCCGTCTTCCCAGCTATCTGTGAGTTTCTGTATTTTTTGAAAGAATGGCGTTTGTTCTGTGTTCGGGGCTTATATGTTCAAGAATGTAACCTTACGTTCGTGTATGGTCACATGTACTGCTATAAACCTGCCATCTTTATCCTTTTGGATTTTACTTAATTGAAAGTTGAGTCTTCTGTGGAACAAAATACTGACTCCCTTTTGTTTGGTATCTGCGGTAGAGTGGAACGCCTGAGTAAAGACTCCCCCCCAATATTTTGGTACTGCTTGTTTTCTAAAGTGAGTTTCTTGAATCATTACGATATCTAGATTAAATTTTTGGTAATTCCTCAAGGCTACCCCCCTCTTAATTGGTTCGTTCAGCCCATGAGCATTATGTGACGCAATGACAATGTCCATATTTCTTATTGAGGTGTATGACCTTTTGGTGTGTGCAATTGGTTATCTCACCTTTCGAGATGCCTGTGGCTTAGTTATCCTGTGCCTCCTGCTAGTTCCTGCCCGAAGACCGCTCAGCAGCCAGTTGTGTGGGAGAGTCTCTGTACTCAAAGGAAAGAAACAACAGATAGTGAGCCAAATTGTCTGTACTTAATCCTTTGGAATTAGGAAAACCTGGCTCAGTAACTAAGCAACTTGCTGCTTCTCCTCCAGTGGAGTTCCCTATGGTAACCCTGGATAAGAAGTCTAAGTTTGTGAGTCTGTTTGTGTGTCTCTCTGTTGGTCAGGAAAGCTCTTAGTATGTTTGAACTTTATAGTGTTCCTTACTTAAATAAGGTGTGGTAATTTAAACTACTATGAGGAGAGCGTTTGCTGTCCTCTTCGTATTTTACTGGTGGGCCAGTTAGTGTCTCTAAACTGACACTGAATCGATCCTCCTAAACTTTCCCTACTGTGGGGATATGTGGCTGTCTACTTGTTAGCACCCGTAGGGACGCCTTTTAGGTGTATGATGCTTTTGCCTCTACGGCCTGGGTTGCCTGTCTGTGGTGTGAGTGCTGCCTTACTGCACCTGCTCGTTTTAACATTCAACTAGCATTGTTTGTCAGAATAGTAGGATACCAAAAAAAATAAAAAATGACAACTTATTGTATTAAGTCTCTGTCGCTGTTCAGGGGAGGACTCCTCCCTCTCAGGCTTTCTGTTGATTGCAGATTCTCTCCGACAGTGACTTTGATGTTCCATTCTGCCAGCAAGTTGATGCCTTCCTCCAGGGTTCTAACTGTGAAAAACTTTCCCTCCTTGGAGATATTGAGGCGAAAAGGGAAACCCCACGTGTACCTCCACCCTTGAGATAGTCCAGAACCGGTTTCAGTTGTCTTCTTTTGGCAAGGGTTACCGGAGCTAGATCAGAGAAGAGCAGAGGTGTGTGCCCCTCAATGGGAGGAATGCCTTTTCTTGCGGCCTTCATGAACAATTCTTTGGTGGAGTAGTAGTGGAATCTGGCTATGATGTCTCTTGGGCGTTCCTGTGGAGATGATCGGAAGCCTAGGGCTCTGTGGATCCGATCTATTCTCATATTTTCCGGATGAATGTTTGGGAGGAGAAATTCGCATAGATCCCTTAGGTATGCGTGTAGGTCTTTGACTGTCTCCGGCATGTTTCTCAATCTTATGTATTGTCATCTAGATCTGTTTTCTAGGTCTTCCTGCTGCAACTGCTGTCTAGATTGTTCGTCCTTCAAGGCCATGATCTCTTCTGCTAGTCTGCTGTTATGTTGCATTATATCTGATATTTTAGTTTCCAGTTTTGTTGTTTTATCGTCCACCTTTTTAATTTCTGTGGATAGTTCTGTTGTCACTTTCCGGATGTCTGATTTGATCTCTTCTCTGAAGTTGGTTATTAAGTCTTTAAGGTCTTGGATGTCACTTTTAGTGCTAGGTGCTGACATTTCTGAATTTGTCATTGCGTGAACTGTGGCTATGGTTGTCTTGTTGCTAGGAGAGCTTGCTGAGGATTTGGGTAAGCAGTTAGATTGGATTCCCTTGTTGTTCTTCCTTGTGGTGACACCCGCCATCTCAGTGAGAGTACTGTAGTTTGAGTTGTTACCAGAGACCTGGTTTCACTTGGTTTGTCCCAGAGCTATTGTTAGCGTCCCTATGTTGCCGGGCTCTTTCTTAGTTACATCTTTTTAGGTTTATTAAAAGTTCTTGAACTGAGTTGGCCATATCCTGATTGTTTGGCCTTCATTTACGGGTAGTGTGAACAGGCAAACGCTCACTGGTATTTTCCACCCTATTGTCAAGGGTATGGTGTGATGCTGCCGTGTGCGAGCTCAGGACACTTCTGTGTACCCTTGATGAATGATGTCCTGTTGAAGAAAGTTGTGCTTCTGTTAGCTGTTTTCTTTGGCGTGGTGTTTCCACACTGCGCCCACTATGTGGTAGTGGTGCTTCTCAAGGGCAGTTTGCCATAGGCAGATATTCGGCCCTGCAACTAAGGTTGACATGTAGTTTGTTTTGTAAACCTGTGATAGTTATTTGGTTGACCCCTTGGTGACTGCGGTCAACCTGTTCGGTGTGTATGGGAGTTTTTAAACCCCTTTGGGGAAGTTGTTGCACTCTCTGTTCTCCTTGAGGACTCCCTCTTGCTCAAGCAGGTTGTTTCTCTCATCTATGTAGTCTAGCTTGGTCAGTTGCTGTGTCCTCTAGCAGTGCTGTGTTTGGAATCTGTCCAGCTACTCCTGGGTTATTCTACCCTGATTCAGGGGCCTGTAGGCAGCTTGTGTGGAGCTGATTTGTTATATATTAAAGCTGCTGTTGTCTGCATGGACGCAGGGTCTTTTCTCTAGCCCTTGATTGGTAGTGTCCCTGGGGCCTTGTTATTAGGCTGTTTTGATCTTGTACAAAAATCCAGTGCCTCAGTTTAGCATTTTGGGCCCCCTGTCTGTTTCTTATGATCTCCCAGTGTAATCTGGTGTTAGATATGTGCCTGGGGTGGGTGGTCTTCCTGAGAGGTTAATTAGCACTGAGGGGGGGGGGGGGGTGTCCCTGTGCTTATTGTGACTCACCCTGTGTGTGCCTTTGGCCTGTGAGAGACACTTTCAGGAGCGTCTGCGATGTGGTCCCCTGCTTGGCCTTCTGCTTCCTGGGGCCTGGGACTGGGATAGCCTCACGATTTTGCCCCTTTGGGGGTGGTTGGGATCCCCGCCAGGCCTCTTTGGCCTCTGACTCTCTCTCCCCGTTGAGTCCTGCACCGTGCACCTCCCGCCGGTGTTTTTCTTGTTGCAAATATATTGAGAGGAAGCCCACAGACAATTGAGTGTCAAAAATTGTTACAAAATATTAAGTGGGGACCCTACAGAGAAATACCTGGCCGAATATGAACGATTAATATCTGAAGCTGAGAATAATGGAATTCTAACAACTAAAGAAGTTTCCTTTTTGAAGGGTCAAGCAAATATCTGGACAGCAGACTTAGATCCCATGTCTTGGGATTACCCTCAAATGTGAAGGATACAATGGAGGTATTAAAACGTTTGGAAGAAGTCACTTTTAGTAGCTTAAAATTGTTAGCCACTTGTGACATTGAATCATTGTATACCTCCATTGATCATTCTATTGGTATTGACACAGTTGCCTACTTTCTTTAAATGGAATCTAATAGTGAAGGAGATGAGAACATCTTTATCCTGAAATTAAGACACAATTATTTTATTTTTGATGGTAGATTCTGTCTACAATTATGAGGTACGGCGATGGGTTCTGCTTGCGCTCCCACCTATGCCAATATCTATCTAGGCTGGTGGGAGCATGAGCATGTTTTCAATGATGATAATATGAGATTTACTGACAAAATTGTCATGTGGCTTAGATACATAGATTATGCATTTCTTATATGGGAAGGTGGCATTGAAGAGTTCAAGGAATTTATCACAATTCTTAATACTAATGATTTTAATTTGAAACTAACTTACGAAGTTGATTCTAAACAAGTCAATTTCTTGGACCTTTTGATAAAGAAAACTCTGGATGGGTCAATTAGTACTGATGGATACAGAAAACCAACTGTCACCAATTCCCTTTTAAACAATGAAAGTGCACATCATCCTGCCACAAAAAAAGCTATTCCCACGGGCAAATTCCTCGTATGAGAAGAAACTGTTCCAATGAGGGATTATTTGCCATTCAGGCTAAGGATCTCAGTGAGAGACTGAAGGCAAGGGGATATTCCAACACCTTTATAAAGAAAGCCTTATTTCGAGCCCAACATACACTGAGACAACAGCTGTTATCCCCAAAACAAAAAGAATGGAGATAAGAAACTATCAGATTTATTACCATATATAATGGACAATGGAAACAACTTACCTCCATTCTGAACAAACATATTGAAACATTACGTACAGATCTCGTAATAGATAAAATGATAGGACAACAAATTGATATGGGTTGGCATAGACCAAGTAATCTTCGGGATCGCTTGGTCAATAGCCATTTTTCTAACAAGAAACGTCTGTTTGGAGCCTTACCTGATGGGACCTATTCATGTGGTCACTGTAAATATTGTAAATTTATGAAATCTGACACTGAACTCAAAGACAGATTGGGTAACATTGTAAAATCCAAAGGTTTTTACAATTGTGGAAGCTCTGGGGCTGAATATTGTTTGGACTGTACATGTGGACTATATTATGTTGGGATGACCACTAGGGAAATTAGAAAAAGACTAGGAGAACATTTATCAAACATCAGGACATGTACGGTCTGACATTATAAAGAATAAAAATGTATCCTCAGTAGCAAAACATTTTTTAATGTGCCATTATGGTAAACCTGAAGTTGCAGAATTTTGCACAAAGTTAACTTGCGGATTTTGGGAGGAAATTTGGAACTTGAACTATTAAAGGTGAAAATGAAATGGATTACTCTGTTAAATACGGTTACACCATGGGGACTTAATGAAAATGTCATGCGTAAGCCTGTCCTGTGAAACCGCTGTATGGTCTTGCCCACCGTGCTGCAGCTCAGTTTCAGGGTCTTGGCAATCTTCTTATAGCCTAGACTATCTTTATTTAGAGCAACAATTCTTTTTTTCAGATCCTCAGAGAGTTCTTTGCCATGAGGTGCCATGTTGGACTTCCAGTGACCAGTATGAGAGAGTGTGAGAGCGATAACACCAAATTTAACACACCTGCTCCCCATTCACACCTGAGACCTGGTAACCCTAACGAGTCACATGACACCAGGGAGGGAAAATGGCTTATTGGGCCCACTTTGGACATTTCCACTTAGTGGTATACTGTTTCCAAAGGTTTAGACATTAATGGCTGTGTGTTGAGTTATTTTGAGGGGGCAGCAAATTTACACTGTTATAGAGGCTGTACACTTACTACTTTACATTGTAGCAGAATGTAATTTCTTCAGTGTTGTCACATGAAAATACATATACAATCTGTACAAAAATGTGAGGGTGTACTCACTTTTGTGAGATACTGTATATATATATTTATATGATGGGGCAATAAAAAAGTGTGTAAATTCTGTTTATAACACAATGGGAGTCTTCTGTGTGCCTCAACTGCTCGCCTCGCTTTGCAAAACTCGCAGTGCAATGAGCTCCTTCGGCTATACGTTACCTATTTGTAATTAATATTCAGCAATCAATATCCCGAAGAGCTAGGAATCTGTTTGGCTTTTGTTTGAAAACGTACAGGGAGACTGTTGATCATCTGAGGAAAAAGTGTCAGCAATGTGCTAACTGTGTAGTGTATATAGGCTGCGTGCGTGAGGGCAAATTGTTTGTTTAGGCAGGAGCACCGCCATTTCAAAAGCGTAATGTGGTAATGTGCAAGTTAGTGTTGTGAAATGGCGGTGATAGTCTATGTCTTACCCACCTCACGAGCATTTTGCGTCCTTCCTAATAGTGGATTTTTGTACCTTGTACGTCCCTGGCAGTGTTTTGCGCGTTTCGGGATTGTGTAGCCTCATTTTTAGCTTGGAAGAGTTCTGTGCCTTAACGACTCGCCTCGCTATGCGAGGCTCGCAAACGTGAAGACAAATCGCAGTTTCACATAAATCACATATAATAGTTGTCAAACTGCGATTCGTCGTCACGATTGCCGCAAATGGGCACGCATGTGCATTGTGTAAAGGGCCGCTCATGCGCGTATGCCAAGACCGAGGAGGAGAGAGAGAAGAGGAGGAGGGGAGACACATAAGGAAGGAGGGGAAAGACACAGAGGAGAGGGTGGAGACACAGAGGAGAGGGGAGACACAGAGGATGGGGGGAGACACAGGGGAGGGGGAGAGACACAGGGGAGAGAAAGGAGGGGGGAGAGACACAGGGGGAATGAGAGGGGGGAGAGACACAGAGGAGGGGGAAGAGACACAGGGGAGGAGGGGGTAGACACTCAGGAGAGGGAGAGGAGGGGAGAGACACAGGGGAGAGAGAGGAGGGGGAAGAGACACAGGGGAAGAAGACACATTAGAGGGAGACGGGGCAAGAGACACAGGGGAGGGAGAGGGGGGCAAGAGACACAGGGGAGGGCGATGGGGGCCAAGAGACAAAGGGGAGGGAGAGGAGGGGAAAGAGACACGGTGGACAGGGGGGGAAAGACACGGGGTGTAGAGGGGGTAAAATCATAGGGGGGGAGGAGACACAAGGGAGGCAGAGGAGGGGGGAAAGGAGACACAAGGGAGGGAGAGGAGGGGGGAAATGAGACACAAGGGAGAAAGTAGACAGAGGGAGAGACTCACAATGAGCTCCGAAGATGCTCATTGCAAGGCCCGTGATGAGTGCCAAAGGCGCTCATCGCGAGGCCAGTAAAGTAGAGGGGGAGAGGCTCCCATTGTGTGTCAAACAGCATTGCCAGGATTCACATTTTATTGCCATCATTTTTGACGAGCAAGTTGCTAGTATATATATATATATATATATATATATATATATATATATTTATTTAATTATATTTAAAACAAACCATTTCATTCTATGCCCATGAAGGTGCCCCCTACATTTTGACATCTACAGTGCCTTGCAAAAGTATTCACCCCCCTTGGCACTATTTGTGTTTTGTTGCCTCACAACCTGGAATTAAAATGGATTGTTTGAGGATTTGCATCTTTTAATTTACAGAAAATGCCCACAACTTTGAAGATGTTTTTTTATTTTTATTGTGAAACAAACAACAAATAGGACAAAACAACAGAAAAAGTCAATGTGCATAACTATTCATCCCCCTGAAGTCAATACTTTGTAGAGCCACCTTTTGCAACAATCATAGCTCTAAGTCGCCTTGGATAAGTCTCTATGAGCTTACCACATCTTACCACTGGGATTTTTGCCCATTCCTCCTTGCAAAATGGCTCCAGCTCCTTCAAGTTGGATGGTTTGCACTTGTGAACAGCAATCTTTAAGTCTGACCACAGATTTTCTATTGGATTGAGGTCTGGGTTTTGACTAGGCCATTCCAACACATTTACATGTTTCCCCTTAAACCACTCAAGTGTTGCTTTAGCAGTGTGTTTGGGGTCATTGTCCTGCTGAAAGGTGAATCTCCGTCCTAGCCTCAAATCATGCACAGAGTGGTACAGGTTTTGCTCAAGAATATCCCTGTATTTAGCACCATCCATCTTTCCCTCAACTCTGACCAGTTTCCCAGTCCCGGCTGCTGAATGGTGATGGTGTTGGGTTTGCACCAGACATAGCGTTTTCTTTGATGGCTGAAAAGTTCAATTTTAGTCTCATCAGACCAGAGCACCTTCCTCCATACATTTTGGGATTCTCCCATATGCCTTTTCGCAAACTCAAAACGTGCCATTTAGTTTTTTTGCTGAAAGTAATGGCTTTTTCTGGCCACTCTGCCATAAAGCCCAACTCTATTGTCCCTTACTTGTTTGGAGAGTTCCTTGGTCTTCATGGCAGTGTTTGGTTAGTGGTGACTCTTCCTTAGGTGTTGCGGCCTCTGGGGCCTTTAAAAAAGGTGTGTATATGTAATGACAGATCATGTGACACTTAGATTGCACACAGGTGGACATCATTTCACTAATTATGCGACTTCTGAAGGTAATTGATTGAACCAGAGCTTTTTATGGGCTTCATAACAAAAGGGGTGAATACATACGCACATGCCAATTTTCTGTTTTCTATTTCTAAAAACTAGCTTTATGTATATATTTTTCTGATTTCACTTCACCAACTTAGACTGTTGTGTTCTGATCCATCACATAAAATTCAGATTAACGTAATAAAATAGGTAAAAAGTCAAGGGGGTGAATACTTTTGCAAGGCACTGTAAAACACAGATGAGACAATAAAAACACTAACATCTCTAAAAAAGCCCCATAATTAGTTCAGTCATTTTATCTGCAATCAAATTCCTTAATTTTACTTTTATTTTGGTTCCCTATAAGGATCAACATAAGAAATGTACCACAATACATAATTATATGTATTATACACAATAGCAGCAATACAATTAATTTAAACAACTTATTTATTATAAAAAATATATGTAAAAATGCGAATAACATTAGCATTGTAACATAATATATAAAGAATTGGTACATTGACCATTCTATAGTACTGATGTGTGCATTCTAAAGACTATAGCTCCATAGGGTGAAACTTCTTCTTTTTGAATGGCACTACTGCATATTTCCGTTTGACTGTCTCTGCTTTGTTAGGAGGGGAATTGGGAGACCTCTCATGTTGTTCTTTCAGTCTTGCTGATGGAAGACATCTCAGCACCATCAACTGGATTCTTTTTTTCTGAACAGAAATCACTTGAAGATTGTTCATCACCCTTCTTTCCGCTAAACACTGCTTCATTAGTGGGAGAGATAAACACAATATCGTCACTTAAAGATTGTTCATCATCCTCCTCTCTGCTAAACACAGCTTCATTATTGGGAGAGATAACCACAATATCATCACTTGAAGATTGTTCATCATCCTGTGCTCCGCTAAACACAGCTTTATTAGTGGGAGAGATAACCACAATATCATCACTTGAAGATTGTTCATCATCCTCCTCTCCGCTAAACACTGCTTCATTAGTGGGAGGGATAACCACAAAATCATCACTTGAAGATTGTTCATCATCCTCCTCTCCGCTAAACACAGCTTCATTAGTGGGAGAGAGAACCACACAATCATCACTTGAAGATTGTTCATCACCCTGTGCTCCGCTAAACACAGATTAATGAGTGGGAGAGATAACACAACATCTTCTGCTGATAACTCTTGGACACTGGAACTTTGGTCCAATTTGTCATCTTTCATTTTTGCTATCTGTTTCTCTAAAGGCAAGAACTCATTGTCAGTGCCATCTTCAGAGTTGACTTCCGGAGATTCCTTTATAGGAAAAAATACTTGCAACTAAAAGAAGCACAGTTTTGGATCATCTTCTTGATTCAGGATTACATGAAGACACTGATGTGACTCATAGAAGGCTTTTAGCTTAGTGTAATAGTCATCATGTTTTTTTGGTGGAATATTTTCAGACTGTAAAAGCAACTCACTGACCTGTTCAGGTACTGGCAGATCAGCCATGGTGACACTGCAAGTTGGGTCAGACTTCTGTAGAGTTTAACTTTACAGAATGAAGTGTCTTAAATTAGTGAATGTTGTCCAACACTGGAGTTTAACCTGAAGCGAATACGAAAAAATTGGAAAGCAACCAACGACTCACTGTCTTCTGGTAACTACTGACTCAGGTAGATAGAGCAGCTGTGTTACTCAGTCTCTGTGACACTCATTTATTTTTAAGCTTCTATGATGTCAGCTGCAGGTGTTGTGACATCATCAACTGCTGAGTGAGCTATGGCATCTTCAAAATGTATCTTAGTCTAAGCTCCCTATTTAATACACTAAGGCCCCCATTCAGTTGGCCAAATTGTGATTACTGGAGCCTGTATGTAGCCTGTAAAATGTAATGATATTCAATTGGCCTCTTATAGCTACCCACAATCGATTTGCGAGTTACAGGCTCAAAATCCCTGCAGTTGTCAAAAACGTAACTCAGTCCTGTCTCCTCCTGTTATGTTTCAAGCCTGTAGATTTTATCAGTGCTAATAACGCAAAATCCATATTCAACTGCAACAATTGAACACGCCAGCAATTGCCTTCAAACCCGTAAATTGCAAATGTATCAAACATTTACAGTACTAGATAGGACTCACAAGTGGGTTAAACACCTGTTTGTAGCACTGTAAAAGCAAATATAAACACACTTCTGTACTTTAAAATACTGATAAAGCAATGAAAGGCATTATAATTAATTGCACAACAGTCTCAAGCTCACAAATCAGCAATAAAAAATATTTTTTATTTTTTAAATGTTATTTCCATGTTATATTGATTCCAGGAATAAAGGAGTTAATACATATCAGGCCACCCACATGGACTAGATCAGTTTATTTATTGATTTCTACTGATTGCAGATCGAACTTCTAAACACTAATTGATTGTAGTTTAAACTCTATGTTTTATTGGCGTCATGATGACGTCTCATTTACTATTGGCTCTGTATAAATTGTAACTTACGGGCTTGCTTAATTGATCATGATCATGCCTTGAATTGCTACGTACAGGTTCATGGTTTTCGGTTTTAGCCTTCGGCCCTGTAATTGCGGGCTTGAGTTAATTGAATACGTCCGGAATTGTAACACATTTCTACGCAGACTTACACCCACAGGCATTGTAATTACGGGCTTGGAATTGAATGGGGGCCTAAGTGTCTATGTTTCACAGACTTACTTATATGCCAAGCAGGCAGTTCTGCTGTTACTAAAACATATATATCATTTGTAATTAAATGTATTTTGGTCCTTATGCATAAGGATTCTGTCCAGAGATCATTCTCAGTAGAGTGACAGAATATGGAATTGGCAAATATAAAATCTTTAATTCGTAAGTGTCTCCACCAGAAATTCTGTAATGAAGAGTTTTTATGACTACTTCACAAAATCTTAGAAGCATGAGGCATTTAAGAAAAACTGTGGGCAAATTTTTGAAATGTAGTGTATTGAAGAATTACAAATAAAAATATGGGACACAAAAGAAGGTAAAATATTGGAAAGTGCAGATCTACAAAGTAGTCGCAATATACCAAATAGTGAAATATTTTGATATTTATAAATTTACATTTTTTTTTGTTCTACACAACATCCATAATTGCAATTTCCATTAACGCATTATGAAAAACTATGCCATAGGTGTCCAAGTGCTAAATGAATATTTTCATTTATTTATTTAATTAGCATAAAAATACACTCATCTATCAAGATAACATTTATAGAATCTTGGGAAAGGGACCTAGAACTTGGGTTGGATGCTAATGAGTGGTTGGATATTTTTGAGGCGCATATAAGAGCATAGAAATGCATCTCTGTTGGAAACATCATTAAAATATCTTCATAGAACATATTTAAGATAAGATATCACGCTGCACGGAGAGCCGTCTTAATTAATAATTTGTATTTAAAACATATTGAAGTCAAAATTATCAGTATCATACTCTCTGATACATACCATTCTTACCTTCCATCAGCTGCTCCTCTGCGTGTCTCCCGGCTATGTCGGGACCCGGCATATGCTAATGGCGTGACGTGCATGTGACGTCACGTCATTAGCATATGCCGGGTCCCGACACAGCCGGAAGACGCGCAGAGGAGCAGCTGATGGAAGGTAAGAGAGGGGAAAGGGAGAGAGGGGGTAATTGGAGAGGGGGAAAGGGATGAGGAGGGAGGATGAAAAGGATGATAAGGGAGGGGGAGGGAAAGAGACACGAGAGAGAGGGAGGGAAAGAGACACAGGGGAGGGAGAGGGGGAAGAAACACATGGGAGGGAGAGGGGAGATACAAGAAAGGAGCACAGAGGGCACACAAGAGGGGGACACAGAGGGCACAAGAGGGACTTAGGGGGCAGTGCATTTCCCACCCTCAGCTTATACTCGAGTCACTAAGTTTTCCCAGTATTTTGTGGTAAAATAGGTGCCTAGGCTTATACTCGAGTATATACGGTAGTATCTTTTAAGAGAGATATCGGAACCAGCAAAGTGTATATATCCACAGCAGGTGGAATTTATAGGCAATAGCTTGCCCTCCATATTAACTTGGCTTTATCTAAAGTGTGACCACACAGAGTGTGAGTAAAAAGTGCAGGATAAAGATTGCATAGCGAAAAGCTGCAGACAAGATATCACGCTGCACAGAGATAGCTGTCTCAAACAATTACTTTTTTTTTAAGAGAATATGGAAGTCAAAATGATCAGTATTATCCTATCTGATACATATTATCATAAAAGAGCAGCATCTTAACTAGCAAATGTGTATATAGCCACTGTAGGAAAAAAAAAATTGGGGGAAATATTCTGCCCTTAATATTAATCTGGGCTAATCCAGAGTGTGATGACATTCCTGCTAGTATATTAAACATATGGAAAGCATAGTGCGTGCTATTACATAGACAGCAATTTCCTGATATCAAATACAAGTAAAAACATAGTGAGTGCTACTTCCTGACAATGAGTAGCATATTTTCCTATTAAAGCATCACCTTCATTTAACATTTAAATATCTAAAGTATAATAATTAATTCAAAGTATAGAGGAAATGATTTGTAAACTGTAAAAAGACAAGAATCGCTTAACAGGATTTCTATGTTAGTGGCACAACAGAGTTTAAGAAACTATCGGGGAGAAATTAGGATTACCCCTTTACATCAGTTATGTAACATGCTGTCAAATTTATCCAGGCCAGGAAGGAAGCTATAGGAACATTACAATGCGACACAGGCCGTCTGATAATTAGTGACCAGGAAAAGGCAGATGAGCTAAATAGGTTATTTTCTTCGGTATACACAAGGGATGTACCAGTGGTTGCGACACTGCAACATATTGGGGCTACACTACCTTCACCAAATAACTGGTTAACGCAGGAGGAAATCTAAAAGAGGTTGGAAAAATAAATGATAATAAAGCCCCGGGTCCTGATGGAATACATCTAAGGGTACTGAGGGAACTGGCCTCTGTAATAGCAAAACCATCATATTGAATTTTTCAAGATTCACTCAACACAGGGTCTCTACCAGTTGACTGGAGAAAGGCAGAGGTGATACCTATATTTAAAAAGGGAGCAAGAGCAAATCAGGGGAATTATAGACCAGTGAGTCTCACTTCGGTAGTGGGAAAGCTTTTAGAAGGGTTAATAAGTTATAATATACAAGAATATGTCTATTCAAACAGGTTAATAAGTAGGAGTCAACATGGATTTATGAAGGATAGGTCATGTCAAAAAATCTAATTAGTTTCTATGAGGAGGTTAGTAGGAACTTGGATCAAGGAAACTCAGTGGATGAAGTCTATTTAGATTTTGCAAAGGCTAAGGGATACAGGCTTTGCCATAAATATTTACTTATGGATTGAGAGCTGGCTAAAAGACAGGACAGAAAGGGTTGTGGTAAATGGAACATACTCTGATTGGACTAGTATGGCAAGTGGGGTTCCTCAGGATTCAGTATTAGATCCCCTCCTTTTTAACATATTTATTAATGACTTGGAAGTGGGATTGGAGTGTGGTGTCTCCATTTTTGCTGATGACACAAAGTTGTGCAAGGTAATTAAATCAGAAAATGATGTACTTTCCCTCCAAAGGGATTTGCATAAATTAGAGAAATGGGCATCTAAATGGCAGATGAAATTTAATACAAATAAATGTAAAGTTATGCATCTGGGAAGGAAAAATAGCCATGCAATTTATAATCTTAATATAGCAAATCTAGGGGTATCAGATATTGAAAGGGATTTTGGAGTGCTTGTGGACAACCCCCTAGGTAGCAGTGCTCAATGCCAAGCAGCAGCTGCAAAGGCAAATAAAATATTGACATGTATTAAGAAGGGTATAGAAGCCTGAGAAGCAAATATAATTCTGCCACTATACAAATTCCTAGTACGTCCTCATTTGGAATATGGAGTACAATTTTGGGCACCAATACATAAAAATGAAATTTTAGAGCTGAAAAAAGCAAAGAGAACGGCAACAAAGCTAATAAAGGGAATGGAGGGGGCTAAGTTATGAAGAAAGACTAACCAAATTCAACTTATTTACTCTAGAAAAAATGCATCTAAGAGGGGATATGATTACCTTACATAAATATATCCAGAGTCAATACAAGGCTTTGTCAAGGGAACTTTTTGCGCCAAGAGGTTTTCAACTGACACGGGGACATCCTTTGAGATTAGAAGTAAAAAGAGTTCACCTTAAAGAAAGAAAAGGGTTCTTCACAGTAAGGGTGGTTAATCTGTGGAATTCTCTGCCAAAGGTGGTGGTGACAGCGCATTCGATAGATAACTATAAAAAGGGATTGGATATATTTTTAAAGAAAAGGGCATTAAGGGCTATCCTGGATAAATAGAGAGGGAGTATTGATCCAGGGATGTATTTTTGTTTTTAAAAATGTTGTATATATATAAAGATCCATAAAAAAATACCTAATTTTAATAATGTATTTGTTGAACATATTTAACACCTTCTAGACTTAATAAAACGAGTGTCATTATTTGGTCCAATTATTTTAGGAGGTGTAAACAGAATGGTACATTGCTGTATGGGAATGGCCAGTTGTTAAAAAAATATGGGACAGAATCAATCATATTATATCGCAGGATCTCAAAACGAACATGATTCCAGAAGCAGGACATTGTGTCCTGGGTTTGCTACTTCCCTTAAAACCAAATTTTATATATGCTACTACACATATATATACATAACTTTTAGATGGTTACAAAAAGATTTACATCTTGGTCATCTTATACATTGAGTAAATCATACTTTAAATAGGGAGCTAAGAGTTTATAGGAAAAGAAAAACATTTTTTTTTTAGATTAGCACACAATTAGGTACTGTTTAAAGCTAAACAATTGAGGTAATCAGCATGCCTAAAATATTAGTGACCTTAGTAGCAGTGACGAATAGACAATATCGCCTTTTTTCCAGGGTAACTTAGCTTGCCACACTTAGTCCTTGCCAGATACTGTAGCGTTGGTCAAATTTTATATGGTAACAAAATATTGATTAAGTGAAACTTGTTGTGGATTATGCTAAATAAATACGTAAGTACAATTACTATGTGAAAATGGGCTGTGAATATTGTATTTACAAAAAATATCAAAATTTGAGAGTTGCAGGAAAAGTCTGCTAATTAAGTGAATATTTACAGTGAAAAAAAGGGTTCCTTTGATTCCTTATCTAGATTAGGATGGGGTCATGACAAAAATGTTATTGTATTTCAATTAAAAAAAAACAGTATTAATATGTACAATATATACATTGGCTAAAGGTTGTAAATATGATTGAAAAGTGTTGGACAAAAGAGAACGTGGAGAAAAATCAACATATAACTGTACATTTTTGCATTTACATGTTTAGGATTAATACAGTTAGATTACAGAGTGAGCTTGGGTTTACATATACACAGTATATATAAACAGATTTTTAAATGGATATATAATGATATTTAATACAATTATTTATTGTAAAGAAATCAAGAGTAGAAAATACTTTAGGCAAAATTAAACAGCAGGCTGTGTATTAGATGGATGTTCTTGAGATGATTCTTGGTCATGCAGTCAGCACACTTCTATCCTTCTCTAAGCAAGACAAAGAAGTTTACCCTTGTGTAAGGTTTTTAAATGATTTGAGTGTATTCTCCCCCCACTCTCTATACATCCCTTTTCTCTTTCCCTGTTGATAACCTGAGACGTTGGATAACCATAAATCACACAAGCAGAACATTGGTTTTACATTTCCCTTTAACACTCCATTTCTCCCCCCCCCCCCTTCATGGCAGTGGTGTAATTTTGTACAATCCCTCTAACTCACTGATCACATCTCAGTCACCCGCACCAGCTGACTCCAACTAAACAACAATCTTCTTCTTTTCAACCAAACTCCTTCTGTAACACCCTCTGTATTGACCTTCTAGCACATGTTTTCCTCCATTCCAGAAATTAAAAATGCCTCGATCTTCATCATATTATATCTGCCCTTTCCTTATCAAGCATCAGTGATTTCACCTATACAATTGTTGCCCTTTCAAATGTTTAAGCCTTTTTCTGTGCCACTCCCTACACTCTAAATCACTCTTATCTCTCATAGACCCATCCTCTTCATGCACCAACAGACCCATCCTTTCCCTGTGTCCATAGACCCATGCAGGCACTGTGCCAGTCATTCCATCCCCTTCTTGTGAACACAGATACCCATCCTCTCACTGTGCATATAGACCCACCCTCTCCATGCCAATAGTTCCATCCCCTATTTATGTCTGTAGACCCATCCTGTTAATGCAGCCATCGATCCTCCAATTTTCTGTTCCTATACACCTATTCCCTTCTCTATGTCCACAGACTCATCCTTTCACTGTGCCCATAGACCTATTCCCTCTCTATGTCAATAGTCTCATCTATTCTCTGTGTCCCCAGATGCATCCCCACTTCATGATGATCTACACATCTTCTCTCTGTGCCTATAGTCCCACCTTACCATGTGCCAAGGGTTATGATGTGTTAGCCCTGTCAAAGCTGCTCATCGTGAGGCCTGCAAAGTACATGCAGGGAGAGGCTCGCGATGGGCACCGAAGTAAGAAGAAGGGCGAAACGGGACCGTCGGGACTATCTCTACAGAAGCGCAAGTACTCAGGTTATGGGGATTTTTGTATTGGGGGAGTATCATTATACAATATTATACCTATTGGTGAATTATGGTATATTCTTTGACTCCTTTGACTACTTTTAATTGCAAGTCTGCTTTAATGACATATAGTAGTCTATGGCAATAAGGAGTTTAGTATTTAATAACTCTTGTATAATTATAATTAATATTTATACGGGGAGTACCTAAAATAATTTATATAACAACTAATTATAAAACTTTTTGATAACCAAAAAGAGTACTAAGGATGCGCTTTTCTCTAGACTGGTTTTAAAATTTAAACTTTTTTGAGCTATATATAAACACATTTTTTATATCTTCCCAAGGATTAGCAAAGTAATTTTGCCATATGAGGGAAGATTTCATGTGACATTAATATGGGACATCATATGATAATAGCTCTTTAAGAGTAATTCACCCATCCATAAGCTATTTTTGTTCTCTTTTTTTCCCCAATTATCTGAATATATCATATGTTTTACATTTATAGTATTGACCTTTCCCTTATATGTATATAGATTCCTTGGACTTATAGCTAAAACTGGTATCCCGATATATGTATACACTATTATTATTATTTTTATACGATGATATTTATTATTTTAAACTATTATTAAAATTGATATTTTATTCTCTCTTTTAAAATTGTATGTTTATATTTATACTAATCCTTATGGGAAAAGTTTGTTTGTTTTTGGGACCAATAAAACTATCTGGAATGATTTAACAATGAGTACCAAGGTACCACTGTATGTAGTTTATCAGCTCTTTCTTGGGCTATTTGACACACTGTGATGTTACATATGTGTGCATGGTTTGCTATAGGGGGACCACCTAAGGAGACATTGCATACCAAATATGCCCATGCACCCTCTAGGCAGCAACTGGACCAGAGACCCCAGCCTTAGACTCCAGCACCTCTTGACAACCCCCCCCCCCAGATTATAGACTAGGGAATACACAAAAGGTAAAATTAGACTTAATTATGCAATAGCAGAGTTTGTCAGGAGAGATCCAATCATATGGAACAGGATGTCTAGCCCAAGGAAAGTTTTTGACTCTTCCTCTTTTTAACAACCCTGGAAGGATGCAATCTTCTCTGAATTCCCCAATCAATCGATAAACAGCCTCTTGTCCTCCTCCTTCCATTCTTTAATAATTAATAATAATTTGCACAACACACCCATTCAGACTACAAGTCAGCAGGACGTGTAGAACACACAAACATGGCATCCTTCAGATACTAGCAGTGTCTAATAATATGCCTATTGCTTACAGAGGTTGTTAATTTGATACAAACTTCACAAACAACTGCAATTTTCCCAAACTACAGTGCTCCTTTAAATGACACTCACCAACCACCATACCTGCTCAGTACCTATTCAGTTTGGTCCTAAAAATTCTCAGAATTGAGAATACCACAAACCATACTGGGTATGCATCGCCATACCTAATATTGGAATATACCGTGAATTTGAAGGAGGGACAATGACGAGAAATAATGCAATGACTTCATAGTAAATTGGAGCCCTACCCAATATTTTTTTTTATTAGGGAACTACAATATTTGCCATCAGAGTTATATCCCCATTGAAGTCCTGTGGAAAGATAAAACATGTTGGGATATCATTTTCAGTTTTTCTTACCTTTACTGAACAGAAAATCCCTTCTCAGTACTCAATAACTGTGAGTGTAAGATGTTTCAGGAGGTTGGGAATTATGATGAGGAAGAATCAGATAACTCAGTGATAATCTTTGTTAAAATTAAGATTTAAGAATCAAATTTTTTGTGAGTAAATTGTGTTATTTTAAATACTACACAATTGAGAGTATTTGCCCTTGTTCTCTTCTTATTTCCTGTTTATACAGATTTTTCTTTATTTCACTGTATTATAATCATACAATTTTTACACAAAGATACATTTCTTGGATATTATAAAAGGTAGCATAATTCCAGAATGGTATTTGCTGGGCACATTCCCATAATAACAAGCGTCTTAATGTGATTTTGATATCTGGTATTAGACAGTGGATTTGTTTTTGTGTATGTGTATATATATATATATATATATATATATATATATATATATATATATATATATATACACTAGCGACTTGCCCGTCAAAAAATGACAGCAATGTGATGTATATGTTTGTGAAGTTGTTTAGTTATTAATATAGATTTTTGACACTTGTAAGTATTGTGATATGAACGTGTATTTTTGTCAAATGTTGATGTAATGATTTTTTAAGATGAAATTTGTATCTGAAGAATTGTTAACTTTAATATACATTGAATACAGAGGAAAGCAAAAAGTAAAAAGCCTTGTTGAAACGTCCTGAATTTTAACATGAAGTTTAAAATATATGTAAGCAATAACCTTCAAAGTATATATTTTTAAACTTGAACTTTATTTTTTATGTAACTTTGGAACTTGACAAAACATTTGTAGAATTTGGACCATTATAAACAGTAACATAGTGAATACATTTTGTAACCTAATTTTGTATTAACAGTATTAACAATTGAATGTAAAACCAGTTTCACTTTAAAGTATTCATTACAGTAAACTTTAGGTAATGTTTTTTTAACCTGCAATTTTTATGTGAAGAATTGTTAAATTGAATATAGATTTAATGCAGAGTAAGATAAACATTATAAAAACCCTTCTTTAAATGTACACAATTTTAACATGAAGTTTGTAATATGTTTAAGTCAGATACTTATTATGTGTGTAAGTAAGAAACTTTCCAAAACATTTTTAGAACTTGTAACATTATAAACAGTAAGATAGTGAATTAATATTTAAACATAATTTTTTATTAAAAGTATTAACATTTGAATATAAAAACAGTTGAACTTTAAATTAGTCAGTATTAATATGCAATTTCTATCAGAATAATTGTTAACTTCAATATACATTGAATGTAGAGGAAGGCATACAGTAAAAACTCTCCTTAAAACGTACCTAATGAAAGTAATTCCTTACTGACCACATAAACTGGCGATAAACATTAATGTAGGTAGTAATCTTAAGATAACAGACAATATTTACATTGTGACTTAAAAGGTGCTTGAGCTCTTAACATGAACTTTGTAATATGTTGAATGAAAGAACTTGAAAAGATTGTTTTTAAACTTGTAACATTAGAAACATTAACATAATGACAACATTTTAACATAATTTTTCTGAATAATGCGAGGCAAGTATTTTGTGAGGTGAATCATCCATAAACAGTACTTACATTAATTATGACTGAATTAAACAACAAATTGTTATGTATTTTTGAATGCTTTAAAAAAATGTTTGCATGGCTTTAATTTGTATCCTGCAAAGTTATAGTACTTCATAGCAGACAATGTTTTTAGTAAAAATACGTCCATCTTCTAATAAATCACCTTGACTTTCATTCTTTTCAATGTAAACTTTAATAGCCTGTGGATTTTTGCACCGTGACAACGCAACATACAATTGACCATGTGCAAATACTGGTTCTTCCAAGAAAATACCCACAGATTTGAAAGTTTGACCTTGTATTTTATTAATGGTCATGGCAAATGCCATAATAATGGGAAATTGTCTTCTTTGAAGTATAAAAGGGAGACTACTTTCACTTGGTGCTAAATCTATTCTTGGTATGAAAACTCTCTCTCCTTTATGGGTACCAGTTAAAATTTCAGCATCTATAAAATGGTCCTTTAATTGTTGAACAATTAATCTTGTGCCATTGCATAGGCCTTTTTTGGGGTTCATATTTCGCAGTAACATGATAATTGCACCTTTCTTTAGCTGCAAAATATGTGGTGGCATTCCAGAAGGAGTTAGAGAGTTTTTGAATTCAGTCGAAAAGTTAGCCTGACTTTCATTGTCATCAGCAAGTACAGAATCAGCACTGTGATAATTTCTTTGTGGTGCATTAATTTTTTTTAAGATTTCATTATTGAGAATTAATGCATCTTTATTTTTACACGTCAGTATGACTTGGTTGGCAAGCTCGGAATATTCTTCGTTATTTATGCTCCCTTCAAATATAGCCGATATAATATCTTGTTGACAAATCATATGAGGTGGGATCTCTACAGTGTCGTCATCTAAATGTAGTATTTTTTCTGTTCTGCCTTCTCCAATTTTAATAAGCCAATCATTGAAATCAGTTTGGCCTTCTGATCTCATATTTTGTTGCAGTTGAAGATGGGTAAAATGTTTCCATACTGTGCTTGACTTGATACAGGTTTCGATAATGTCAGTTCGATTTCCATGTACAACGACAGGTAATGTTTGTCTAAAATCGCCACCCAACAACATTACCTTTCCACCAAATGGAAAAATATTATCCATGACTTCACGAAGCAAACGGTCAATACATTGGAGGGCATAGCATGACATCATTGTGGCCTCATCTATTATAATTAATTTACATTTCTTCAATTTCTTTGCTTGTAAGGATGTCATGCGAATATCTGACACAGAATGTTCTAAAATAGGCACTGGCAGTTTAAATCCACTATAAACAGTTCTTCCACCTTCTAATAAAAGTGCAGCAATTCCAGTAGTGGCAAACGCCATTGCTATTTGACCTTGTGCTCGTACTGAACTCATTAATAAATTGTACAAATAGGTTTTTCCTGATCCGCCAGGTCCATCAAGATAGAAATAACGCTCTGTCACCATGTCATCATCTATTGCATTTTTAATGGCATGAAATGCTTGCAACTGTAGTGTATTTAAAGTTGCAAGTCTTTCTTCTGTTCTTTCTGCTTGTAGTTGAATGTCATAGTCTTCAAAGTTTATGTCATCTATAAGACCTGGATCAGGCAAATTAAAACTTGCACAACTTAATCCATGAATTAAAAATACTTCTTGGATTTCCATTAACGCTTTTAAGTGTGCAATGGGTTCATTGTATCGTCACATAAAGTCTTCAGCCATATTACTTTTAAAAATCTCCCACAAAGCTAATGCATTTGGAGCATTTGAGAAGATACAAATAAAAGCAAATTGTTCTCTCATCTGTCGTGGCATTTGACATTGTGCTGCTTCTTCTAAACATCTTTCCCACTCTGTATCATCAGCGAGTAAGTTTCTATGTCTTGCAGCTAAATGGAAGGATTCATATCCAATGTCATTAACAGTTCTTAATTGTTCAAAACTTTGTGCTCCTGGAACATTTAAAAGTAATATCCGTAAGCAAAAACGTTCAACATCTCTTGGACTGACTGTGTAAATTCTTGAAATTTTTTTATTGCCTCTGGTTTTTCTTGGTCTCCATAATCCATTCACAAAAACATAGTGATATGGAATTTCAATATATAAGTATTGTGTTGCTTGAGCATCAGTGGAATTTAATGCAAACCATGCAGTTAGTGTAGTGTGACGATCTTCACTTTGGGCCAATGCATTCATTTCATTTCCAGCATGGAAATAGACTAAATGTCGTTGTGGCAAATGTACTGCTAATCTATATACTGCATGTGATTTATCATGCATTTCAAATTTTAAAAGCCGCCACATAGCTTCTGGCGCACTGACATAGCGAGCATCTACATGAGATGCAAGTTCATCATGTACTAACTCACTACATTCAGGGTTGTCTGCACTTTTGACGACTACAGTAGCTGCATCATAGCCTTTGTAAATATATTTGTAGACATATTTAATGGATTTGATGGAAGTACAGGCTTCTACGTTGATGTGGGCGTTGTACTTCATGAGTAAATGTGGATTGTAGGGTACTACGTGTCTATTGTCCACTTTTTTTCCACGAATAATGGCACTATCTCCTTCTCTTCTTTTATAAAGTGGATATCCATCACAATTTGCATATGTTTTGTCTCTATAATCTTTTGGAAAATCTTTGGAACATTTATTATTTTCCATACATGGTGATTGTGGATTAAGGTCTCCACAGGGTCCATGAATCATGCGATGAGTAACAATCTCATATAGTCTACCATATAGTTCTGGATCTGGTAGTTCAGCAACTATGACTGCATCCACTTTGTCCGAAGTATCTAATTTATCTTTCTCTTGAAGTATTATGAGAAGATGTGCATGTGGAAGGCCTCTTTTTTGAAATTCAATGGTATATACATAAGCAAGACATTTGCCAAATAACTGATTTATAGTGAAGTCACGTATTAATTCATTTAATTTGATCTTAAAAACTCTGGCTACTAAATCTGGTCGATCAGAAGCAGTTTGTCCAAGAAGTAGATTTTGTGTAATTTCTGGCCATTGTGGATTACATGTAAATGTCAGAAATAAATCTGGTTTTCCAAATTTGGTGACAATAGCCATAGCATCATTGTATCTTTCTCTCATATTTCGAGGAGATCCTTGAAAGGAAGATGGTAAAATGATGGCTTTGCCAGCTGTCATGTCTCTGCTTGTAGCGACGTCAGCAACATAGTCCATGAGTCCAGAATATTGTTCTACACGTAGTTTATCTTGTTGATATTTTATAAAGTTTAAATTATTTGCCTCAACTTGCAAATATGAATCAATAATCCATTGTTGTGTTAGTTTTCCACCACATAAAATTGGATTAAATCCATGTCGAATGGCAATTTGAGCTACTTTAAATTCAAGCATAGAAACATTATTTTGGATTCTGGCTTTAGCATTTGGGTAACTGGGAAGGGTTGATTTTGGTTGCCAACCTGCTTCTCCATGTGGGAAAAAGATGGGATATGTCATTGGATCTAAATTTGGACTTAAGATATTCATATTAATAAATGGTTGCTCCTTATTTCTGGGATATACTCTAATGTCTCTTTTAAATGGTGGTTCTCCTTCATCATTTTGAAACACCATTGCAACCTCATTAGATGTTGGCAAGTTATAACGACGTTTATCAGTATGTCTGTCTCTTTTAAGCACCATATTAACCTTTGGCATGGGTAATTGATGTCTTTGTGCATGAAGTAGTTGTTCATTTTCTACTTCTGCCAATTTTTTGTAAGTTTTACTGTAGGGATTGTTGTCCATAATGTTATTTAGCTCTATGAAAACACTGGGTAAGCATTTTTTATTTTCTTCCATCTGCATCCGTTGGTCAACAGCTTCCATTGTATCTAGGACATATAGTTGAGCGAATTTTCTTTGCTCTCCTTCCTCTGGATGTAAATGTGAAGTACGATGATAAATTTGGCCTTGGACTTTAAAACAGTAAGGACCATGTCCTGGTACAATAGCAGCTAATGTTGCCCCCATAGATGCAAAGGATATGGCACTATTGTAGGATCTTATGTTTATCTTAACATTTTTGTAGTTTGGAAAAGTAGGTTCAGTCATAATATTTTGTAAATATATTGGAAATTCTTTTCTTTCTGGAAGTTTGAACTTGCCTTTTTGACAGCAACTAATAAATTGGCCATCTCTGGGTCTCTCCTGTTTAAAATAATAAGCCTCACAAAACTGACATTGAGTAGTCATGTCCCCACAACTATGAACCTCTACTGCTAAAGAGTTTAGTAAAGGACAATTTGTAAAGCATATAGGAGTTTGACTTTCATATTCATCAGGTGAAAAGTCATGGAATGTTTGAACAACAGGTTCTAAATGCTTAGTTTTTTTCGTGGCTTTTCTTGGTATATGTTGTCCTGGTTTTGTTGAAATGTCCTGTAAGGTTTCAGGAGCAGGTTGTAAATGTTTTTTTTTTGTAGTTGCTTTTTTTGGTCTGTCTTTAATTGCATCTTGTAAAATGTCATCTGATGTTTGAGGAACAGGTTGTAAATGCTTAATTTGCTTGGTAGTTTTTTTTGGCGTATCTTTCATTTTTGCAGCTGATAGTCTTTTGCTTGCAAGTCTTTTGCGTTCTTTTTCTCGTCTAATTTCTTTCTCCTCTGGTGTCTGCTGGGTGGCCCATCTCTCTTGTCTTTCTCTAGTTTGACGTCTTTTCTTCTCTTGTTTGCTGCCATGTTAATCTGTAAAGGCAAAAAAAGAAATGTAATTGGTTATATTGAAATTTGTAATTACTGTTAAAGATTATTGTGCACAATTGAGAAATAAAAGGTAAATCATTAATGTATCAGTTATATTTGATTAAAAGTTATAATTCCTGGGCTCATTAAATAACAATTTGGCCAATTGAATACTGCTGCAAATAAGCAGTTAACATTTTTAAAAAAAATAATTTTTTAGTTATTGAAAACCTTGTTTGTGGATAGATATTTACCAATTAAAAACTTCTTAGCAAAAAAAAAACATTGATGTGGTTATTGAGCCATGTATTGCATATTGCCAATTTAAATAGAATAAGGGACATAGTTATTAATTAATTTATTTATTTCTGTTGACACGGATGCAGATGAAACATGTTTCTTTAGTTTTCTCCTTTTGTACTTATTATACTGTACCTTGGTTGAAATGTGATTTCAATCCGAATGTTTGTTGTTCCTCGGTTGAAAATCTTTGTCCAATGGTCTGGTCCTCTGTTGGAAGTCCTCGTCCGATGGTGTGGTCCTCTGTTTAAAATCCTGGTCCTATGGTCTGGTCCTCTGTTGAAAGTCGTGGTCCAATGGTGTGGTCCTCTGGCGATAGCCCTCGTCCGATGTTGTGGTCCTCTGGCGATAGCCCTCGTCCGATGTTGTGGTCCTTTGGTGAAAGTCCTCGTCCGATGGTCTGGTCCTGTGTTGAAAGTCCTCGTCCGCTGGTCTGGTCCTGTGTTGAAAGTACTCGCCCGATGGTCTGGTCCTGTGCTGAAAGTCCTCGTCACATTGTCTTCACGTAGTATCTGTTGTAACATAAAATTAAAAATGTTGTTTGAGTGAAATGTCTTTTAAATAAAGCAAAAATGTCTTAATTTTGGTGTATTGTATCTGTTATTGTTTTTTTTTTCTATGTGTTTGTCTAACTTTATCTACAATCCTGATTTGTTCGCACGACTTTTGTTATCCTTATTTAAGCTTCTTAGTAAGGCTTGTAGGTTGTGATACATTAAAGAAAAATATTAATTTAGTTTGCTATGTGTTTGTGTGTTTTTTTTTACAATCCTGTTTTGTGCGCACCACTTGTGGTATACTTATTTAGGCTTCATTGTAATGGTTATAGGTTGTTAAACATTAAAGAAGAATCTTAATGTATTTTCCTATGTGTTTGTGTGAGTTTTAGTACAATCCTGTTTTGTGCGTACCATTTCTGGTATACTTATTTAGGCTTCTTTGTAAGGCTTATAGGTTGTTAAACATTAACTAAGAATATGAATTTAGTTTGCTATGTGTTTGTGGGAGTTTTTGTACAATCCTGTTTTGTGCGCACCACTTGTGGTATACTTATTTAGCCTTTATTGAGATGGTTATAGTTTTTTAAACATGAAATAAGAATATTAATGTAGTTTGCTATGTGTTTGTGTGACTTTGTTACAATCCTGTTTTGTGTGCACCACTTGTGCTAAAGTTATTTAGTCTTCATTGTAATGGTTATAGGTTGTTAAACATTAAAGAAGAATGTTAATGTAGTTTCCTATGTGTTTGTGTGAGTTTTTGTACAATCCTTTAGGTGCGCACCACTTTTGTTATTCTTATTTAGGCTTGTTTGTAAGGCTTATAGGTTGTTAAACATTGAATAAGAAAGTTAATTTAGTTTGCTATGTGTTTGCGTGAGTTTGTTACAATCCTGTTTTGTGTGTACCACTTTGTGTGTACCATATGTTGCATACTTTGGCCCTCATTCAATTTAATTTTGGCCAATTCAATAGGGCTCTAAATGTGCTTATTTAGAGCCATATTCAATTGGGCTAAATAGCAATTGAATGAGGGCCTTTGGTTGCTGCATTTGTTATATTGTCGGGGCCCTTATTCAATTGCGTTTTGGTTAATGGAATAGAGCTCAATATGACCACAGAGCATCTTTTTTTACAGAAGTTTTTAGTTAGTGAACTTGTATCCAAAAGCAAGGTCTTCACTAACTAAAAAGTTCATTAACAAAATATGCTCTGTGCTTATATAGAGCCCTATTGAAATGGGCAAATCACATTTAAATGAGGCCCTCGGCCATTAAAGATATATAGGTCCTCATTCAATTTCAATTTTGCCAATTGAAGAGGGCTCTATATAAGCACATAACATATTTTTTTGACCGAAGTTTTTAGTTACTGAAGACCTTGATTTTGGATAGAAGTTCAGTAACTAAAAAGTTCTGTATAAAAAATATGTTATGTGCTTATATAGAGCCCTATTCAATTGGCCAACTCGCAATTGAATGAGGCTCATAGTTAATTTCTTTTTTTATACTTAATACTTTACCTTGATTGAAATGTCGAATGACAGAGGATCCGCCGGTCTTCTTGTAGTGTCTGTTTGAAAAATAAAGTGAAATGGTTAATTGTATATTTCTTATTTTTGGTTTAGCAAAGCATGGCCTTTTCAGCATCTAATGTATTTTTATATCTTACCTGTTCTTCTTTGTTGGTGTTCTTTAAAAAGGATTGTGCTTCACAATGCACGGTGCAAATTGTTGAGTGACGCTGTTGATGCAGAGTCTGTTTCAATATTAAAAGAAGTAGAAAGATTCAGCTGTAGGTGATCAATTGAATTGCAGTAAATTAATGTAATTTAAATATACTTCTGTAATTATTTTCAATTAACATAATTTTTTGGGGGGGCTACACACATATGTCACATACATGAAGCACATTTCCAGAGTTCAATGTAATTTTTTTGTGTGCGTGTGACATATCACTATACATGAATCATATTTTAATTGTTAAATGAACCTTATTTTTTGTTTTTGGCAACACACATAAATGTGTGTGTGTGAGATGTAACTATAGATGATACATATATGTGCTTGTCACATATCAGTATACATGAGTCAGATTTTAATATTACAATTTTTTTTTCTAATTTCATTTAAATGTAGTTGTTTAATTAGTTTGTTTTAAGATCATTTTGTTGCAGGGGCAATACACATAAATGTGCGTGTCACATGTCCCTATACATGATACACATATATGTGCGTGTCACATGTCAGTATACATAAACCTCTTTTTGATATTGAATTATGTTTTTTTTTTTTTTTTGTTAAATGAACCTTATTTTTTGTGTGGGCCTACACACATAAATGAGTGTGTGACATGTCACTACATAAATCAAATTTTCCTAGTTTTTATTTTTATTTTTGTCCTGTCTTGATAATAAAATGTAATATATTATAGCTTACCTCTCAGTTGTAATTTGCACAGTGTAAAGTAGTAAATTAGGAAAGAATTGTCTTCTGAAGTAAAATCAGCAGTTATCTATGAAATCACTCCGTTCATCACCTGAGGAGAAATGTATTTTTTTGTGTAAAATAGGCAGTATTTATAAAGTTGTAGAAAATTCTCGAAAGTTAGACCGTTAGAACGCAATACGCATGCGCTATTTGCGTTCCAGCTTACAATTTGCCTTCCATCCGCCATTTTGTGCGTAGTAGTGGTCAAAATGGTGTTTAATATGATTGTGATACGTTCCGCATAGTATGTTTTTCATTATTGCGAGTAAGTGTAGTTTAGTTACGTCTGAAGCCTCGTTTTCGTTTTGTTCGTCGGCCATTTTTTCTCTCGCTTAGCGATTGTATTAGTGTCTAAAGTGTTTTATTTTTATTTAAATAAAGGTGTAACTTGTTTTTTTGAGGTGCTGGATGGTTCCTCTTGCTGTAGGTAAGCTTTTTATGTGTGTGTTGTGTGTATTTAGTGTGTTTTAAATGTTTGTATGTCGGCGTGTTGCGTCCAATGTTTGCGAGGTTGTAATATCTGTTAACGTGTGTCGTATGGTGTTTGCGTGTGTAGCCTCATTTTAGTTTTTTTCGAGTGAAATGAAGGTGTAAGTTGCATTTTTGAGGTCCTGGGTGCTCCCTCTTGGTGTAGGTAAGCTTTTTATGTATGTGCTGTGTGTATGTATTGTGTTTTTAATTTTGTAATGTTCGCGAGTTGCGTCCGAGTGTTTTGCGAGGCCGTAATGTGTGTGAACGTGTGTCGTATGTTGTTTGCAAGTGTCGTAATGTGTGTGTCTTGTTCTTTGGGTTGCGACGTGAAGTTTGCGAGGATCGCAGTTGCTGGCATGGAGCGCCTTTGGCGCTTCATGCCAGCAACTGAGACCTGAGACCCTCGGGCAGTGCCCTTCGGCGCTCCATGCCAGCAACTGAGACCTGAGACCCTCGGGCAGTGCCCTCGCTTTGCGAGCCCGCAGCATTAGCAACAACTCGTACGCTCACAACTATATATGTGATATATATATATATATATATATATATATATATATACTATTTTAATACTCGTTTTTTTATTATTATTGGGCAAGAAAGTATTATGTATTTAAATAAAAGATAAGTTTTATTGCTATAGATGTATGCTTGTTTACCTCCATTCAATACAAGTGTTGTACACATTATAACCCATGGGAAACATTATCCACAAGTCCAAATCAAAAGGTATTCTTTCTCCTTTTGTGACTATTGAGTTCACTATCTCCAGAAATTGTGTTATGGACTCTGATTTTGGACCCACAATGAGATAGTTACTTAATTCATATTCCTTCATGCAATGTGTTGGGTATGTAGGATATATATATATATATATATAAAATCAGATTTCTGCATGTAATTTGTTGGGTATATATATATATATATATATATATATATATATATATATATATATATATATATGTTTTTATTTAAAACAAACCATATCATTCTATGCTCATGGAGGTGCCCCTTACATTTTTGACACCTAAAACACAGATGGGACAATAAAAACACTAGCATCTCTAAAAAAGCCCCATAATTAGTTCAGTCATGTTATCTGCAATCAAATACCTTACTTTAATTTTGGTTCCCTATAACGATCAACATAAAAAAAGTACTGCAATACATAATTATACAAATATAAAGAATAGCTGTAAGACAATTAATTTAAACAACTTATTTATTATAAAAAATATAGGTAAAATGTGAACCACATTAACATTGTAACATAATATATAAAGAATTGGTATATTGACCATTCTATACTACTGAAGTGTGCATTGTAAAGACTATAGCCACAGAGGGTGAAACTTTTTCTTTTTGAAAGGCACCACTGCATATTTTTGTTCGACTGTCGCTGCTTTGTTAGGAATGGAATTGGGAGACCTCTCATGTTGTTCTTTTAGTCTTGCTGAGTCTTCCTCTGGAATGATGTTTACAAAACTTATTTTACATTTTCTGGCATTTTTATCAATAATCTCATTGCTATCTTTAGAGTCTTCCACAAGGTTTAGAGTAGGTCTCTTTCTTGAGAGTTGCTTTAGATTTAAGTCTAATGCTATGGAAGACATCTCAGCACCATCACCTGGATTCTTTTTTTTTTAAATAGTCTTTTATTAGAAGGCAATGCACAATAAAACATTTAACACAACTGTATTTAGTCAGTTAAGATACGCTAACATGTACAGTACAATAGTTTCCCATCATAAACTGACTAGGCCTTCCATTTTTCCTTTTTTAGTTATTAAGGTTACATGAGTCACAGTTAACATTTCAATTTAAATAACATAACAGAAAGAAAAGAAAAGAAAAAAAAAAAATAATAAAAAATTTGAAAAAGAGAAAGAGAACAACAACACAAGGTAAAACATCCAATAAGCACGAATTAAAGAGAGAATGCTACAAATATCAAGTTAGTTAGCTAGACCATTACATTGCTATCTGCGCATAAAGTACAGAGCTAATCCAGAATATCCGCCCCTAAGAGCACTCAACACATACCTCATTAAAGACATCCCAGTACAACTGATATCCACCTCCATCGCTCCGCCGGTAGATTTCCGAACCCCCCCCTCGCCTCCAGCTCCTCCATCAGGTCTTCTTTGCCAAAGTGTAGAGATTGTATGATATGATATGGTTTCATACTAAGGGAATACTGAATGAAGAAGCCAACCAGGGTTCCCAAATTGCCTGGAATTGGGTAATGTCGTCCAGTATGATATAAGTTAATCGCTCATTTATAAGTAAATGATTGATCTTACTAATCACCTCCGTAAAGTTAAAAATCTCTTTCTTCCAACTCCTGGCTATGTGTGTCTTGGTAGCCAACGCCATTAATTGGTATAGTTTATTCTGCGTTTTAGATCCGGAACACGAATCCCCAGCAGGAAAGATTCCATCGAGGACGCCACTGCCTTGTGGAAAAGTGTGGAGGCTAATTGGGCTAATTGCCCCCAAATTTTCTGAGCGGATGGACATGACCACCATGTGTGTATATGATCCCCTATGTTTTGGCACCCCCTAAAGTATTTATTGCTTTCTGACGGTTTACATTTCTGTAGTTTGTCAGGTGTACAGTAAACTCTATGCAAAACTTTGATGGACGTCTCCAGTAAAGCCGAATTAAGAGAGCCTCTAGAGAGATTGGAGCAGGATTCTGACCATTTACCCCAGTCCCACTCCACCCCAAGATCCCTCTCCCACTGTGCAAAATACCTGGGTTTTTGGTCACTTGTGAAGTTAAGAAAGGTGTCGTATAGTGAACCCAGAATCCCCTTGGTAAGGGGTAGACTTTTGCATATAACGGACATCCAGGAGGCCCTAGGATGCCCAAGTTCTCTTGAACTCTTACTGACCCAGCTCCTAATTTTCAAGTAATTATAGAATTCTGTGACCGGTAGGTCATGGGTTGTACAGAATTGGTCGTATGTCAGCAAGCTATCGTTCGGAAACCAGTTCCCTACTCGGTCCAAGTTTCTAGAAGTCCACCAAAATTTTGAGATGTCATTCGAGTCTGCCAAAATTTGTGGGAAAGACATGACTGACATCATTGGGGATAGTCCTGTAGGAAGTAACCGCCTGGATTTAGAGTTGGCCCACCCCCACGCACAAAGGGTTTGTGAAATCATGGGATTTTGATGAGTTGTGAATGGGGCTAGTTCTTTTGGGATCCATATCAGTTTATCCCAACTGTGTGGCAACATTTGCTGATTTTCCATAAAAACCCAGGCTGGTTGATGTGTTTTAGAATGTGCCCTGGGAAGGTGGGCCAATTGAGCGGCTTTAAGATAGAGCTTTAAATTTGGGCAAGCAAGTCCACCTCTATTTTTCTGCCTGAACATCACCTGCCTAGAGATACGAGAGCGTTTATTTCCCCATATAAACCTAAACATATTATTCTGGAACCTGTCAAGGTCTGTAGGTGAAATTGAAATGGGAATGGTTCGAAAGAGATACAAAACTTTGGGTAGAATGCTCATTTTAGCAGCCGCTATGCGACCCGTCCAAGAAAGGTTATAGTTCATCCACCTCTACATGTCATCGGTCAAAGATTTGTATATAGGTGGGAAATTAGCCTTATATAAGTCAGCTATATTAGATGTAAGTTTGACTCCTAGGTATTTTACATGGCGTGCGGGCCAGACAAAGTTATAGTCAGATTTGAGAGAGTCAATCTCCGATTGTACCATACCCAACCCCAGCGCCTCCGTTTTCTCTATATTTAATTTAAGACCTGAGATATTACTAAATTCGGTTATAGTTGACATAAGAGTTGGGATCGATTGAAGGGGCTTGGTCAAGGTGCATAATATATCATCAGCAAAAAGAGAGCATTTAAAGTGCTGATGTCCCACTGGAATCCCAAATATGCCTGCATGAGATCTAATCGCCTGCGCAAGAGGTTCCATGGCAAGTGCAAATAGTAGAGGTGAGAGTGGGCACCCTTGCCTGGTCCCTCTTTGAATTTGGATATTAGCCCTGCGCTCTCCTGGCAGCTTCAAGTTGGCTGTTGGGGAGTTATAGTAGCTCCTTAGTAAGTTAATGAAGCGTCCCCTAAATCCAAACTTATCAAGGATTTTGTATAAATACGGCCATTCAACCGTATCAAAAGCCTTTTCAATGTCCAGAGCTAGAAGACACATTGGAGTATGAGATTTATGTGCTATATACTGAGAATTTAAGACCCTCCTAACATTGACCCCTGCTTCCCTGAAAGGGATAAACCCCGCCTGATCCTTATGGATTAAGTCTGGTAAAAATTTTGATATACGGTTAGCCATAATTTTGGCTAAGATCTTGACATCTCCATTCATCCTCCAAGTATAGTCGTAAATTAGGGCCCAAGTCCACCTCAATAAGTACCAGGGAGTGATCCGACCAGGTGCAGGGGACAATTTCAGATTTTAAGATCGAGTCGTATAAAGATGAACTAGTGAGGAAAGTATTGATCCGAGAGTAAGTCAAATGGGTTGGAGAAAAAAATGTATATTCTCTATCCTCTGGGTGAAGCCCCCTCCAGGCATCAACCAACCCCAATCTGTTAAGTAGAAGCTTAATCCGTTTTATTTTATTGGAAAATCTACAACTAGCAGGGGTCCCCGATCTGTCCAAAGTCGGGTCTAACGTAAGATTTAGATCCCCCCCAATTATCAGTCTTCCCAGGTCTTGAGACTCAATTCTCTTCAATAAGGAGATCAGAACTGCGTAGGGAGAAGTTGTAGGAGAGTACAGGGAGACTAGTGTAGTGCTAACCCCCCCAATCGCGCCAGTCACCGTAACATAGTTACCCTCCCCATCTATCTTTGTGTTCTCTACCTGGAAAGGAAAGTTTTTATGTAGCAGAATTGCACACCCCGCTCTCTTAGTGGGGAGAGTGGCCAGGAAATAGGTGGGATATTCCTTGTGCAAAAATGTAGGCTTGTTGTCCTGGGAGAAGTGGGTTTCCTGCATGAAGATGACTGTGGGTTTGTGTTTTTTATAAAATGTGAAGGCTTTCCTCCTCTTGAAGGGGGAGTTAAATCCCTTCACGTTATGGGTTAACAGAGTATACTTAGAGGTAGCCATTGCAAGATAAGAGTAATACCCTAGCTGTGTGTGTCGTTACCTGATAGCTGGTACCATATGAAGCAAGGCGGAAGGGAGCCCGGAAAACCATCCTCTGCCAAGGGAGTCGGTCAGCAGTTGTCTGGGTTGTCGTCCTGCCATTAAACAGAGATTTAAATGCAGAAGAGAAGAGGGTTAGCTTTAGGCCATGAAGGTAAAAACAATGAAATAAGCAGATAAACAGTGTCAAGTTCACAGTTAGCAGTTCTCTAAGGCTATAACTACGAAGTTGTTGAACTAAAAACATGAAATAACAATCACTTTTTACTAGTACTCCTCCTCCAAGACTCTAAGCAAGGAGAAGAAATCGTCCACTTTAGGTGGAAACACAATCCAGCAGGCTGTACAATCAATGATGAACTTATATCCTAAACTACACAACCTCTTAAATCAGAGTTTAAGGCAAAAATAGATTTACATCTAACATTCTATTTGGCATTAAAAATTTTGTTATGAAAGTCCGCTCTAAGTAGGATCTAATCCGGACGTGAGCTCGCCCTTGGGTCAGCCATTTGACTAGCATCCCCTGTGCAGGCCTTGTGTCCAGCACCTTGGCCCCTTGCACTGTCCAGAGTAAGTTTCATTCCCCCCTGAGGAGAGACTTGTTTACTGTGGACTTGGGCTGCCACCAGCGTCCATTGTCTCTTAGGGATAGGCGGTTGAGATTGCTCTTGCCGTGTTTCCTGCATTTCCCCAGAGTAAAGCTACAAGCGATGTAGCACCGATAAGCAGTCCTCCAGTGTACGTGTAGTGTAAGTCGTGCCCTTAAAATTGAAGGACAGGGCAAATGGAAAGTGCCATCGGTACTGAATTTTGTGGTGAAGCAAAACTGTAAGAGCAGGTTTCATTAGCCTTCTTTTGTTAAGGGTGTCAGGAGACAGATCGGCATAGATCTGCAGAGGGGAGTTGTCCGGGCCCTTAACAGTATGCAGCTTCCTTGTAGCCGAGAGTAGAGTGTCTCTAGCTTGCTGCCTCAGAAATCTGACAATGACATCTTTCGGAGCATCCGGACTCCTCATGCCTCCTAAAGCTCTATGAGCTCGCTCAATTTCCCACATGCTTTCATCCTGGTCAGGAAGAATTGCAACCACCGTGTCTCTCAGGTATTGGGTTAGATCTTGAATGGCTCTTGGTATGCCGCGGATGCGTATGTTGTCGCGGCGAGAGCGGTTTTCTAGATCCTCTATCTTATCTGCGAGTTCAGAAACCTGGTAAGTGTTTTGAGCTATCGATGTCCTGTCCTTTTCCTGAGCCTCCGCCAATTGGTCCGTCATCTCTTCCAAAAGTTGGGTACGCTGACCCAGTTTCCTCAGATCCTGTCTCAGGGGATCAATCGCCTTAGCCAAGAGTCTTTAAATCTTAGCCACATTCTTGTCTGATAGGTCTAGTTGCTGGTGGGGTCCCTTGGACCGCCCTTCCTGATCTGAGTCTTCAGAGCGTTCAGAAAGAGAGTCTGCCAAGGGTGGACGCTGAGTCGCTCTTGGCGGGAAATGATCCTGTATACCCTTGGCCGGGGTGGCCCGCTTAGGTTTCGGCATCTTGGCCGCGAGGTTGAAGATGTCGGCAAGATTCCCACTGTTAAATCAATATGCAGGATGCGAGGAGCTGATGCGGCGAGCACTGGTCCCGGCCCTCTACTGCCTCCGCCAAGGGAGGTATGCCAGTTCCGTAGGTGTAAGTAAGATATCTGCTAGAAGAATTGCTGAATTATGTCCCCATTTAGCTCTTAGCCCATGGTAGGGGCGTGCCCCTAAGTCAGATCTAGCAGTTGCCAGGAACACCTGAAGCGATCTCTATATGACGATGAGAGTCAGGGTTGCCAATAAATTCCAGGGATACTGCGGCAGCTTATAGGAGACAACTTGATGATCGTAGCTTCTCAGGTGCCAATTGGAGTAAGGCAAGATAATGTTGAACTCTGCATGCAGCATGCGGCGGCTGGTATACCAGCTCTACTCTCAATGAAAGTACTGTATTCACCTTCTTGTTATTCACAGATAGCCAAAGTCTTGCTGCAGTATTCCCAGTGGCCACCGGGCAGCAGTGCAGATAAAGATATGCAAACAGTTCAACACAGTCTTTGTATCTGCCACATTGACAGAATGCACTTACACAATAATTTCACAAACACTTATGGATTCAACAGTCCTGTGCATTCACTTGGGAATATATAAAGATAGTATTCAGCAATGGAAGTGAACGTTATCACAACTGCAATATGGAGACAGAGGCCCCTTGTATACAGGGAGATCACCAACAGTATGGAATTGGGAAGCCCCAATTCAGGTCTCTGATGTTCATATTATTTGGGGTTTCATAGGTAGAGGCTGGTTCATATAGAAAGGAGCAAGGGTATGGAGATGGTCCCAGTGAGACTCCCACTTCAAATAGCTCTTGCACAGTCCACTTGAGTGGGGCAGAGTAGTATGGAAGCAGGAATAAAGGGGCACACTTGCCTTAATGCCCCTGTGCTGGATCTGTTAAGGCTTCTCTCTCCCTCCCTGGGCAAGAAGGGGCACAGCCATCTGAGGGTAGCAGGGGTGTCTGTTGTCAGGCTAAAAGGTGGAAGTACCCCCCCTTTGCTGTTTTTAAAAGGGCTGCCACGGGTATTTGCATGGGCCAACGCCCCAAGATGGCGGCTCCGCTGGGATCCTGCCGCAGCTATGCCTGCCTCCCCCTCTGCTACCCCGCTCCTACCTTGTCCAGGGACTCCCCAGCTAGGTACAGGGCCTCCAGGCCGCTTCAAAGATGCAGGGATTAGTTTACTGTCCCGGACCACGGGGGGCAGCTCCCGCCGCCTCGCCCCGACACTCCACTTCCTCCAGCAGTCTTCCTGATACGGCGAACTCAGTAGGACCGGAGTACTTTCAGTGCCTTACTGCTCCTTCAAGGCACGGGTGCACTGGATCGGGGGTCTCCAGGGCCCTGCGGCCAACGTTGCAGCGGACTCCTAGGCCCTTGTAGGCCTGATACCCCACAGCTCCCAGGGTCATGCCCAAACCCCCACTTGTTGGGTATGCAACTGCTCTCTATGAGAGCAGATGGGGTAACTGTGATGTTGGGGCCGATTGGGGTATTATTTTGCCCAAAATTCGGGCTTTACAGAGCTCTTTCCAGCAGAGCTCCTGCGTGGCACGTCTGCACAGTCTGCCCAGAAGCCACACCTGGATTCTTTTTTTTTTTAACAGAAATCACTTGAAGATTGTTCATCACCCTTCTTTCCGCTAAACATTGCTTCATTAGTGGGAGAGATAAACACAATATCATCACTTGAAGATTGTTCATCATCATCCTCTCTGCTAAACACAGCTGCATTAGTGGAGAGAGAACCACAAGGTCGTCTGTTGATAACTCTTGGACACTGGCCCTTTGGTCCAATTTTCCATCTTTTACTTTTGCTGTCTGTTTCTCTAAAGGCAAGAATTCTTCATCAGTGGTATCTTCAGAGTTGTCTTCCGAAGATTCCTTTATAGGAAAAAATACTTGCAAGGAAGCACAGTTCTGGATCATCTTCTTGATTTAGGATTACATGAAGACACCGATGTGACTCAGAGAAGGTCTTTAGCTTATTGTAATAGTCATCATGCTCTTCCAATGTTGTCTCTTCTGGTGGTATATTTTCAGACTGGACAAGCAACTCACTGACCTTTTCAGGTCCTAGCAGATCAGCCATGGTGACACTGCAAGTTGGGTCAGACTTCTGTAGAGCTTAACTTTACAGAATTAAGTGTCTTCAATTAGTGTAACTAGATGTTGTCCAACACTGGCGTTCAACCTGAAGCAAGTATGTCCCAATTGGAAAGCAACTAGCAACTCACTGTCTTCTGGTAACTACTGACTCAGGCAAGACAGATCAGCTGTGTTAGTTGACAACCATGGAATCCTTTATTTTTAAGCTTATATGATGTCAGCTGCAGGTGTTTTGATATCATCAACTGCAGAATGAGCTATGGCATCTTCAAAATTCATCTTAATCTAAGCTCCCTATTTAATACACTAAAGCCCCCATTCAATTGGCCAAATTGTAATTACTGGAGCCCATAAAGTAGCCAGTAAAATGTTATGATATTCAATTAGCCTCTTATAGCTACCCACAATTGTTTTGCGAGTTACAGGCTCAAAATCCCTGCAGTTGTCAAAAAAGTAACTCACTCCTGTCTCCTCATTTGATGTTTCAAGCCTGTAGATGTTATCAGTGCTAAAAACGCTAAATTCATATTCAACTGCAACAATTCAACAAGCCCACAATTGCCTTCAAACTCGTAAATGGCAAATTTATCAAACATTTACAGTACTAGATAGGACTCACAAGTGGGTTAAACACCTGTTTGTAGCACTGTAAAAGCAAATATAAACACACTACTGTACTTTAAAATACTGAGAAAGCAATGAAAGGCATTATAATTAATTGTACAACAGTCTCAAGCTCACAAATCAGCAAAAAATAAATAAAATTACGTTTTATTACCGGGTTATGTCGATCCCAGGAATCAAGGAGTTAATACATATCAGGCCACCCACATGGTCTAGACCAGTTTATTAATTGATTTTTATTGATTTCTACATTTTTGGATTGTGAGTCCAATTGCAGATCGGACTTCTAAAAACTAATTGATTGTAGTTTAAACTCTATGTTTTATTGGCATCATAATAATGTCTCATTTCCTATTGGCTCTGTATAAATTGTAACTTACGGGCTTGCTCAATTGATCATGATCCTGCCTTGAATTGCTATGTACAGGTTAATGGTTTACGTTTTTAGCCTTCGGACCTGTAATTGTGGTCTTGAGTCAATTGAATATGGCCGGAATTGTAACACATTTCTAATCCGCAGACTTACACCCACAGGCATTGTAATTACGGGCTTGGAATTGAATGGGGGCCTAAGTGTCTATGTTTCACAGACTTACTCTTATGCCAAATAGGCAGTTCTACTGTTACTGAAACATGTATATTATTTATAATTAAATGTAATTTGGTACTTTTGCATTCATAAGGATTGTGTCCAGAGATCATTCTCAGTAGAGGGACAGAATGTGAAATTGGCAAATATAAAATCTTTAATTTGTCTCCACCAGAAATTTTGTGATGTAGAGTTTTTATGACTACTTCAGAAAATCTTACAAGCGTGATGCATTTAAGGTAAACTGTGGGTACATTTTTGAAATTGTGGGTACAGTTTTGAAGAATTACAAATAAAAATATGCGACACAAAAGAAGATAAAATATTGGAAAGTGCAGATCTACAAACTAGTCACAATATACCAAATAGTGAAATATTTTGGTATTTATAACTTAAAACATTTTATGAGTTCTACACAACATTCAGATTTACAATTTCCATTAATGCATTATGAAACACCATGCCTTAAGTGCTAAATGAATAATTTCCTTCATTTATTTAATTAGTATACAAATACACTCATCTATCAAGATGAAATTTATAGAATCTTGGGAAAGGGACCTAGAAGTTGGGTTGGATGCTAACGAGTGTTTGGATATTTTTGAGGCGCATATAAGAGAATAGAAATGCATCCGTAATGGAGACATCTTTAAAATATCTTCATAGAACATATTAAAGATAAGATATCACGCTGCACAGAGAGCTGTCTTAAATAATTACTTTGTATTTAAAACATATTGAAGTCAAAATTATCAGTATCATATTCTCTGATACATACAGCCTTATTAAATTGCGATTCGGACAATTCTAAAGGGCTCTATATAAGCACACAGCATATTTTCTTACAGAAGCTTTTAGTTAGTGAAGACCTTGCTTTTGGATTGAAGTTCACTAACTAAAAACGTTTGTAAAAAAATATGCTATGTATAAGAGAGATATCTGAACCAGCAAAGTGTATATATCCACAGCAGGTAGATTTTTTTAGGCAATAGCTTGTCCTCCATATTAACTTGGCTTTATCTAATGTGTGACCACACAGAGTGTGAGTAAAAAGTGCAGGATAAAGAGCGCATAGCGATAATCTGCAGACAAGATATCACGCTGCACAGAGATAGCTGTCTCAAACAATTACTTTGATTTTAAAATAATAAGTCAAAATTATCAGTACTGTCCTCTCTGATACATATTATAATATAACAGCGGCATCTTAACTAGCAAATGTGTATATATCCACTGTAGGAGTTTTTTTTTTTAATTCGGGGAAGTATTTTGCCCTTAATATTAATCTGGGCTAATCCAGAGTGTGATGACATTCCTGCTAGTACATTAAACATATGGAAAGCATAGTGCGTGCTATTACATAGACAGCAATTTCTTGATATCAAATAAAAGTAAAAACATAGTGAGTGCTACTTCCTGAGAATGAGCAGCATCTTTCCTCTTAAAGCATCAACTTCATTTAACATTTTAAATACCTAAAGTATAATAAATAATTCAAGGTATAGAGGAAGTGATTTGTAAGCTGTCAAAAGACAGGAATCGCTAAACAGGATTTCTATGTTAGTGGCACAACAGAATTTATGAACCTATCGGGGAGAAATTAGGATTACCCCCTTACATCAGTTATGTAACATGCTGTCAAATTTATCCAGTTTAATCCTGACTGTTTGGGTTATTTGAAAAGAGGGAAATATGAAAAATCTCCTTTTGTTTTAAAAAATAAAAAAATGTTAAGGCTAAAAAGGGCCCCTTGGCTTATACTCGAGTCACTCTCCCCCCCGTGTCTCTCTAACCCCACCCCCTTGTGTCTCTCTACCCCCCGTGTCTCTCTACCCCCCATGTCTCTCTAACCCCCCGGTGTCTCTCTAATCCCCCCGTGTCTCTTTCCCTCCCCTCTCCTAATCCTCAACCACCGCCTCATTCTAACCCCCCCCTCCTCCCCTCATTTACCTGCTACGGCCTCAGCTCCTTCCGGGTATTTATGTGGCGCGCATGTGACGTCACATGCGCGCCACATCATTAGCATATACCGGGTGCCGGCACCCGGTATATGCTAATGCCGTGACGTCACATGCGCGCCACGTCATTATCATATACCGGGTGCCGGCACCCGGTATATGCTAATGCCGTGACGTCACATGCGCGCCACGTCATTAGCATATACCGGGTCCAGGCACCCGGTATATGCTAATGCCGTGACGTCACACGCGCGCCACGTCATTATCATATACCGGGTGCCGGCACCCGGTATATGCTAATGCCGTGACGTCACACGCGCGCCACGTCATTAGCATATACCGGGTGCCGGCACCCGGTATATGCTAATGCCGTGACGTCACATGCGCGCCACATCAAGACCCGGATGGAGCGGAGGCCGGAGCAGGTAAGTGAGGGGAGGGGGGGGGGGGGGTATTTAGAGGGGTAGTATGCGGGGGTTTAGAATGAGGAGGGAGGCTGAGGAGGGAGGTTTAGGAGGGGGTTGAGGATGAGGAGGGGGGCTGAGGATGAGGAGGGGGCCTGAGGATGAGGAGGGGGCTAAGGATGAGGAGGGGGGCTGAGGATGAGGAGGGAGGTGGAGGAGGGGGGTTGAGGAGGGAGGTTGAGGAGGGAGGTTGAGGATGAGGAAGGAGGGAGGTTGAGGAGGGAGGATGAGGATGAGGAGGGAGGATGAGGTGGGGGGTTGAAGATGGCGGTTGAGGTTGAGGAGGAGGTTGAGGATGGGGAGGTTGAGGTTGAGGAGGGAGGTTGAGGATGGGGGTTTTGAGGTTGAGGAGGGAGGTTGAGGAGGGGGTTGAGGATGAGGAGGGGGGCTGAGGATGAGGAGGGGGCCTGAGGATGAGGAGGGGGCTAAGGATGAGGAGGGGGGCTGAGGATGAGGAGGGAGGTTGAGGAGGGGGGTTGAGGAGGGAGGTTGAGGTTGAGGAGGGAGGTTGAGGATGAGGAGGGAGGTTGAGGAGGGAGGTTGAGGAGGGAGGTTGAGGTTGAGGAGGGAGGATGAGGTGGGGGGTTGAGGATGGGGGGTTGAGGTTGAGGAGGAGGTTGAGGATGGGAGGTTGAGATTGAGGAGGGAGGTTGAGGATGGGGGGTTGAGGTTGAGGAGGGAGGTTGAGGAGGGGGTTGAGGATGAGGAGGGAGGTTGAGGAGGGGGTTGAGGATGAGGAGGGGGTTGAGGTTGAGGAGGGAGGTTGAGGAGGGGGTTGAGGATGAGGAGAGGGTTGAGGATGGGGGGTTGAGGAGGAGGGTGTTGAGGAGGGAGGTTGTGGATGAAGAGGGATGATGAGTAGGGAGGTTGAGGATGAGGAGTGGGGTTGAGAATGAGGAGGTGGGGAAAAGACACAGGGAAGGGAGAGGGGGGGAGAGACACAGGGAAGGGAGAGGGGGGGGGGGAAGAGACACAGGGAAGGGAGAAAGAGGAAGAGACACAGGGAATGGAGAGGGGAGAAGAGACACAGGAGAGAGAGGGGGACACAGAAGGCACAAAAGGGATACAGGGGGCAGCACATTTCCCACCCTCGGCTTATACTCGAGTCACTCATTTTACCCAGTATTTTGTGGTAAAATAGGTGCCTTGGCTTATACTCGGGTCGGCTTATACTCGAGTATATACGGTATATAAATAAAGATCCCTAAAAAATGTCCTCAGTTTAATCATTTCTTTGATAAGACAAAAAAGGGGGATGGAGAGAAAAAGCACTCCACTTCCTAGTGCAATTTAAAAGGATATGTAATAGGGAAAGTACAAAGAAAATAGAACCACTCATATTTTTAAACCTCATCAAAATTAGATATGTTTTGCGCCTCACAGGGATATCCCTCTGGAGATGATCACGAGGATCCGTAGTAAAAATAGTGGTGTCCTCGAGGATATATCTCTCCAAGACGAGATGCCACCAAGGATTACTTGGTATGTCACCAATCATTTATTTGCTTATATATGCATATAAAAAGCTCATAAAACTCATTAAAAAGTGCATATATAAAAAACAAGATAAAAAGATAAGATCAATTTAATAAACAATCTTATAAACAGTAATAATCAAGCTTATCGAATGCATTTTACCACAGCAGTGGCTTCCTCAGTAATATAGTAGTTTAAGAAGTGCTTGTGTAAACTCACAGCACTATGTCCCCTTCTTTGTCTTATCATGTATTAGTTGAATGGACACGGCATGAACGGTGTCCAGAGAGATAGCAGCTAACCTGCCTTTAGAGTGCAACTATCCACCATTTTGGAGACAATATTCTACACATGGACAAAAGGATATTACAGATGCATTGTCCACATATAACGGACATTTTTGCTTTATTTCATACCTCTTTGTAAAGATTATTTGAACACTGAAGGCACACCAAACAGGTGCACCTTTTATAAGGTGTCTTGCTTTTAGGTATTATGGTTTATATATTTTTATTAAGTGATTATGAGCATATAAGACCATTTTAAAATTACGTTTATTTTTCACCATAAGCGATACGACAATAGTACCGCACCTAAGGTGTAGTACATTTTGTGTATTTAATCATTTCTTTGTTGAACATATTTAACACCTTCTAGACTTAATAAAATGAATGTCATTATTTCATCCACTTGTTTTAGGAGGTGTAATCAGAATGGGACATTGATGTATGGAAATGCCCAGTTGTTAAAAATATATGAGATATAATCAATCAAATTCTATCGCAGTATCTCAAAATTAACATTAATCCAGAAACAGGACATTGTCTCCTGGGTTTGCCATTTCCCTTAAAATCAAATTTTATATATGCTACTACACGTATATACAAAACTATTAGATGGTTACAAAAAGATTTACCTCTTGGTCATCTTATACATTGAATAAATCATACTTTAACAATGGAAACCTGTCTAGTACTTGGAATTACATGGTAGATAAATTTAAGAGAATTTAAGCACCATGGCTTTGTTCGGAATAAGTTAATCATCTGATTCCTTATCTAGATTAGGATGTGGACATGAGACAAAATGTATTGTATTTGAATTGACAACAGTATTAATATGTACAACATATACATTTGACTAAAGGTTGTATTATGATTGAAAAGTGTTGGACAAAAGAGAACGTGGAAAAAAAACAACATATAACTGTAAAATGTTGCATTTACCTGTTATGGATTAATATTGTTAGCTTATAGAGTGAGCTTGGGTTTACATGATTAATGTGGCAAAGTATTATCTTGCCATGGGGTGTGTGGGTGAAAGGGTTAACTACAAAACAGCTTACCCAAGCAATAAGTCACATATAAGCTGTAAAAAGCTTTAACAGTCACCTACACCCCAAATCAGTATTATAAAGCTGCCATCACCAAAGCAATTTAAGATGTAACCACCTAGGGGCACCTTTGATTACAAAGATTTATAAAAGTTATATAAAACAAGAGTAACAATGGAAATCTTAACCTCTTATAGACTATAAAACATCTCTACTGTAACATGAGGTTCTTCAGAGCACAGATATGGAACTTAATATATCACATATTATAATTGTCAAACTGCGATTTGTCATCACTCTTGCGAGCCTCGCGAAGCAAGGTGAGCCGTTGAGGCATAGAAGCATTCGGTGCTCATTGCCCTTCGAGCCTCGCAAAGTGAGGCGAGCAGTTGAGGCATGGAAACACGCAGGACATAGGCTGAAGTGACAGCCGAAGGTGCAGTTGAGGCATGGAAGCACGCAGGACTTAGGCTGCAAGCACTTGCGGAACGCGGGTCTTAGGAAAAAAAATCTGACCTTGCAATCCTGGAGGAAAAAAAACTAAAAAAATAATGGCGGCCGAAAAATGTAAAAAGAAAACGGAATAAAAGCGATCATTGCAAAGCAGGAAAGTTGAAGTATATGAGGAGAGAGGCACGCAATGAGCTCAGAGGGCCAAAAGACTCACATTGTGTGGAAAACAGCATTGCCAGGCTTCAAATTTTATTGCCGTAATTTTTGAGAGGCAAGACGCTAGTGAGTATATATTTTTTAATTATAAGTATACAGTATATATAAAAAAAATTATAAATTATAAATGGATATACAATAATATTTAATACAGTTATTTATTATAAAAAATTAAAGAGTAACACATAGAAAATACTTTAGTCATAATTAACAGCAGGCTGTGTATTAGATGGATCTTCTTGAGATGATTCTTGGTCAAGCAGTCAGAACACTTCTATCCTTCTCTAAGCAAGACAAATAATTTCACCAGGTTTTTAAATGATTTGAGTGTATTCTCACCCCCTCTCTATACATCCCTTTTCTCTTTCCCTGTTGATAGCCTGAGATGTTGGATAACCATAAATCACACAAGCAAAACATTTGTTTTAAATTTCCTCTAACACTCCATTTCCTTTTTTTTGCCCCTGCATGGCAGTGGTGTTATTTTGTAAATTCCCTCTAACTCATTGATCACATCACAGTCGCCAAACCAGCTGACTCCACCACAACAACAATCTGATTCTTTTCGACCAAACTCCTTCTGTACCATCCTTTTTATTGACCTTCTAGCACATGATTTGCTCCATTCCAGAAATTAAAAATACCTCTGTCTCCATCATATTATATCTGCCCTATCCTTATCAAGCATCAGTGATTTCACCAATGCCATTGTTGCCCTTTCAAATGTTTAAGCCTTGTTCTGTGCCATTCCCTACACTCTAAATCACTCTTATCTCTCATAGACCCATCTTCTTTATGCACCCACAGACCCATCCTTTCCCTGTGTCCATATACCCATACCTTTCCTGGGCCAGATGTTCTATCCCTTTCTTGTGCACATAGATACCCATCCCCTCACTGTGCATATAGAACCACCCTCTCATGCCTATAGTTCCATCCCCTGCTTATGTCCATAGACCCATTCTGTCAATGCAGCCATAGATCACCCCCTTTCCGTGCCCATAGACCCATTCCCTCTCTATGTCAATAGTCGCATCTACCCCCTGTGTCTCCAGATGCATCCCCACTTAATGCTCATCTACACATCCTCTTTTTGTGACTATAGTCCCACCTTACCATGTGCCCATACATCCATAATTTCCCTGTATTTATAGACCCATCCACTCTCTGTGCCAACAGACTCACGCCCTCCCTAAGCCCATACACCCATTCTCTCCCTGTTCCAAGAGAATAATCACTTCCCTTTGCCCATAAACCTATCCTCTCCCTTTGCCCATCCAATCCATATGATCTTAGACCCATCCCTTCTATGCACCCATAGACCCAGGGCATAGGAACAGATTATAGGCTAGGGAACACACAAAACAAGTTAAATTAAACTATGCAATACCAGTTGAGGCCCAATGCTATGGAGAAGTACGTATTTCCCAGGAAAGCTTTGACAAAGGAAAGATTTTGACTCTCCTTCTTGTTCACAACTCTGGGAGGATGTAATGAACAACCAGGACTCAGAAGGCAAACATCAGCAGAAAGAGTATTTGCACAAAGGTACACATAACATTATAATTAAAAATGGCTGGTATACTTTTTCAGAAATGTATTTTTACACCACAACATCTGCTTTGCGATATATTCAGTTTCATATCTTTCAGACTAACTTCTACTCTGTTCTTTTCTGGGGGGTTTTCAATCTTCGCTTTTCCCCATTTCACTTTCTACCTCCCCTCTCAGCTTCTGGTCCTTGCTCTTCCCTAATTCATCATCCCTTGCCCTTATTTTCCCTCATCACCCATATCCCACCTACTCTCAAACACACTATTTTTCCCTTGGAAAGTATCATTGAGGAAAATGAGGAGGAAAGAAGTCTGTGATATGAAAATGAGTTGGGAGGAAGCCTGTTTTGACAATAATATGATCGAGAGTAGGGAGGAAGCCTGTGTTATGTAGTGATATGATAGTGAAGAGGGAGAAAGCCTGCGTTATGCACTAATGATAGCGAGGAGGGAGAAAGCCTGTTTTAGGCAATTATATTATTTTGATGAGGGAAAAGTCTGTGCTATGCAGTGATATTATAGTGAGGAGGGAGAAAGCCTGTGTTATGCAGTGTTATGATACAGTCTCCTAGTGTTGGGGAATCACTATAAAATCTATTTATTACATTTTATTGGAGAGGGGGGTAAATCCTTAAAAACATTTATCTTGAGTCCCTTTTTCCTCTACATCCAAGTGGGTTCCTTTGTATTTAATATATCCTATTTATGGATGTTAAAATTGTTATAAGATGAGTGCTTGACATGTGCTTCCAGGGATACACTCTTGTTATTTTTTAACAAGAATGTAATTATAACCGTGGTGTATCTATTTTGTCACTTATATAGTTTCCCATTAGAACACATAACTCATAGATACACCACGGTTAGAAATACTATATAAAACATGGTTTTGATATAAATATAAAATGTATTCAATCTTTGTAACAAATTATGAAATTATATTTCAATTTTTTTTACAAAGATTGAATACATTAAATATTTATATCGAAACCATGTTTTATATAGTATTTTGATTAAAGACACCTATTACTACAAAGTGGATTTATTGTACCAAAGCAAAATATTTATAATATAATATTCCTCATGCTCTGAAAAGTACACATATACATTACCCTAATCCCCAAATTCTATTGGAAGAATATGAGATAAGACATTCACAGAGGAAAGAAGTACCAACCTACAAGCCAACACATGTTGGGAAGTCTATAATATACCTCATAGACTGAGGTTAGAAAATGTGAGAGTTTTACCGACTGATAGAGAGGTGAACAAGAGGTGAACAAGGGTTTGGGATTACAATAGATAGGTTATTTTGCACTAGGAATTGGTGTGCTATCTCTCCCCACCACTCTTCTCTTTGAGGATTATATCACTTCTATAAATTGCATTTCTGCATCGCTTCTTTCATTTATTGAGCACAAGTTACCGTTTTTTTGTATGTATCACATATAATAGTTGTCAAACTACGAGACGTGGTCATGCTTTGCAGTTCGGGCCACAAATGCGGACCCTTGCGAAGGGTGCCACATTTGCGGAAGGTGGAGGCTTTACGGTGCATGACTTTGAAACAACAGCACCCCACACACCTCTAAACTAGCAGCACTTAGTCCTATGGTGCCCCAAACCACCCCACACAAACGTTAACTCGCAGCACTTAGTCCTCTCCTTCCCCTCCTCCTCCTCTCCCTCCCCTGTGTCTCGCAAAACACTGCACTAACCCCCCGAACCGCGTAAATACAAAAACACTAAACACACACTAATAAACACAATAATGATAAAAAAAACACTCACCCACTCACTCGGCACTTGAAAAACACTATACAGAGCCCCATCAACCCCTAAAAAGCCCTGTCACTCATGGGGATCAATCAAGAAACCCCATCAACCCCTAAATAGCCCTGTCACTCATGGGGGTCAATCCAGACCCCCATATACCCTTAATTAACCCTGGCACGCATGGGGGTCAATACAGACGCCCATAAGCACTTAATTAACCCTGTCACTCATGGGGGTCAATACAGACCCCATAAACCCATAATTAACCCTGTCACTAATGGGGGTCAATACAGACTCCCATATGCACTTAATTAACCCTATCACTCATGGGGGTCAATACAGACACCCATAATACATTAATTAACCCTGTCACTCATGGGGGTCAATACAGACCCCCATAAACCCTTAATTAACCCTGCCCCGCATGGGGGTCAATACAGACCACATACAGTCAGGTCCATAAATATTGGGACATCGACACAATTCTAAATTTTTGGCTCTATACACCACCACAATGGATTTGAAATGAAACTAACAAGATGTGCTTTAACTGCAGACTTTCAGCTTTAATTTGAGGGTATTTACATCCAAATCAGGTGAACGGTGTAGGAATTACAACAGTTTGTATATGTGCCTCACACTTTTTAAGGGACCAAAAGTAATGGGACAATTGGCTGCTCAGCTGTTCCATGGCCAGGTGTGTGTTTACAAGCTCCAGTGTTCATTTCAAGTGTGCTATTTGCATTTGTTGCTGTTAACTCTCAATATGAGATCCAAAGAGCTGTCACTATCAGTGAAGCAAGCCATCATTAGGCTGAAAAAACAAAACAAACCCATCAGAGAGATAGCAAAAACATTAGGTGTGGCCAAATCAACTGTTTGGAACATACTTAAAAAGAAAGAACGCATCAAGGAGTTCAGCAACACCAAAAGACCCGGAAGACCACGGAAAACATGTAAATCCCTAATTAACCCTGTCACTCATGGGGGTCAATACAGAACCCCATAAGCACTTAATTAACCTCGTCACTCATGGGGGTTAATCCAGACCCCCATAAATCCTTAATTAACCTTGTCACTCATGGGGGTCAATACAGATCCCCATAAGAACTTAATTAACCCTGTCCCGCATGTAGGTCAATACAGACCCCCATAAGCACTTAATTAACCCTGTCACTCATGGGGGTCAATACAGACCCCCATAAGCACTTAATTAACCCCGTCACTCATGGGGGTCAATAAAGACCCTCATAAGCACTTAATTAACCATGTCACCCATCGTAGTCAATACAGACCCCCATAAGCACTTAATTAACCCCGTCACTCATTGGGGTCAATACAGACACCCATAAACCCCTAATTAACCCTGTCACTCATGAAGGTCAATACAGACCCCCATAAGCACTTAATTAACCCTGTCATGCATGGGGGTCAATAGAGACCCCCATAAGCACTTAATTAACCCGGTCACTCATGGGGGTCAATACAGACCCCTATAAACCCATAATTAACCCTGTCACTCATGTGGGTCAATACAGACCCACATAAGCCAATAAATATCCCTGTCACTCATGGGGGTCAATACAGACCCTCATAAGCCTCTATTTAACCCCATCAGTCCCAGAAGGGTATATTATGACCCTTATGGGGCAGTTACAACCCTAACATTAACCACATAAGTGCCATGACAGTCCTCAAGGACCCTCATGACACTAAGTACAAGCACTACACTGCACTATACCCCCAAATAAACCATTAAATCTCAACTAAACCCCCTCTACACTAACATATTAACACCTACACTACCTACCTACACTACCTACCTACCCCCTAATAAACCCCCCCACCACTCTAATTACAGAAAATAAGTCACAACAAATAAAAAATCTACATTACAGAAAATAAAAAAACCTAAGTCACAAAAAAATAAAAAAGGAACATTATAGAAAATAAAAATAATACATTACAACCCCTGCCACTACAGAAAAAAAATTACACATCTGTAAAGGAAACACATACAGAATACATACATTACAAATAAAATAAAATACAATACCCCCCTATCTGTCTAACATACAATCAATCCTATCTAATATACAATAAATCCTATCTATCTAAAATACATCCCCCAATCTATCTAATATACAATAAATCATATCTATCTAAAATACATACCCCTATCTAACATACAATAAATACTATATAATATACAATAAATACTATATAATATACAATAAATACTATCTATCTAAAATAGATACCCCTATCTAACATACAATAAATGCTATCTTCATACACAGACCCTAATTCTAACCTAAAATAAAATAATTAAGACCATTTACCTTTGCAGATGTCCCTTCAGATCACCAACCTAGGGAAAGAACAAAAACAAATTAGTACAACACATCTACATACAATAAATAAACATTCTAAACATTCTAAATATTCTACTCACCTTTACAGCATGTCCCCGTCCTTCTTCTTTTCTTCTCCGCCACGACCCCTGTTAAAAAAAAACCATTACATTAGTACAACATACATATAAACATAAAACAAAATAAAATAAACCTAATATACATTGTACTTACCCCCCACCCCCACCCCCGCGCAATGTCTCTGGGCCTCCTCCTCTTCTGCCCCAGCTAGGCCCTGAACAATCCGCGCTCTAAAAAAAAAAAAAACTAACGGAGATCCGCATTCGCTAATGAGCCTCCTACAGAATTTTCCAGTAGAAAATTGTCATTGGCGGCTTCTGATTGGCTGAAAACGCTTTCTATCAAATTCAGCCAACCAGAAGGTGTCAATGTGTGAGCCAATCAGAATGGGATACACCCCAAACTCTCACTATAATATAATTGGCTGAATTTTATAGACTGTGTTTTCAGCCAATCAGAAGCCGCCATTGACAGTTTTCTTCTGGAAAACTCTGTAGGAGGCTCATTAGTGTCGGGGAGGTCCCCAAGTAGGGACCTCCGTTAGTTTTTTTTATTTTAATTTTTTAGAGCACGGATTGTTCCAGGGCCCATCCGGGGCAGAAAAAGGGTGGGGGGCATCGTAGGGAGGTAAGTAACAATGTATATTATGTATATTTTATTTTATGTTTATATGTATGTTGTACTAATGTAATGTTTTTTTTTTAACAGGGGCCGCGCCAGATAAGAAAAGAAGGACGGGGGCCTGGTGGAAAAGTAAGTAGAATATTTAAAATATTTATAATGTTTATTTTTTGTATGTAAATGTGTTGTACTAATTTGTTTTAGTTTTTTTCCCCTAGGTTGGTGATCTGAAGGGACATCTGCAAAGGTAAGTGGTCTGAATTATTTTATTTTAGGTTAGAATTAGGGTTTGTGTATATAGATAGGATTTATTGCATGTTAGATAGGGGTATGCATTTTAGATATATATGATTTATTGTATATTACATAGGATTTATTGTATATTAGATAGGATTGATTGTATGTTAGATAGATAGGGGATGTATTTTAGATAGATAGGGGGTATTGTATTTTATTTTATTATATTGTATTGTATGTATTCTGTATGTATTTCCTTTTGTGTACATTTGTGTGTACATTTTTTTTCTGTAGTGGGGGGGTGTTGTAATGTATTTTCTTTATTTTTTGTAACTTAGGTTTTTTATTTTCTGTAATGTAGATTTTATATTTTTTGTGACTTCGTTTTTTTCCCTTTCTGTAATTAGAGTGGTGTGTGTGTGTGTGTGTGTGGGGGGGGGGGGGGGGGGGGGGTTATTAGGGGGTAGGTAGGTAGTGTAGGTAGGTAGTGTAGGTGTTAATAGGTTAGTGTACAAGGGTGTTAGTTTAGATTTAATGGTTTATTGGGGTGGGATAAGTGCAGTGTAGTGTTTTTACTTACTGTCATGAGGGTACTGGAGAACCCTCATAGCACTTACGGGGTAATGTTAGGCTTCTAACTGTCCCATGAGGGTCTTTAAATACCCTTATGGGACTAATGGGGTTAAATAGAGGCTTATGAGGGTCTGTATAGACCCCCCATAAGAGACCGGGTTAAAATAGTGTAGTGCTTACACTTTGTGTCATGAGGGTCCTGGATGACCCTCATGGCACTTATAGTGTTATTACATGCGTTCATTAGTGTGTTATAGAGGTCTATATAGTTGACTCACATTGTGTGACAAACAGCATTTCAACACTTTTTTATTGCCCCGTCATTTTTGATGGGCAAGTCGCTAGTTTTTAATATTTATAGAAGGAATTACATGGTCAGCGTGCCTAGCCTTCCAATGCCAATTTTCCATCTTTGGATTAATGCGCCATTTCTTTAAATGTCAGGTTTCCCTGAATGGCACTATATCCTTCTTAGTGGAGACTGACTTGAGAAGCTATGCTTATACCCAGTCTCTGCATACAAAAAAAGAATATTGCCTTAAGGTTGGTAATCTCCCGTTTTCCTTTTGCAGGAGCTAATTCACACACAGTCTGCAAACATCAGAGATATAGTGATGGGGTTGGGGATCAATAGGAGGTTAATACAGTTCCCCTAGGTTTGGTAATATCCCACTTTCCTCTGTGTATCCCCCTTCTTGCCAGCTAATGAAAATATCCTGACTTGAAGAATTGTGGTCTATTATGGGATAATAAGATTCTAAGTCTTTGCCATGGAGCTCTGGAAGTATCCCTTCCTGGTCTAAGCTATGGTGTCTGACGTCAGACGCATGCCCTGAAGAACATGAGCAACAGTCAAGCTCCTATTTATAGTGAGTATTGTAGCCATGATTACCTCCATGTGTCAGAAAGAGGAGTGAAATGTGAAAATTTAAAATATTTCTTCTGAAATTATTTTACATTGAGTTGCCTTCTATATTGTAGAGTCACAACAGTTATAGTCTATGTGCGTGGCCTGATTAAATGTTATAGTCCATGTGCGTGGCCTGATATGTATTAACTCATTGATTTCCGAGATTGATATGACCCCGAAATGAAACATAAAAATACATTTTTGATTGCAGATTTCCAACTTGAGACTGTTGTGCAATTAATTCTAATATTTTTCATCGCTTTCCCCGTCTTTCAAAGTACAGTATTGATGTTATACTTGCATTTGCAGTGCTATGAACAGGTGTTTAACCTCCTTGCAAATCCTATCCGGTAACCGTAGGGTTTTCTTCTACATTTTCCGTTTATGGGTGTGAAAACATTTGTAGGCTTGAGGAATTGTAGCAATTGAATATGGATTTGCAATTTTAGCGATTGTAACTTTTGCAGGTTTGAAAGATCAAAGGCTTAGATGGGCTGTACGTTGTGAATTTGACAACCGCAGGAATTTTCAGCCTGTAATTTGTAGATCGTTTGCAGCTTGCTAAAAGACGGCAATTGAATAGCAAATTCATTTACAGGCTCCATTACAGGCTCCAGTAACTTACAATTGCTCAACTGAATAGGGGCCAAATTGTTTAAGAAAAGCCATTCAGTTTCACATAATCCAGCCAGATTCACTGCTGAACTAGGGTACAGTTCCATTTCTTATCCTGCAGTGTCATCTTGTGCCCGCAGAGCATTTTGATTGTTCAAGGAAAATTTTCTTTGATGTGTGGCATGTCAACAATTGTAGAAAAAGAGTGAACTGACCAATAAATATAATGTTCTGTTTGGGACACATATGCATGGCATGTTTCATTTAAAGGGAAGGTCGTTATTTTTTTCTTATTTTAAAATTACTTCCTACAAATTGTCCTGAACCTATATAATCTGTGGGTAGGATTTGTCACCTTTGCCTTTTTAAGACCAACAAAGAGCAGGTTGTGACAACTGGTGGCAGCTGTGGTATCCCTGCAACACATTACCAGGATGGCGGTACCTGGGGATCTAACTGCTAATCAGACAATAGCTATCATGGAGCAGATCAGCCAAGAAGTCTGCAGAGAACAAGAGGTGAGATTGGCCTTTCTTTCCTCCTGCCACTCCACCAAGGAGTCAAGGGAACCCCTCTCAGTCTAGCTCAAAGTCACTTACATGAGACCCAGGAGGAAATTGATGGGTAACCTCCAGGACTTTAAATGACAGTGCAAGCTTCATCAGATCCCTCCAGCCGAGTGGGTAAAGCTGATGGTCAGCTTGCTTACCAGACGAGCCAGCATAGCCTACTGGGCTAACCCACAAGACACTGCACAGGATTACGAGGAGGTACTCCAAGCACTGCTCAACAGATACGGCATCACCCCAGAAACATACCGAAAGCATTTCCGCTCCCTGGTCAAGTGATCGGTGGACACCTATGTGGAGTTGATGTTCCGGATGAGTCTAATTGAAGGGTCAGGACGTTCACAGCCTAGACGAGGCAAATGTTATCCTGCGGTTTCTTCTCCATATGTCCAGTGGATATGCCAGAGTGAATCCTGCATCAGAAGGTTAACCCTGGAGAAGCAGCCTGACTGGCCCATCAGTAATGAGAAACCTGGGGAGAAACAAGGACATCATACCCTAGCAATTCAACGCCCTGATGGGCAGGTGGGAGGACCTCCCTGTCACCTTGCGGCAATGGAACCACTGCCGCCTCTGCTGCCAACTGCACCTGTATCCAATTGGGAAGTCGAGCCCTGATCCAAAGCTTGGGTACAAACCAGACCACCAGTCCCAGCAGGTCCTCAACCTGGCGCTTTGAGCAGCAGGAGGATTGTTTCACCAACCCTATAGAGCGCAGCCTTTATTTAATCTTGCCAATTTGGCCCTGGCCGAAGAGGAGGTAGGGGAGCAGTTCCATGACTGCACTGAGAAGTGAGGGATGTACCCCACCATTAATGCAGTGCAAATCAGCCCGGGTGACAACTGGAGCCAGCACCCCCAGTTGGTCGTGGTAGATGGACCGGTTAAAAAGTTCGGGGACACTGGTGCTGCGATGAATGTAAGTGACTCTGCCGTATTCAACAGGGAACTGGATGTAACGCTAACTGGAGGACATAGATTCACCATCCCTATAGCCTGGGTACATATGAATTAGGGAACCTGGAACAGTGCCAGGGAGGTGGGAGTGATGGCTGATGTTATGTTGGGGAACAGCCTGGAGTACATAAAGTGTCAGTACCTCAACATTGTAACCCGTGAGCAAGCAGCCAAAGCAATTCAGGAGGGTCTGGAGGATGAGAACGGAACCAGCCGAGAGGAAACCAGTGGACTAGTGTTGAGGAGCTAAGAGCTGAGCTAGTGCAGGATGAGACCCTAGCAGGAATTATGCAGAAAGTTGCCCAGAAAGAGAAGGGTCCTACTGGGAAGGAGTATATATGGGAACAGGGGTTATTGTACCAGGTTATCCCCAACAAGGTAGGGAGTAAACCCTGGGAAGTCAAGAGACAGCTAGTCGACACTAGGAGCAGCTTCTACCACATCTTCTCCTTCCCAACTGTGAGGTCTCGCAGGAGCTGACAGGGTTCACCCCCTTCAAGCTCCTGTACAGGCGGCAGTTGCGAGGAACCCTGAATGTGATCTGAGATGGCTGGGAGGGGAGCATTGGCTGGACCTTGTGACAGCGGTTCCATATGTCTTAGCCTTTTGAGAAAGGTTAGCTGCTCTAATGGCATTTGCCAGGGACCATGTTCATGTAGCCCCCAGGGAACTAAGCACACAGAGTTTGAGGAAGGACAGGAAGAGCTGATGCTAGTCCCCCACCCTATGACAAGTTACAAGTGGCCTGTAAAGGGCCATACCAAGCTTTACAGAAACGTAATCCCCATACGTAAGATCACTCAGATTGCTCATATTGACAAGAAAATGACAACACTGCCTATTAACAGTCTGCCTCCCTACTGTCAGCGACCCTGAGATAGGGCTTCTGCCTGACCTCCTGGAACTAGCTACCAAGACCAGTCAGAAAGAATTTGTTAATCAGTCATCTAACCTAACGAACCTCCAGAAAGCCAAACTGTCTGATCTATTGGCACAATACCTAAAATTATTTTATGCCATGCTGGATTGCACCACTTTAGCTTCCCACAAGGTGCTCATTGTGGACTGCCCACTTCTAAAATAACTCTTCTATAGGGCCCCAGAGGCAATCAGGGCTAGTATGCGAAATGAACTTGATAAAATGCTACAGTTAAATGTACAGTAATTGATCTGTCTAGCAGCCCCTGGGCTTCCCCTATAGTCCTGGTACCTAAGAAGGATGGGACAAACCGCTTCTTTGTGGATTTTTGTAAACTGAACGAGAAAACTTAAGACTGATGCTCACCCTCTTCCCTATATGGACAAATTATTTGAACCATTAGGGTCAGCTACCTATCTGACTACCCTGGATCTCTTGAAGAACTACTGGAAGGTTCCCTCAGTATTTATCACCCTCATGGGCCTCTACGAGTTTGCGGTTTTACCATTCGGGATGAAGAATGCCACCCACCAGAGACAGTAGATCAGCTACTGCAGGCACATCAGGACTTTGCTCAGGGATACCTGGACAAAAATGTTAGCACCTCTCGGGAGGATCACCTCCAACACATTAGAGTAATTTTAAAAGCAATCAGGGGTGCCAGGCTCAATATCCACCATAAGTGTCAGTGGGTATAGGGGATAGCTGCCTAGTCAACCCCCCAAGCTAAAAAGCAGTTGATGGCTTTCCTGTAAACAGTAGGGTATTATTGCAAATTTGTTCCCTGTTACAGTGCCATCGCCAAGCCCGTCAAAGACCTTATCCTCAAGAAGATGCCGTGGATGGTGGATTGGACACCCACCTGTGAGTCTGACTTCTGGACCCCACAAGCCAACCTCAGCTGGTCCCCTGTTCTGGCTGCTGCTGACTACCAGTGCCTCATCATAGTGCAGACCAACGCTTCTATCTAGTTTCTGAGGCCTGCTCTTAGCCAGAAGTATGAGCAGGGTTGCGAACACATCATTTCCTACCTCAGTCGGTCAGCTCTTGCCTTGGGAGGTAGCATATTCTGTGATGGAGAAGGAGTGTTTAGCGGTGGTTTGGGCCTTCAAAAAGCAACATAATTACTAGTATGGCAGAGAATTTATTTACCAAGATCACTTATCATAAGCCCTTGTGTTGTCCCGGGTGGCTGGGACATTAAATACACTAAAAGTTAAAAAGGTAATATACCTCAGGGCCCTTCAACCCCCAAGCCAACTCTCCTCTGACTCAATAAAGGTATCATTACCCAGAAGGAGGTCGGCTAAAGAGTGAGGTATATCCAACTGCAGTCTCCCTAAGTGCACCAAGCCCTAAGTAAATCCTTTATTTTACAGGGAGCTTGGCTCGGCTAGCCAGTTGACCACCCTCCACTACGGTTTCCTGATTAGTGGGAGACCCCCCCCCCCCCCCAAAGTCTGTCTACCCTGGATTCCTAGTTCCCCCACTTGGGTTGGACCACCAATAACTCTCCCAGACATTCTGGCTACAGGACTCACATAAGTAAGTAGACAAGCTAGGGCCAAGCCCTTGATGGAATTCCTAGCCCATATGGGGCAATTAGAGGCCCCAAAGGTGTTAGATTGTGATTGTTTAGGGCAAATACTTTTTGACGTAGGGCATGTCAAAAATTGTGTAGAAAAGGTGAACTGACCAATAAAGATGACGCTGTGTTTGGGACACATATGCTCGGTGTGTTTCATTTAGATAGAAGGTCGTTATTTTTTTAAAATTTAAAATTACCTTCTGCAACTTGTCCTGAGATTCTGCAACTTGGCCTAGAAACTGCAACTTCCCCTGAGAATCAGCAACTTGCCCTATCATCCAAATGTGCTGTCCTATGTGTGGGGTTACAGAACCTAGACAACCTGAGGGTAGGATTGGTCACCTTGGCTTTTTCAAGTGAAACGAAGAGCAGGTTGTGACAGCCGCTTTCCCAAAAATCCCTTAACAGGTCCAACGGGCTCCTCACTTGCTGCCTGTACAAGAGTTCAACGGGGAGAACCCATGTGCTCTTGAGGAACCTCTCTATGGACAAAGAGGATGTAGGGAAGCATATTTTGCCAATCTTTTCCTGGTGCAAAAAGCTTTAATCATAGCCTTTTCGGTGCCATTGAACCTCTCACCCAAGCCACTGGTCTGGGGTTGATAAGGGTGGACTTCTGCTGGGTCACTCCACACTGCAGTCACAATTGCTGGATCAGCTCAACAAAAAACTGGGTATCCTGATCTGATACCACTTGGGAACCCAAACTAGGGGAAAATGGCTACCAAGATATCAGCCATTGTTGCTGCTGTAACAAGGACAAGAGCTACAGCCTCCGGATACCTGGTTTCATAATTCACCACAGGAGGATGCATCTCTTGCCCAACTTACTAGGTCTGGCAAGGGAGCCAATTATATCTACAGTTACTCAGTTGAAGGGAATTTCTATAATGGACATGGGATGCAAGAGAGCCCGGGGCACTTGTTCACAGCTATCAAAGTGCCAACAAGTATCACACAAGGCACTGAAACTAGTGACATCTTGTGATACTCTGGGCCAATAATAGGCCTGTCAGGCATTGGCTAGTGTGGTGATTGCCCAGCTAAGGGAATGTTATGGGCATTACCAGCTGTCATAGCACCCTCCAAGTCTGCTCATCCCTCTGCAGATCACCCTAAAAAATTTACATTTACTCCACAGGTCCTGTCCCCGCAGTGATTGTCCTAGCCCTAACCTCCCTCTATCCATAACCTTTCCCCAGTTGTCATCTGGCTTACCACAGGTTGTGCTGGTACTAGGTTCTTTTAAGTCTCTCTAACTGTTGCCCATCTGGAATGGCATTGTTTCCTGATGGCCCCATAACAACCCTCCATGTTCTCAACAATACATGCATCCCATCCCCTTTAGATTGTAAGTAGCGAGTTTCCAATCTTTTAGGGTGCTTTGGAAAAAAGCACTTCCTGCAAAGATTCTAAGCTCAAAAAAAAGCCCTCCATTTTTCTGCAGTTTGTTAACATTGTATTCTTCCTTGTCCTTATCCCCTGTACAGCGCTACGGAATATGTTGGCGCGATACAAATAAAGATTAATAATGCATGGGGACCCCAGTTATGGCTCCTCATGCCTTGCCTGTACCCAAGTCGATATGGACCTGGGCTAAAGGGATGGATAGCTGCTGGCCCCTAGCTACCACAATGTCCATCTGTTTCTTCAGGACAGAGAAGGAAGGGGCTTACCAGCCCTGGGTGGAACAGGGTCAGTCACTATCCAGTGTACCTAAAGACTTTCACAGGCTTTCTGTCCAACGTAATAGGCTGGCCATTGCAACTCTGGCAGTCCTCTGTGGGTATCTAAACAGGGACTACAAAATACTGCTCCTAGGACCATACTCCATCTTCGGAGCAATCAAAGAACCAGTCCTCAATTGCTGTGGAATCAACCACCCATTTTTCTACACACAGAGCAGGGTGAGGGAAAGCCCCGCCTCCTGCCAGGCTTCCTCCTTTCCTAGGGGCTGACGGGGCAGTATTGGTGGGCCACGGATCCAAGGACGACTGTGGCCGAGGGTTCTTCTGTTCAGAGCTGTGGTTATTGGGCTACTGAGGGCTGGTCTAGGTGGCCTAGATGGTTGGAGACAACTGGACTGGAGAAGCACTCTCACTTCTCCCCTGTTCTCCCTGTACTGGGCCGCAAGGCAACCAACCCTCTTCTGCAGTGGTGGGTTGTCAGTTTTGGATCAAGCCTCTGAGGGATAGAGGGCAAAGATGGAAAAATTAGTTCAACACATCAACCCTTCTTAATGCTCTAAACCTGTGAACAATAGCCCAACCTCTAATACACACATGTCATCTCTGGCTGGCTAGCACATCACAGATGTAATTAGCTTATCTGGCAAACAATGGAACAAAACAGATTACTATACAATCACTGGTTCCTGTCTATCTGCAATGTCTCATTGTAGGCCTATTTTGTTTAACTGTTTCATGACCATTTATTTACAAAGTTTAGAAAGCCTTTGAAAAAGTCCCCGTGGAGGGACGAAATGGCCCGTTGGCATAATTTTTTGTAACCTTCTGAACCTGGAAACACTGGAAGCTAAGTACAAACACTCTTTGGAGTGTATTTCTTCTTTTTGTACAAATTATATTGGCTCAACTATCACTTCATTTATTTATTGTTATATTTAACATCTTTGCTTACTCGTTGATAATAGAGAGTCTATGGAGAATTATATTGGAGAGCTCTAACTACTGAACAGCAAGTATATTGCTATATGTGTTTTGTTTAGCTCATATCCACTAGTGCCATTGTCCTCTTGCAATACTCCATACTATAGTGGACTTGTAGAGCCTTTGATTTATGCTTGTATTTACTTCCAGTTTATCTAAGTATTTTCCCAGGTATCAGATTTCATTTTTATGTATATCAGTTTTTATATATATATATATATATAGATACCACCCTTTTTATACATTGCTGCATTATCCTATGATTATCAGTATATCCTGTATCAACAGGAGTACCAGTATATTCTGATTTATGAGGATTTTGCAGCACAGTCTATGGTATGAATATAGAATATCACTATATTTCACTACTCATACCTCATATGATTAGAGTATCTATGTGTCATGCTTATACATTTTAATCGGCGTAGTTTCCGGATCAATAGTATCCAATAAAAAATTTTTCTTTTTAAATAATCTTTTTTGATATATGAAGGGGTGTAAAGCACCCAGGATACTACCAATATAGATCATTATTTTTCTATATTATATTACCATTTATTTACAGTTTAAACATAACACAGAACACAGTAATATAATATGGGGAATGATATATACTATACAGGATAACGCAGAGACATATGCCATACTACCATATGGAGCATGGTGGTACACTATAGTCCTATGTTTTAAGGGTATACACCCCACCACCCACCTGCCCACATTTCCCAAGTGGCAACGTAATTCCGCTACCCATTTTCCAATAGGGTGATATGTCCTCTATGGTGGCTTCCAGACAGCAGTTCTTGGGCTATGATCCTTAATGGATGATAGTCTTGAACTACAGCCCATAGCCCAAGTCCCCATCCAAATAAGAAAAAATATTGGCCCAAGTGCCCACTGCATAAGTCTCAGTGTATGGCCTCCTTCTGGAGGGGGTAGTAGAGGTTGGCCCTGTCTATGGGTGGTTGCCCACCTTTCAGGAAAATGTCCACAGTCTCTAACCCCAATTTCCGTAGGGTCTTGGGAACATAATCCAGTTGCACAGTCCTTCCAGGGGGTATCTGGGCTAGCAGCCACTTCTCAGCCACCCTCCCCATTTTCCTTCACAACATCTGGGATCCCTATCCTCAGGGTCTCAGGTAGAAACACAGGCTAACCCCATCTCCATTCCTTTCAATAACCCGTCCCAAATTGCAGGCATACATTTTGGAGACACATCCAGGGTCTCAGGAACTAGGATCTCATCCAGGGGCATACTGCTACCCCTTTGGCTACATGCAGGTAGTGGCTCTGGGGTATCCCTTCTAGGGAGCATCTCAGAAAGGGGTAAAAAGCACTTCCCCGCTGGCACAATCTCCATAGGGTCAGTTCTCCAAGCAGAGTTGGGGAAAAACAGAGCAGGACTCAGGGTTAGGGTCTCTGGATGGAGACCCTTTCCTGGCTGAGGCTCACCCAGCGTAGAAGACTTTGTTGTGGTTGGTAGCCCTCCGGGTGGGTATCCACAGGGGCTGGTAAGGTTGGGATCACTTCTGAATTTAGGGTACGCTGTGTCAAGGCCTCTGGCACTGTGGGCAGCTTGACCAAACCCGTCATTTCTGGGGCTCCCTGAACTGAAGAGATATCGTCAGCTCTGCGGGCAACTCTGCAGGGCTTGGGAGTGGAGAATCAACTTTCTGCTTCCTCAGGGTCTCTGGGCCAGTGCCCTCACCTGAACTCCCACACCGACCTGGATCCACCTGATCCATGCTTGGAAGAGCTGCTGGGTCTCAGGGGATGCCCCCTTTTCTGATAGCCTCATGCCTCGATCTGGCATCACACTCTCCGTGACTGTGAGTCTTGGCATCTCCACCTGTTTCCTGACCCCCTGGACATAAGCGGCCTGTGGTTCAGGACAGGTAACAGTCCATGGGTAGTCCATGGGTAGTTGGGCAGACTCTCAAGGCTTGCATCCTTCTTTGCCAACTGTTCAGTCTCCAGCTCTTCGCCCTTGGTTAGTGGCTGGAACTTCCCTGGTTGTTGGCAATCTCCCTGGTCTTGCATCTACCAGAGTCTGGGCTCTTCTCCCGTGCTCCCTATCCTGGTGAGTTCCCAGCAGTGCCTGTGATCTCGCCTGTTCTGTAGCAGTCAGATCTCCAGGTACCTTCTGGTTTCCTTCCTCCACCTCATAGGGGTGTAGCCAACAGTCCATTTCCTCAGGCAGTTTATCCTCTGCTAGCTCAGCTGGGGAAACATGGGGTAACTGTAAGTACTTGAACCATACCCCACAGCTCAGCTGGGGAAGCATGGGTTAACTGTAAGTACTTGAACGAGGCCCCAACTGGGCCCACCTCCTCAAGCAGTTCCTCATACTCTTTTTCCAACTTAATTTCTTTATGTACCAACAGTTGGAGCAACCTTTCTTCTTCTGCCCCTGGGTCTATTTCAATGTCCTTTTGGTGTTGTGGCAGTAGGATTTCCCAGCACTCGGTTTCAAGGCCACACTTTGGATCTCACTGCAGCACATCTGGGAGCCCTTCCACCAGTCCAAGCCTGTAGAAGGAGGACCATTGTGATGCAGCAGTTGGAAGCATTAGGTCCACATACTGATGTTCCAAGTTGAGCTACAACCACACCAGGTTCTCAATCTGTTCTACTAGCTTCTCATGTGGCTGGAGCCCAAGGGAAGCCATCCACTGATTTAGAAGAGCTGTCCACCTATCCTGGATCATGGTGGTACATTATGGCCCTATGTTTTGGGGCTGTTCACCCCACCGCCCACCTTGAAAAGCTCTGGCTGTGACGTTGAGGCTGGCTGGCTTTCTCTCTGGTGACCGCTGAACTGACTGTACTCATCATCTCCATTTTGTGATTCGTGACAGCCCTTCTCCCAGTAAAGCAATCCGGTGGCGGTACCTCCTCGCAACCTCTAGGTCCTTAGCATAGGACAGGGAGGGCTTATAATCAGGTTATTTTCTCAGGGCATCCCAGGAGCCCTGTGGGAACCCTTGATCCTCTTTCAGGTGGTGCAGCTCTGTTATAATGGCATTCCAGGTCCGAGGGGCTGGCACAGACACCAACTTCTGCAGATCAGCTCTCTTAGCTCAGCCATGCTACGGCTAATCATACTGGGCCATTTTTATGTCTGCTTCACCCATTGCTTGGCTTTAATAGCACTAACCCCGCCACTTCTACCAGTTTGTCAAGGAGGAACCAGCTGAACTGGTCAATGAATGGATCCAACCAGTTAAGTCCTCTGCTCTGCGTGTTTCTGTGCATTAGTGCTTGGGATTCCCTGGAAGGAGGCTTGCTTTAGGATCTAGGCAAGATGGCCATTAGTAAGAGACACCTATAGCACCAGAACATTTCACTTCAGGATTTTCCAGGCTGTTGTCACACATACAATACACTTAGAATATTGCAACACTGTTTTAGCATTGGTGATCTAGGACTGGACCATAAAGTTATGCTTTGAGCATTTTCTCTTCTTGAGCCTGTCAAAGTTGACCTTACTGTTAGTTACATTTTCTCTTGATCTTCTACATTGGTCTGTTTGGCGAACTCTGGAAATGAGAGTTCTGTTATATATTAGAACTTACCTTTACTGCGTGTTCTAAACTAAGGAACAGCACAGAATTGCAATGTTTTTTCTCCTTAAAGACTCTTGTCATGTAAACTAATGTTAATAGAACCTCACAGTTAAATATATACCATAAGACTACATAAGTCTTGTGGTCAAAATGATGGGCAATATTATTTTAGAAAGCTAAAAAAATATGTATATTGTAACAGAGTGATACCAGGGATTTGCGTCACAGACTTTACATAGCTCCATTTCCCCAGGAGCTCTGAAAGAGCAGATTGATTAGCTCCATCTGAATACTGCTTTCAATAGACTGAAGCAGGAATTGGGTGGGGGCATTTATACACTGCACCAGCAGTGTGGCAGGCTGTGTTTGGGCCTACAGTCTGTAAGGGAGTCTGAAAGAACTGTGTGTAGAGTTTGAGTGAATCAGAAGATAGTCATAGATGCATATGCTGTTTATTGAAACACAGATAGGTGTTTATTGGAGCGGAGAAAAGACACAGACATGTTTACAGCTGGTTTAAATTGGGATAAGGGACACCCAGAGAGAAGTTCCCATACTGATGTCTGAAGCTAAAGGAAGTCACAGACAGAGATATAGCAGTGTGAAGCTGATGAATAATCTGCAGCCGAATGAAATCTTGGACTTAAACTTGGACTAAAGGATACATGCCAGTAATTGTGAATAAACTATTGGACTGTTTTTGCTTTCTGCTTGCTCCACCCAGGTTTAGCTGGATAAGAGTGGATAGCTAGAGAACAACTGTCTCAAGTAAATGCTATGTTCTTGGTTTTGTTTTGGTGTATTATTTTGTAACACTGGCAAATATAATAGAGTACAAATTTGAAATAAAAACATTAAAGCATCTTTTATTGTGTTCCTTCATCAAAAGTACCACAAAGGCACAAACCCAGTGGAGACTGATAGCTTGTCACCTCTCCCCTGGTAACTGGAGGTGTGGCCAAAGCTATGGCTTCTTTGCCTGAATAGAGGGCCAAAAATACTCTTATTGAGTGAGTCGTTTGAATGCTTCTCTGATTTCTGATTTGGGAGTATGTGATGAAAAAAATAAGGGGAGATGTGGGTGGGTTGATGGCTGTTGTGGCTTGTGCAGTGAGCTGCAGGGTAGTGGGGATTAAGTAGTGGAGCAGGTCAGAGGGCCCCTCCCACAATTCCAGGTGCTCACTCCAGGTGTAACTAATTTTGGTGAAGGATATGGATATTCAACACGCATCTTTGTGGAATGGCATGTCCTGTTTGATGAGGTAATTTGATTGGGATTGTGAGGTGGTAAATTTGCTAGAGCAGAGGAAAATAAACAGGGCCATCTTAGTAGCAGTCATGATGGTGAGCGATGTGTCTTTTACGAATGGGTTAGATGACAGGCGAGAAATAATTAGTTTAAAAAGGTGGTTATCTATTGGGAGTTGTGTGGCTTTTGAGGGTTCAGAGATCTTTGATATATAGTTTGACTGGAGGCAATGTCAATAATGATTCTTGCAGGAGATGAGATTGCGAGAGGTGGAATTGAACTCCTGTTAAGTATGTTTTTATTGTGGAAGGGTGTAGATGAAACTTGTTACAGTGAGCGGCGAATGCCAGAAATGTAGCTAAGGTAGACGAAGTGGAGATGCAGTGAACGGTAGTGAACTGTTTGAATAGCGCCCAGGCTCTGTCATAAGTATTTCTTGTATTAGGAGCTAGACCTTCTGTCATGGTGTGACAAGCTTGAAGTATAAGTGAGTCTAGTGAGGAAGCAGGGACTAGAAAGGAGGAGGCTTTCAGGCTGAGAAGTTTGGAGGCTTTGATTCCAGATCCTGAGAAAAGAAGCCTGGTATGACCAGAAGAGATTTTTGAAGAATGGGGTGGATGATGATGGAGGGGTCTGGAGACCTGGCTTTGGTCAATAAGGTGCAAGTGAGTTTGTTGGTGGTAGCAAGTTGGACTGGGTGGTCGTGCCATTGGGAGCTCCATGTGAGATTGGCAACCCACGTTGGATAAATAAATTTAGTAGCTGGAGCAAGGTTCAGCGGTCAAAGAAAGGTAACGATGTCTGATTTGAACAGAACCTTGAAATGCGTGGTGGATGGATATAGTGTGAGGCAGCGTGAGGTACGAGAGAAGTTTGACAAGCAAAATTACATTTGGTTCCATTTGGAGAGAAATTCAGTCCACATGGTTAGGTCCTGTAGGGATTGGTCACTGATTGTGATAGTGTTGTGGTGGATATCAGGATTGGACAGATCTGTCAGTACGTTGCTAAGGAAAGGTCTACCTTGAGGAGGAATCTTGGCGGCATAATTTAGATGACCAAGTAAAATTTGTAGGTCCTTTGAGTGTAGTTGTTTTGTGATGTGGAGTGATGAGATGTATTGCTGCAGTCTTTCAAGTTTATTGGGAGGCAGTCTGGCTTCCTTTTTTATTGTATCCAAAATGATTCCAAGGAATTCTACAATGCAAGATTTTTATCTGGAGAGTAAGGGATCCGAAGCTTGTTGAACAGTTTGGTGGTTGTGGACAAACTTCAAAGTTGTGAGTTGGTTGATGTGATAAAAAGGAACTCGTTCAAGTAATGTGTGACATGAGGGCATCGAAATACGTTGAGAAGTATCCAACAATGCGACTCTGCTTTTGCATCCGAACATCAAATGAATAGCGAAATAGTAGTGACTTCTCCATTGAATGCATTGGATGTGCCATGCTTCTCCATTGAATGTCTTGGAGGTGCCATAGATCCAGATGGGTTGGCAGGAGTTTGAAAGCGTCTTTAATGTCTGACTTTGAAAGCTAGCATCTAGGTCCAATAGTGTTGATGGTGATTGCATTGTCCACTCGTGTGTATTGGAGGGAGTAATCCTCTGATGGGATGAGGGAGTTGATACTTGGAATATATTTGTTGTGAAGAGCTGAGAGATTGATGACTAGACATTTTTTAAAGGAATATTTTCTGGTGGCTACTCCGATGGAGTTGAGTCTCCATATAGGGAACGGAGGAGAAAGGAAAGGTCCGGCTACGAAATTGTTGTGAGTTTCAGATGCTAGGAGCTGATCCACCACTCCAGGCTCCTTCGTAATGGTTACTAAATTATCACTGCCGAAGGAAGCCTGTACCAAGTGCTGGTTAGGGTGTTGGAAAAGATAGAGGGACAACCTAGGCAGGTTAATGACATATAGTCATGTTGTATGAGTTACCTTGGGGCAAATAGATCTGGACTGAGCTTTGTAGCACACGGCACAGATGTGGAGCAAGCAACAGCCGTTAAAGTTACAACCTCAAGTGTAGAAGTTGTTGCAAATCGGATTTGCTTCAAGGTAATGCACTTGCCTGCCCAGGTGGTCCTTGGTGGAACGAGATTGAGGTGCAGTGTCAATAAGAGAAACAGAAGGACCAGGTTGAGAAAAGGTAGTGTAATTAGCGTTAGGACAGAAATTAGTGGTGTGTATAGAAGATTGGCATTGCTGACACACTGCAGATTTAATTCCAGCGAAATGACTGCAAGATAGGTTGTGGTTCAAGGATGACCAATTGACATGGTAGTTGAACTGGCTGAGGGAAGCTGAAGCTTTAGCAGAAAATTATCTATGATAGTCATAGTAGACAAAGCTTCCATATCTATAGGCTAGGTCCACTATTAGGTAAAGATAGTCATCTAGAAGGACATGCAGACCCTGTCTTGGAACAGACTGAAGTGCAGGACAAACTCAGAGATGATCAACTTGCAGCTCAGCCTTTGACTTGGTAAGCTCATTGGAAGATATGAGGAGAGCTGCCAAGTTGACATCCTTCCGTGGGCTGGCATGATGGTTGGAGGGGTTCATGGCTCGTCATGGTTTGTTCCGGGTTCGGGTGGAAGGAATGCTGTGGTTGGTACTGGCGATTTTCGATGCACTGGACTATCCTCTGAAGGGCGGTCATGGGGGAGGCTATATCGGTGATCATTCTCTGGAGTTGAGCAAACTGCTCATGTTGGAACTTGGCATCCTGCTAGAAGTAAGCAATAGAGTTTGGCCTTTCTGGCAGAGGCAGGGAATGGTATGCCCATGGGTGAAGGGATGATTGACTTTCCTCTATGGAGGGTGCTCTTCCTGGGGATGGAGCGTCCAGTGATGGAGACCTTTCAGCATCGGAGGCATCAAGATCACCCATTTTTAAGTGTAGTCTGTGGAGGAGAGGAGCGTTAAATGATGGAGGTAGAGCGAGGATGAAGGTGGAATGTGTGACTTAAAGAACATGAATGGAATGAGACTGAGAGATGCTTAAAGACTGAGGAAGTTACTAATAGGAGTGTAATTCAAACGTCGTAGAAGCGACATTGATGGACGCCTTACTGTAGGTTTGAGTGGAAGAGGCGTATGAGCTGGTACATGTGATAGTGAGCACTTGAAAATATAACGAGTTGTGGTGATAATAAAAGGTGTGTGTTGGAGAGTACTCAGAATGTGAGTGAGTAAACAATTAGTGGTGAATATGTGGGAATGGTACGCATGTTTAATTCAAGGGTACTGTGATATACTGTATGCAGAAAAGAGAATCTTATACTTGATTAAATAAACATGTGAAGGGAGGTAGAAGGGAGAAAGGTTTAATGAAGAGCAGAGCATGGAGAGATAGGGAGGTGCTTGAGGGGACTGGCGAGGACCAAGGTGGCGAGTGTGGGAAGAGGGCCGTAGGAGTTGGAGAAACAGCGAGAAGAGGAGGCATCTGGAAGTTGAAAGGGGCTAAGCAGCGGGGATGGTGCCGAAGGCTGGATGGAGTGAGAGGGCATTGGAAGGAGTGACGGTGGAATGGAAATGGCACTAGGACTGGGGGAGGGGGAGCAGGTTAGATGGGCAGACAGAAAGAAAAAGGGGGAAGAAGGGAGGTGGGGACAGGTGGAGAAGTAATGCTGGCCGAAAGAGATCGGGGGAGGCACGGGGAAGGAGAAGGGGGGATGGAAACCCAGTTGGGGATAGAGAAAGTTGGCCGAAGGTGGCGGATGGTGCAGGGAAGCGTATTGGGAGGGATCAGTAGAGGGCTGAGGAAGGGAATGGGCGAGGACCACGGCAGTGAGCGTGGGAAGAAGAGCTATAGAAGGCTGAGGAGAGGCAGTGGTGCGCCAACTCGGTGGGGGACACTGGAAGAGAGAGCGGAGAGCACGGTAAGAGATGGGACATCGAGGCGCGGAGGTAGGTGGTCACACAGCTAAAAGGATGACAGAAGGAACGGAGAAATATGACAAGGGCCAATGGGAATGAGTACGGCAAGAGGGCAGTGGGAGGGGGAGGTAAGGGTGAGGAAAAACAGTGGCAGTTGAGGTGAGACAGCAGGAGGGTGGCTATGGGACAGCAAGGTGGAGAAAGCAGCCAGAGAGGCTAGCCGGACAGACCAGCAGGGCAACAACTGCAAGGCATGGGGATGCCATCAGTGAGAAGAGGGAGCAAGAGGGGCTGTGGGCCCAACACGGGGTGAAGCGTAGTTGCAGAATGCATGGGCAAGGGCAGTGGGGCACCAATAAGGAGAGGAGGAGAGGGAACGGGAAGGAAGGGAATGGGGAATGTGTCAAGAGACAGGGCAGTGAAACCAGAAGGGAGAAGGGAACCAAGAGGACCGCATAAGTCATAAAGAGGCAAGCGAGTGAGGTAAAAGAAGGCAAGGTAGCAGGTTAGCGGCGGTGGATATATATATATATATATATATATATATATATATATATATATATATATACTGTATATATATTGTAACGGTGTCCAGCAAGGACAGATAACCTGCATTAGAATACAGCAAGGGATCTACATAAGCAGAAGAATGAGTAGTGCTGTACATCCATGCTTGAACAGAAGGGGAGCGTGTGAGCTGCGGCCTAATCAAGCCAGTACACCTGATCTAAGTCAGGAGGATTTAAAAGGCTGCTGTGTGAGCAGAGAGAGGCCTAGCTAAGTTCACAGGAGATAAGGAGCCTGGAAGAAACCTTGAGCAGAGAGAGCAGTTTTTGAGAAGCTGCAATACTGAATGCTGGAGTGCTGTGTTTCTGGAGCTGCAAGTAAAAGGTCTTGCTGGATCTGCAAAGAAATCCTTATTAAGTACCTGTGGCACACTGCTGAGTTACCTGACTGGAGAAAACTGCATGGCAGACTGAAGCTAGTAAGGAGACGGACACTCCATTTACCATAAGGTCAGAAACCTTTTACTTAAATTATTATACCCCAGGGAAGAGGCTGAGTGCTTGTCCTGTTAAATTGCAGTGTTTCTATTGCAATATCAAAGGGTCCCTGGGGTGAAGCATATGGGAGAGAAGGGCGGGCCCTATGCTTCATCCAAGGTTACTTAAGTGAAGACGTGGAAAGGCCACAGGCTGGCACTATATAAGAGACTATTCGTAACCTGGCCACAAGGTGGCACTACACCACATATACAAGACTACGGATACTGTAAGAGACTATCTGTATCCGGACCACAAGCTGGCACTATAAGGGACTGTTTGTATCCTGGCCACAAGGTGGCACTACAAGAGACTGTTTTCTTTATGAATTATAATTTACCTGTAGTAGAAAAGCTGCTCGAGTTATAGTCAGGGTGTTCCAGAGTATAAGTAAGCCCGTTTACGTAGATGTTTATTTTTCTGACTATAAGCTATTTAATTTGTGTTTTTGTAACTACTCAATAAAATATATAAAAAGAGCCCAGAAGTCTCCAGCATTTACAGTCCATCAAAGGGTTCCTTGTAACACTGGTGTCAGGAGTGGGATCCGGGTCTTTGTACCAAAAGACCACCCACAGTAAAAATGGAAGAGGTAATAAAGGCCTTACTGCAAGCAACCGCAGTACAGCAGGAAATAAGCAGACAACAACAGGAATCAAACAGACAACAGCAGGAATTTAACAGATTGCTTGCAAATCAGATGACACAAAATCAAGCCAATTTACAAGAGATATTACATCAATCCAAACAACTTGCTACTGCAGGAACAAGAGAACCAGTGATGGGACTGCAAGCAAGTCACCACATACATAAAATGAGTAAAGAAGATGATGTGGAAACCTACCTGCTGGCCTTTGAAAGGACTGCAATGCGGGAAGCCTGGCCACAAACTCAGTGGGCAGGAATACTGGCCCCATTTCTGATAGGAGTAGCGCAAAGAGCTTATTATGATCTACCAGCAGAACAAGCGGCGGATTATAAATATTTAAAGGCAGAGATTTTAGCCAGGATAGGGGTAAACCCAGCTGTCCGGGCCCAAAGGTCCATACATGGAAATACTGCGGGGACCAACCACCAAGAGCCCAAATATTTGATCTTCTGCATCTCACATGCAAATGGCTATGCCCAGAGAGTAACTCCCCTGAGAGAATTGTGGAGATAATAGTCCTGGACCACTACTGGAGAAGATTGCCTCCAGGTATGAGAGAGTGGGTAGGACAATACTAATCACATTCTCTGGATGAATTAGTGGCCCAAGTGGAGCGCCATCAAGCGGTAAAAAGCATCTCAGCAGACTCATCTATGGAGAGATTAAAAACCTGGAAACGTGGGTTATCCATAAAAAAATCGGCCTACCGAAGGGGCCACAGGAAACTATAGAAGAGAACCTCGAGATGTTTATGGAACGCCAAGAGAGAGAAGGAGAGAAGGAAGGACTACTTCCATACAGTGAAGTGTTTCCAGTGTGGAGAAATGGGGCATATGGCAGCCAAATGCCCTAATCGGGATGAGCCAATGCAGTGCAATCTTGGAGACTCTGCAATCCACTGTGACGTGGTTAATTTAGTCGGAATGACTGAGCTGCGACATCCATTTATCACAGAAGTAATGATAAATGGTCAGAGAGGAAAGGGGCTGATTGATTCCGGTAGCGCAGTTACCCTGTTATCCCGAAGAGCAGTAGCCCCAGATAATAGGACATTAGGAAAAACATGGGCATTACCTGTGTTCATGGGACAGTAATGAACTACCCAACAAAAACCACATGGATTGAGGTCAAGGGCTTAAAAGCAGTAGTAACAGCCCCGGTAGTACCCTATCTACCATATGCAGCGGTTTTGGGTAGAAACTTCCCACATTTTGAGAAACTGCTCTATACAGAAAGCCAGAGAACGAGTCCTGAATCTATATTGGATATCTTCCCATTTGAGGATAACGAACTATTCTCCAGCCGGGAAAAAGTTCAGAAATCTCGAAAACAAAGACGAAAAGAGAAGAAAAGGGGAACAGAAATAAAAAAGAAACTAGTCAGAGAAGAAGCTCTGGTAGCTTCACAGACCACACCTGAGGAGACAGCAAATTTAGAAGAATCTTCTTCTGATGCAGAGATGACCCCTCTAGAGCAAACAGAGAGAGAGAAGAAGAACAGAACGTACTCCAGGAAGAAAAACATTTTGGGAGAGACCAAGCAAATGATCCTCTCCTACAAAATATCAGAAGAGAAGTGGTCAAGGTAAACGGCGAAATAGTACAGGGACGAGAAAATCTCCAAGGTCCCCACTTTGTGTTGAAAAGAGATCTTCTATATTGTGTGGTCAAAATAGGAGAAGACGTTACAGAGCAATTACTGGTACCTCAAGGCTACAGAAAAACAGTATTAGAAATGGCTCACAGTCATCTTTTTGGAGCACATCTGGGAGTGGAGAAAACTTTAAACCGGGTAATGAAGAGATTCTACTGGCCTGGAGTATACGAAGAAGTGCGCCGGTATTGTCTGTCTTGCCCAGAATGCCAGCTAGCAAGTCCAAATCCTCAGTTAAAAGCTCCTTTGATACCACTTCCGATTATAGACGAACCGTTTGAGAGAATAGCGATGGACCTCGTAGGACCACTGGAAAGAACAGCTCGAGGACATCAGTACATTTTAGTCATATTGGACTACGCTACAAGATACCCTGAAGCCGTGCCACTAAGATCCGCTAACTCTAAGAGTATCGCAAAAGAAATGCTACTTCTTTTCTCAAGAGTTGGAATACCAAAAGAGATATTAACGGATCAAGACTGATGAAGGACCTGTGCCAACAATTACAAGTAAAAGCATTAAGAACGTCAATATATCACCCTCAGAGCGATGGATTGGTGGAAAGATTTAATAGAAAGCTAAAAACAATTATACGAAAAGTGGTGGATAAAGATGGAAAAAACTGGGACCTTTTATTGCCGTTTCTGTTATTTGCAGTACGAGAAGTACCCCAGGCCTCTACAGGGTTTTCCCCATTTCAGGTTTTATATAGACGTCATCCAAGGGGAATACTCGATACTCTACGAGAAACCTGGGAAGACCAAAAAGTCCAAGGAAAAAATATTGTGGAGTATGTTCAGACCCTGAGAAATAGAATCTCTCAGATTGCCCCACTCGTTAAAGCACATATGGAACAAGCACAGCAACACCAGAAAACGTATTACAATCGAGATGCCCAGGTCAGCATATTCCAACCTGGCGATAGGATTATGGTACTGGTTCCAACGGCTGAAAGCAAGCTCCTGGCTAAATAGCAAGGACCATATGAAATCATAGAAGCTGTAGGTGAAGTAAATTATAAAATCAAACAGCCGGATAAACGAAAAAAGGAGCAGATTTATCATGTGAATTTATTAAAAGTTTGGCGTGAAAAAGAAGCTGAGGTAGCAGTAGTACACCAGGTGTACCCAATGGAAGTAACACTTCCCAAAGTACAAATCTCGACTGAATTGTCACCACAGCAAAAGGAGGAAGTAAGGAAAATGATTCTACGAAATACAGATGTATTTTCTGAAAATCCAGGCCACACAAAGGTGATTTACCATGATATTATCACTAAGCCTGGAGTAATTATAAGAAGCAGACCGTACCGGATTCCAGAGGCCAAGAGGGAGGAAGTAAAAACAGAAGTAAAAAAAATGCTTGACTTAGGGGTTATTGAAGAGTCTAGCCGTGAATGGTGTAGCCCATTTGTCTTAATTCCTAAACCTGATGGGACAATTCGTTTTTGCGACTTTCAAAAGTTGAATGAAATCTCCCAATTTGATGCCTATCCTATTCCCAGAGTGGATGAATTAATTGATAGACTAGGAACTGCAAGATTTATGTCTACATTAGATCTGACAAAAGGATATTGGCAGGTCCCTCTGACAAGATCAGCAAGAGAAAAAACAGCTTTTTGTACTCCTAATGGTCTGTTCCAGTATAAAGTTCTACCTTTCGGTCTGCATGGAGCTCCGGCTACATTTCAACGACTCATGGACAAACTTTTAAGACCACATTCCGAATATGCAACTGCTTATTTGGACGATATTGTAATTCATACCACGGATTGGGATTCTCACTTAAATAAAGTGGAAAAGGTCTTGGAGACCCTGAGAAGAGCGGGTCTAACAGCAAATCCGGCAAAATGTGCACTTGGGCTGGAAGAAATTAAATATCTTGGATATACGGTGGGAAGAGGACTAATCAAACCTCAGTTAAATAAAGTGGGTGCTATAAGAGAATGGCCACGACCTTTAAGGAAGAGACAGGTGCGTGCCTTTCTGGGGATAGTTGGGTACTACCGAAGTTATACCCAGTTTTGCCACCATTGCGGCTCCTTTAACGGATTTAACCAAACAAAGAGCCCCAGATACGGTAAAATGGAATCCGGAAGCAGAAAAGGAATTTGAAGACCTAAAAGTGGTCTTGTGCCAAGAACCGGTATTGGTGGCTCCGAATTTCCAAAAATGTTTTATCCTACAGACGGATGCTTCTGCGATTGGATTAGGGGCTGTACTATCGCAAGAGAAAGAGGCCGAGGAACATCCGGTGCTATACCTCAGCAGGAAACTGTCGCCCAGAGAACAGAGATATTCAGTAGACAAGTTACCACATTCAGTGGTCGAAAAAGAATGCCTGGCTATCAAGTGGGCTTGCGAGGCTCTGAGGTATTATCTGCTGGGTAGATCATTCAAGCCGGTTACGGACCATGCCCCATTAAGATGGATGCCTCTTAACAGAGAGAAAAACAGCAGAGTGACTAGATGGTTTCTTTCATTACAACGTTTCAGATTTACAGTGGAACATCGAGACGGAAAGAAACACGGTAATGCGGATGCCCTATCTAGGGTCCACTGCCTCTCGGCGCATGTAGCTCAACTACATGGTGTTGAGCTGAGGGGAAGGATATGTAACGGTTTCCAGCAAGGACAGATAACCTGCACTAGAATCCAGCAAGGGATCTATAAGCAGAAGAATGAGTAGGGCTGTACATCCATGCTTGAACAGAAGGGGAGCGTGTGAGCTGCGGCCTAATCAAGCCAGTACACCTGATCTAAGTCAGGAGGATTTAAAAGGCTGCTGTGTGAGCAGAGAGAGGCCTAGCTAAGTTCACAGGAGATAAGGAGCCTGGAAGAAACCTTGAGCAGAGAAAGGTGTTTTTGAGAAGCTGCAATACTGAATGCTGGAGTGCTGTGTTTCTGGAGCTGCAAGTAAAAGGTCTTGCTGGATCTGCAAAAAAATCCTTATTAAGTACCTGTGGGACACTGCTGAGTTACCTGACTGGAGAAAGCTGCATGGCAGACTGAAGCTAGTAAGGAGACGGACACTCCATTTACCATAAGGTCAGAAACCTTTTACTTAAATTATTATACCCCAGGGAAGAGGCTGAGTGCTTGTCCTGTTAAATTGCAGTGTTTCTATTGCAAGATCAAAGTGTCCCTAGGGTGAAGCATATGGGAGAGAAGGGTGGGCCCTATGCTTCATCCAAGGTTACTTAAGTGAAGACGTGGAAAGGCCACAGGCTGGCACTATATAAGAGACTATTCGTAACCCGGCCACAAGGTGGCACTACACCACATATACAAGACTACGGCTACTGTAAGAGACTATTTGTATCCGGACCACAAGCTGGCGCTATAAGGGACTGTTTGTATCCTGGCCACAAGGTGGCACTACAAGAGACTGTTTTCTTTATGAATTATAATTTAACCTGTAGTAGAAAAGCTGCTCGGGTTATAGTCAGGGTGTTCCAGAGTATAAGTAAGGCCGTTTAGGTAGATGTTTATTTTTCTGACTATAAGCTATTTAATTTGTGTTTTTGTAACTACTCAATAAAATATATAAAAAGAGCCCAGAAGTCTCTACCATTTACAGTCCATCAAAGGGTTCCTTGTCACAATATATATATATATATATATATATATATATATATATATATATATATATATATATTTATATATATATATAGTAAATAAAAAGTACATCTGCGTTCACACTTGAATGTCTAAAAAAAACCTGCTTCCAGCTCAGAGTTCTGAGAAAAACAGTTATTACACTGCATTCTGAGAAGTTGAGCTGGGACACACAAATATGTCCACAAATGCCTCGCTCTTCATTCCGTAGCCATCATCAAACATGGCTTCCTTTAAGCTTATGCATGCTGTATTACACAGCTTTAATGCAAAGCTAAGGTTGGAACAAACACAGGCTGAGTATCCAATCCATGTACAGCTGTTTCAAGCTTACTGGCTATCATCAGCATGGAGCTGGATCTCAGCCTGTGTTGTGGAAATTATGAGTAGGTAGTTCACCACAACAATCATTTATAATATGGTGGGCAAAAGAGTGATAGAAGCCCTCCACCGTACAGTAGTACAGTAAATAAAAAGTACATCTGCGTTCACACTTGAATGTCTAAAGCAAGTTAAAAAAAACAGCTTCCAGCTCAGAATTCCGAGAAAAACAATTATTACACTGCATTCTGGGAAGTTGAGCTGGGACATATATAAATATATAGGCAGAAAATGACATTCAAGTACAATTAAGGTTGTAGTGCAGGATAAAGCAACTTTAGGAAATTGGGAAATTAAACTTGACATCCCTTCCTCTCTCTGCAAAGGTTTTTCTGATGGCAATAATTCATGACATCATCTATGACATTAGTTGACATAACATATGATAAAAATAATGACATCAGCTATGACAACACATATAATATGAAATATTACATCAGCTGTATTACTGATGACATTACACTAAACCCCCTATGATGTCACTTAATGGAAACACTATTCTTACAAATTATTTTTAATTAATGAGACACAAAATAATGAAAATTGATTTTATATAATAATGTTTTAACTTAGGTAAGGTGTGGTACTGTGTTAGCCATGGAACAAAAGCAATACATTTTATGGAGTTGGTACATATTAATGGCTAACTGTGTCGGTCATTATCTGTATCAAACCATTTGCTGTTTTTTTTACTTAAACTTCAATTTAAAACCTATTTAATAAAACCATAAATTGCTCATAACCAAGAATAAAAAGTTGAAAGAATTTTCAGTTGTATCTCATAAAATAAATAAAAAATAAGCATGTGATTAACCTTCTAACTATTCAGCAGTGGTTCACAACCCTCTTCTCCAGGTATACCAGACACAGCATAACTTAAGTTTCACAGTGTGTAAATACAAATGAGACAAATACAGCCTGTTGAATATTAATAGTCTCACTTATTACTTATTGTTCTGAGCTGGCAAACACCAAAAGATTTGCCAGATTGAGTGAAACTGTTGGGGATGTCCATTCTTGAATCGCAATGCCAGATAGAGCTGTTCCCTCTAACAGGCAGGAGAGAAGTTCTACTGGAGGAGTGGGAGGGCAGAATAGGAAGAGCAACAGACAGGTTTTGGTGGTAGGGGACTCTATTATTAGGAAGGTAGACTGGGTGATTTGTCACCCAGATCCCAGCAAGTGAACAGTTTGCTGTCTCCCAGGAGCTCGGGTTTGGCATGTTGTGGATCGGCTAGATAAATTATTGGGAGGGGCTGGAAATGAACCGGCGATCTTGGTACATATTGGTACCAATGACAAAGTTAGGGGAAGATGGAGTGTCCTAAAGAATTATTTTAGAGAGCTAGCGAATAAGCTTAAAGCAAGGACCTCCAAGGTAGTATTTTCTGAGATACTACCTGTGCCATGTGTTAGTCCAGGGAGACAGAAGGAGCTTAGGGAGGTTAATGCATGGCTAAAAATGTGGTGAGCTAAGGAGGGGTTTGGGTTTTTAGAGCACTGGGCTAACTTCTCACTTGGGTACAATCTCTATAGCAGAGATGGATTGCATGAGGGAGCTTTTGTGCTAGGGGAAAGGATGATAGAAAGGCTGGAGGAGTTTTTATACTAATAGGTGGGAGGGAGGGACTAGATGATTGTAATGGTGTAGAAAGTGTGGAGGGGATAAGGGATGAATTAACTACTCATGGGGAGGAGATAGAGGGAGGGTTAGTATAGTCAATAGGGAGGTATTACTAAGTAACTCAAGTACAGAGGCAAGCACTTCAAAACTACAAACTCATAACATAAGGTGTATGCTTGCTAATGCCAAAAGCTTGCCAGGAAAATTAGGAGACTTAGAATTATTGGCAATTAATGGAAAATTGGATTTAATAGGCATTACTGAAATATGGTGGTATGACTCTCATGACTGGACTGTTAATGTGGATGGTTATAACCTTTTGTGGGTAGAGTTAAATAGCGGAGCAGCAAATTCCAAAATAATATTGGTAGGAGTATGCTGTAAACCCCCAAATATAATTGAAAGCAAGGAAATGCAATTATTGTTACAGATTGGAAATGCAGCGGGCAAGTTCTAATAATGTTCCAAAATGAAATTGTCTTATGGGCCCAAGAGTTAGAACCAACAAAGTTGTGCAAGAGCACCCTTTATGAGGCTAAAATATTAAATTAGTTTGTCAAAAACTGGAACGACTTAAAAAATACAAATAAATCCCTTGATTTTCAATCTAAGAGATATAAATACATGATATAAAGACGTCAACAATCTCTTAGATTAAAAATCAAGGAATTTATTTGTATTTTTAAATTTGTTCCAGTTTTTAACAAATTATTTTTAATAAGAGTTATAATAAAAATAATGTTTTTAAAATAATGAGTATGAGGCAATTAACATAATATTTTACCCGATAAAGGGTGTTCTTGCACAACTTTGTTGGTTATCTATTGGTTCTAATTCTTGGGCCCATAAGACAATTTAATTTTGGAAAATTATAAATCACACTTGGGCTAATCACAAATAAACTTATATCACTTTTTTGAGTATGTGAAAGTTCTAATAATGGGAGATTTTAATTTCCCTGAAATAAACTAGATAAACAACACCAGCAGTTCAGCGAAGGGGAGCAGGTTCTTGAGTACTCAGGGATCATTACCTGGCCCAGGTTATACAAGTACTACTAAAAATGAGGCTATCTTGGATTTAGTTATCACAAATCTTGATATGGTATCAAATGTTGATAGGGCAACTTTTGGGAAGTGATCACAACACAGTCTCATTTGTGATTGAAATAAAAAAACAAAAAATGGTCAGGGGCCAACAAACACTCTTAATTTTAAAAGGGCAGATTTTAATGATTTAAGGGCAGCAATACAATGTATAGTCTGGGACAAAGAACTGGTGGGTAAAAATACTGAACATAAATGGACAACATTTAAATCCTTACTAAATATACATACTTATCACCATATACCATGTGGGAATAAAAGTAAAAGGAGTAAATGACATCCCACGTGGCTTAACAATGATTTAAAGATCAAGATACAGAGTAAAAAAGCAGGCATTTAAATTATACAAACAAGAGGGGACAGACAGGGACTGTTTTATGTAAGTACAAGGAAATCAACAAGGCTTGCAAAAGAGTTATTGTGTGGCTAAAATATTAGTTGCAAAATAGAGTATGACTAACCCTAAAATATTTTTTAAATAGATTAATGGGAAGAAGGCAAGCCGGGAAGCTAAAGGAACATTACAATGTGACACAGTGACCAGGAAAAGGCAGATGAGCTAAATAGGTTCTTTTCTTCGGTATACACAAGGGAGGTGCCCTTGGCGCTCATCACGGTCCTCGCAATGAGTGTCTTTGATGCTCATCACAGGCCTCGCAATGAGCTCCTTTGGCGCTCATCTCAGGCCTTGCAATGAGCGCCTTTGGCTCTCATTGCAAATCTCTCCCCCTGTCTACTTCCTCCCTTGTGTCTCATTTCCCCCCTCCTCTCCCTCTCTTGTGTGTCCCCCCTTGTGTTTTTATCCCCTCTCCCTCCACTGTGTCTCTTCCCCCTTCCCTATGTCTCTTTCCCCACCTGTCCCTTCCCCCCCTCTACCTCCCCTGTGTCTGTTCCCCCCTCCCCCTGTGTCTGTCACCCCTCCTTTCCCTCCCCTGTGTCTCTACCCCCCTCTCTCGTGTCTCTTCCCCTCATTTCCCTCCCCTGTGTCTTTCTCCACTCCCCTGTGTCACTTCCCCCCCTCCTCTCACTTGCCCCCCTGCTGCAATGCGCATGCGTCCCCCCTGCCGCACAATGCGCATGCATGTCTATTGCCGCGCAATGCGCATGTGTGCCCCTGCCGTGCATAGCGCATGCACGGGAGTTGCGCAAATTATAGTTGTCAAACTGCGATTTGTCACAAGCGTGACTATGAATTGCAGTTTGACAACTATTATAGGTGATTGGTATAGTGTGCTAAACCCTATATTGCCTAATGAGTCAGCGCTCCGGAATATGTTGGCGCAATATAAATAAAGATAATAATAATGAGTAGCCAGTATAGTTTCTGATTTTTCTTATATTTTATAGTTCTGTTTGAATATTTGTTAAGCAGGGACATCTAGCTGCACAAATTAATGTAGAATATAAGCCTAGAATGATTTTAAAAAAAAATCAATTATTATTTCAGATAAAGAATTATACAGATGTATTACTATTATCCTTTATTTGTAAAGAAAGAAAACTTTATGGACAGGCACAACGAGAGGCATAACGATATGGCACCGGAAGATGAGCCCCTCAGGTCAGAAGGTGTCTACCACATTACTGAGGAAGAGCAGAGGGAAAGTGCAAGTAACACAAGATCTAATGAAGTGGGCAAAAGAATCCCACAGAAGAAATGGAGTAGCCATCCTAGTCAATCAAAGAGTGGCCAAAGCAGTGCTCGGTTACAACCCAATAAATGACAGAATGATTTCAATTCAAATTCAAGGCAAGCCATTTAATATCACAGTGATCCAAGTCTATGCTCCAACTACGGATGCTGAAGAGCCTGAAGTTTTCCAGTTCTACGCATTCAATACGTCATAGATATAACACCAAGAAAAGATGTTACTATCATCATAGGGGATTGGAATGCTAAAGTAGGGAACCAAAGGGAAGCTGGAATAACTGGCAAACTTGGCCTTGGAGTACAAAATAAAGCAGGTCAGAGAATAGTAGAATTTTGTCAAAGTAATTCTCTGGTCATAGCAAACACCATCTTCCAATAGCCTCCGAGATGACTCTACACATGGACATCACCAGATGGACAACATAGAAATCAGTGTTGGGTTTCCCCTTTATACTCGAACTCACCTACAGTGTGCAGCAATGGTGTGTATTTCTTGCTGTTTTCTTATTGTTCAAGTTTGAACATTATACAATATACAGGGAGTGCAGAATTATTAGGCAAGTTGTATTTTTGAGGATTAATTTTATTATTGAACAACAACCATGTTCTCAATGAACCCAAAAAACTCATTAATATCAAAGTTGAATATTTTTGGAAGTAGTTTTTAGTTTGTTTTTAGTTTTAGCTATTTTAGGGGGATATCTGTGTGTGCAGGTGACTATTACTGTGCATAATTATTAGGCAACTTAACAAAAAACAAATATATACCCATTTCAATTATTTATTTTTACCAGTGAAACCAATATAACATCTCAACATTCACAAATGTACATTTCTGACATTCAAAAACAAAACAAAAACAAATCAGTGACCAATATAGCCACCTTTCTTTGCAAGGACACTCAAAAGCCTGCCATCCATGGATTCTGTCAGTGTTTTGATCTGTTCACCATCAACATTGCGTGCAGCAGCAACCACAGCCTCCCAGACACTGTTCAGAGAGGTGTACTGTTTTCCCTCCTTGTAAATCTCACATTTGATGATGGACCACAGGTTCTCAATGGGGTTCAGATCAGGTGAACAAGGAGGCCATGTCATTAAATTTTCTTCTTTTATACCCTTTCTTGCCAGCCACGCTGTGGAGTACTTGGACGCGTGTGATGGAGCATTGTCCTGCATGAAAATCATGTTTTTCTTGAAGGATGCAGACTTCTTCCTGTACCACTGCTTGAAGAAGGTGTCTTCCAGGAACTGGCAGTAGGACTGGGAGTTGAGCTTGACTCCATCCTCAACCCGAAAAGGCCCCACAAGCTCATCTTTGATGATACCAGCCCAAACCAGTACTCCACCTCCACCTTGCTGGCGTCTGAGTCGGACTGGAGCTCTCTGCCCTTTACCAATCCAGCCACGGGCCCATCCATCTGGCCCATCAAGACTCACTCTCATTTCATCAGTCCATAAAACCTTAGAAAAATCAGTCTTGAGATATTTCTTGGCCCAGTCTTGACGTTTCAGCTTGTGTGTCTTGTTCAGTGGTGGTCGTCTTTCAGCCTTTCTTACCTTGGCCATGTCTCTGAGTATTGCACACCTTGTGCTTTTGGGCACTCCAGTGATGTTGCAGCTCTGAAATATGGCCAAACTGGTGGCAAGTGGCATCGTGGCAGCTGCACGCTTGACTTTTCTCAGTTCATGGGCAGTTATTTTGCGCATTGGTTTTTCCACATGCTTCTTGCGACCCTGTTGACTATTTTGAATGAAACGCTTGATTGTTCGATGATCACGCTTCAGAAGCTTTGCAATTTTAAGAGTGCTGCATCCCTCTGCAAGATATCTCACTATTTTTGACTTTTCTGAGCCTGTCAAGTCCTTCTTTTGACCCATTTTGCCAAAGGAAAGGAAGTTGCCTAATAATTATGCACACCTGATATAGAGTGTTGATGTCATTAGACCACACCCCTTCTCATTACAGAGATGCACATCACCTAATATGCTTAATTGGTAGTAGGCTTTCGAGCCTATACAGCTTGGAGTAAGACAACATGCATAAAGAGGATGATGTGGTCAAAATACTAATTTGCCTAATAATTCTGCACTCCCTGTAGTTCTTCTTATACCTGTTTTGGTCTGTTGTACAGATCTGTATATACATTTACACCTCTATTGGTTGTTGTTGTTCCTCCTCTTTTTTATATTTTAAATTTTGATATTTTATTTGTATTGTATTAAAGGTTATGTTTTAAGTATTGATTTATTATATGGGTACATATTATATATCTTGGATCTCCCCTTTAAGAAAGCAGTGATTCTGAATGACTTTGACCTTTGCAAGGATGTTGCTTTACATCCAAGCGGTCATCTATATGAGCTGACTTCATATATTTTACTGCTAGATTTCAACAATATTTATTATATGGGTTTATGAGGGCTTTGGGTATTCGTTGCCTTCTTTTTTCTCTTTTTTCATATTATTTATTCCATAGCAACTCTTTAGACCTCAGTATACCTGAAGCTTTATTTCCCTGTCATATTTTTGGACTTAGGCTGATTATAGTCCTGTTTTTTATTGTACATATATTATTATTCTCTATTTAGGATAGCATTTCCTCCACTTATACTCCTCCTTAGTTTATTTGATTGGATGAGATAAAGCCAATATGGCAGAGTTTGATCTTAATCGGGATTTCAAAGTCAGACAGAATAAAATGCTAGATGAGGTAGAGAAAGCATTTTCTAATTTAGATTCTATACCTCCCAGAGATGGGATGGATTGGCAAGGGGGTTTGAAACAATTGTCTCAGTCGATGTATAAACATCTACTTTCCTTTTGGAATAAGAGTACATTTGACAAATATTTAGCCAAACATATGATACCAAGAGGTCTGAGAGTACGGGAGTTCCCCTCATTTGCATTCCACATGGAAACGTATAGGGGGAGATGGGAGCAGGCCCTAGTCTCTTGTTCAGAAACCCTCCTTGCAATATTGACTATGAAAGTGATATCCTTAAAAATGTAGATTGTGAAATTATGGAATTGAATGCAGAATTGATTTTTTTTTTATCGAAGTTGGAGTTCCAAGATGTATATAGATCTATCAAACAAGAATTAGACAAGAAGGAAAGAGATATCATTAATAACAAATGTAACAAGATGAACAGAGATCCATAGGACTTTGAGAGATGCAATGTGTTTAATTGGGATCATGAGGATCGCAGATATATTTATCGCCCAACTAAACAAAGAGTTTTTACTATACCAACTGTCTCATCGTTAGACAATGAATCTTCAGCCTTAGAAGACAATGATGGCCCCAATTAAAATACCTTGATGAAAGGGGTCCAGTCACAGTCTTTTTTGGGCATGGGACCGAAGAGGGGACATACCCCAGATCAATAATCGGACAGAATTAGGACCAGCAACATGGAACAATATCAGATCTATCCATTGCCCCCAAACCAGAACATAAGTTTATGCAACAGGGAGGTAGGGGGGTACAGACCGATAGTACCCACATACAAACAAAGACTGTGGGGGAAAAAACTGAATTGGTGAATGATCAATTGCAGATAATTAATCTCTCTGGCAGAATTTTGACTGTTGATCAAGTGAATATTCTCCAAAGGGGCCTTTCTTTTTCGCCTACTAATAAATTCGACTTGTTTAATGTGGTTGAGGACGTTAATCTGTTTACTCGCAAATTATTACTTTGTAAGTTTTTTAATTAAGAATGCGTCTGACTCTGATGTCATTGAAAAATAACTTTTTGAAGAACTTTGTCATCTTTTAGAGGAAAATGAAGGAGCAGTACCAGCAAATCATAGGTGGACTGATAAGTTGAGAAAAAAATCCAAATTCGTCCCACCTCTACAGACGTGTCCAAAAATAGAGACTTACACTAAATTTTTTGATTAAAGATCTAAAGTCCCTCACTAAAGAGTATGATTACATTAGAAGAACAAAAATGTTTGAAGGACATGAGATTGTGGCATGATGTGATCATTAAGCCTTCCGACAAGGGGGGCAATGTTGTGTTATGGCCCATTGACTCATGCACGAGAAGCTATGAAACATCTTTCAGATCCTAGTTGTTATATACGCCTTCTGGGTGACCCTAAGGTTGAATTCACAAGTCAATATATTGACGTTATTGGAGGTGCACAACAAAAAGGATTGATAACAAAAAAGGAAAGAGCATTTCTGGATGTTGACAAGCCGAGGACTGACACGCTATACCTGCTCCCCAAAGTTCACTAACATAAGAAGACCCCGCCTGGAAGACCCATCCTGTTGGGGAATGGGAATCTTTGTCAACAGGCCAGCAGGTATGTTGACGCATGTTTGAGGCCATTTGTTATTGGACTACCCTCCTATATACGAGACACTATGGATATTTAAAAAAAACTGGAAGGTATTAATTTCAAAGATTCAACATATATGGTCACCTGTGACGTTGAGTCCCTCTTTACCTCAATCAGACATTCGGAAGGTGAGAAAGCAGTAAGATATTTTCTTGAAATGAATTCTAGCAATTGTGAGGACAAAAAAGAATTTGTGGTCAGTTTGCTACATTTCATTCTGACTCAAAAATACTTTACGTTTGACGATAAGTTTTTCCTTCAGGTGAGAGGAACAGCAATGGGCACTGCTTGCGCTCCCACCTACGCCAATTTGTATATAGGGGTGGTGGGAGCGCGAAATTGCTCTGTCAGATCAAATGGTCAAATATGTCGAACATGTTTTAATATGGTTTTGGTATATACAGTAGACGATGTGTTTATCCTGTGGGATGGCTCTAAAGAGCTCTTTGCTGAATTAATTCAACAGCTGAATATGAACGATTTAAACTTAAGACTTACCTATACTATAAAACACAATAAAGTTTACTTATTGGATGTCACCTTCTATAGAAGGGAAAGTGGATCAATCTGCACAGAGCTCTTTCGGAAAGAAACTGCAACCAATAGTATTGCTTTATCAAAGTAGCTCACATTTACCTTCTACTAAAAAGGCAGTCCCCTTTGGGGAATTCCTTAGATTGAGGCGCAATTGCTCAGAATTGGAAGTTTTTAAAATCAGAGCAAAAGAGTTGCGGGACCGAATAAAAAACTTAGAGGGTAAAGTAATAGACAGACCAAAAAAGCCTATCACAGAGCCCTATACCTGGATCATGATGTACTTCTTATCCCTAAAGTGGATAAACCACTAGATGAGAAAATCTGTTACATTGGTACTTACACTGAGCAATGGCGATAGATCCTTGGAATTCTTAACAAACATGTTAATGTCCTTAGAACGGATGATGATTTGGAGACCTGGCTCAAAGATGGGATAGCTGGAGGAGTCTCCCGTCCTTGAAAGATGTCCACAAATTTTTCAAGAAAGAATCCCCATAGTGGGGTTGATATTAGAGGCAGTCATCTTGCGGACACTGTAAGGTCTGCCAACATATCAAAAATGTGCATGATAGCATGGGAAAAGAACATTTTGTCAACAAGTTCTTCAACTGTAGTTCAAAACAAGTAATTTACTTTCTAGAATGCCTATGCTCTACATCTAAAAGATATGTGGGCATGACTGCAAGAGAGATCTGTAAGAGACTGGGCGAACATGTGAGGAATATTGCGAACGGCAGAAAGGATGTTTCAAGTAATAAAAAACTTACATTCGTTGCCTGTCATTTTTTAAAGTTTCATGACTCTGACCCTACCAATCTCAAATGTTGGATGATGCAGCAAATACATCTTGGAATTAGAGGTGGTAATTTAGAGAATACCTTAATAAAGATAGAGAGTAGATGGATATTCTTATTAGATACTGTGGCCCCTCAAGGCCTAAACTATACAGCTTTTCTATAACATTGATTTTCTCTATGACATGCTTGATATAATACCATTTCCTAATGTATCTTTTTTTATATATAGGAATTGCATTTCCATGATTGTTATAATCAATTTAGGTTTCATCTTTATTTTGATTGGCATACAGTGGTAATACTGTAGGTGTATATAACTTGTGCCCCTAATTCTTTAAGGTTTTCTATACAAAGGGTTCATCTATGTTGTAGTCTTATAACTGCAACTTTTGTTTCTTTCTTCTCCTTCATGCTATATGTCTCTATTAATTAGGTATATAATCTAATTCGGTTTTATTTTTAATATTATTTTGATTTCTTATTTTGTTTGATTTAGATATAAATATTTTTTTTTGTATTCCATACTTCTTTATACCTCTACACTGTGTCCAAATTAGCTTTTTATCTGATAGGGTTAATTTGCTTATGCATGACACTATAAATAGACAGCTACTCCCTCTGATTACCAGCCCCAGTAGAAGCTAAGTTACTAGGCGAAACGCCCGTCGGGTTTAGTGCGCATGCCCAGGTCTTGTGATCAACGGGTGTGATTGTGCATGTGTGAGTTCCGTATAGCTATGCGGCGTCACTGACAAGTGATGCTGCATGCTAGGGAAGAGGATCCAGCAAGTCTCAGCTGGCTTGCTGCACGCTTGGAGGGGAGTTTTTTTAAAAGGTAAGGACTCATTTTCTTTCCTACATAACGGATTATGGTGGAAAGTTAAGGGTCACTTTCTCTATACCCATACAACGGATTACTTTATTATAGTGGATAAGATACCTCTGCATGTAATTTATGTGCATGTGCACTTTATACTGTATATGTATATGGGTGTGTTAAATTTCTTGATCCCTTTACATAGAATATTTGATTACTAGCGGCTTGCCTGTCAAAAAATTATGGTCAATAAAATTTGGCTGGAAATGCTCTTTGTGACACAATGCGATTCTCTGAGACTCTTAAGCTTTTTGTTATCTACAAACAAGTACAAAATCCTTACTAACATTCTATAAATCAACTTTTCAAACCTTGTAAAATACAATGTTAACAATGCAAACATTAATGTAAGGTAATAACATTTAAAATGAAATTAGTTAAAAATATAGTGATCATGAATATTAAATCCAGAGGAAGCAAACCCCCCCCAAAAAAACAGTGAAACTTGGTCAATTATTTCAAAGTGGGCAAAAAAAATGGATTCCTTCCTGACCCCATTACTAGATTACTCCCTGGATCAATACTCTCTCTATCATGAAACATTTACATTTTGCAACAAATGATGATCCTGCTACTAACATTAAACCTTAATTACATAGAATGAAACAACTTTTCAGTCCTTTGAAAACATTTTTCTCTATGTTTATAAAACCTCATAGTACACAATGTTTTTTGTAAAAATGGGTCCATCGTGTAATAGATTACCCTGACTTGGGTTGTCTTCAATTGAAAGTTTAATATCATCTGGATTTGTGCACCTTGAAAAAGCAACATAGAGTTGTCCATGTGTAAAAACCGGGTCCTGTAAATAAAATACCCACATGATAACTGGAAAGTTGTCTCCTTTGAAGGACAAAAGGCAAACCACTCTCACTTGGAGCCAAATCAATTCTTGGTATAAAAACTTGTTCACCTTTATGGGTACCAGTCATAATTTCTGCATGTTTGAAATGATCTTTAAAATCGTGCACAATTAATCTGGTCCCATTACAAAGTCCTTTTTTTTGGATTCATATTTCTCAATAGCATGACAATTGCCCCTTTTTTCAATTGCAAAGGCATTCCAGATGGTGTTAAAGAATTAATAAATTCTATACTAAAATTAGATTCACTGTCTTTATCGTCAACCAGAACTGAATCTGCACTGTAATAATTATTTTGGGGTGCATTGATGAATTTTTTAATTTCGTTATTTAGATTCAAGGCATCTATATTTTTGGATGTTAATATCACTTTGTTTGCAATGTAAGAGTAATCGTAGTTATTGAGAGTGTTTAGAAAGATTGCTGATATGAGTGATTCCTTGCAAACCATTTGTGATGGAATTTCAATGGTATCATTGGGTCAATCATTTATTTGTGGATGTTTTCCTTCTCCAATTTGAATGAGCCAATCATTGAATTTGTTTTGGCCTTCAGATCTCATATTTAATTCTAATTTGAGGTGTGTAAATATTTTCCACAGTTTACTTGTCTTGATACATGTTTCTATGATGTGAGTCCTATTTCCATGTGACACAACAGGTAATGTTTGCCTAAAATCTCCTCCTAACAACATCACCTTTCCACCAAATTATTATCCATCACTTCTTTTAATAATCTATCAATACATTGCAAGGCATGACATGACATCATTGTTGCCTCATCTATGATAATTAATTTACTTTTTTATTTTATTTTGGCTTGTAAAGAATTCAGTCGAATATCTGACACTGATGTTTTTAAAATGGGAACTGGCAGTTTAAATCCACTATGCACAGTTTTGCCACCTTCTAACAAAAGTGCGGCAATTCCAGTTGTTGCAAATGGCATTGCTATTGGACCCTGTGCTCGAATGTAACTCAGCATACAATTGTACAGATAAGTTTTTCCTGATCCACCAGGGCCATCTAGATAGAAATAACGGTCTTCGATCATTTCATCATCTGTAGTGTTTATGATGACAATAAATGCTTGCAATTGTAAAGTATTTAAAAGTTGCCAGTTTTTCTTGCGTTTTTTGTTGTTGAAGCTCAGTGTCATAATCAAAGTCAATGTCATCTATAAGTCCTGGATCAGGCAAATTAAAACTTGAACACTTTAATCCATGAGCAAGAAATATTTCTTGAATTTCCATTAAAGCTTTTAAGAGTGCAATCGGTTCATTGTAACGTTTCAAGAAGTCTTCAAACATATTTAATTTAAATGTTTCCCACAAAGTAAATGCATCAGGTACATTGCAAACGATACAAATGAATGCATTTGACATAGTGCTGCTTCATCCAGACACCTCTCCCATTCTGTATCTTCTGCTATGAAGTTTTGATGTCTTGCAGCTAAAAGGAAAGTATCATAAACTATGTCATTCACTGTGCGTAAATGTTCATAACTTTGTGCACCGGGAACATGTAAAAGAAGTAATCATTACCTGTCATCAATGCAAAACAATAAGGGCATCATGGAGTCCTATACCTGTGAAATTGATGTCATTTCAGAACAAATCCTGCAGAATTCACTCTCTGTCTTCAGTCAGGTGCAGAGGTGAGTAAGCTGTGAAATGACATGAAATTCATTTTTAATGTTTGTATTCAATTAATTCATGAGTCATTGAAACTATGATGTTTATTTACAAAACATAAATGCATAATCATCAATATATTCATAAATAATAAAAAATAATTTCAAAATTTTAAATGTAGCACATATCAGAATCTAAGAAAATGCTTTAAATATTTAAGTGCTTTGAAGGTCCTATCCCTGTCAGGCAATTATAAGCACTCCAGATATGTAAGATGCTTTGTAAAATGTACATATTTTTTGATGTATTATATATATATTTTTTTAAATTATTATTAAATAACAGTTCCAAAAGCAATGTACATGAATGAGCAATAAGGCAGATATATAAGTGCAGGTTAAAAATTGTTATTACTTTTATTGAAGTCTAAAATGATTACTAATTATTAGTTAATTAAAATATTAATATACGTTAATTAATCAATAACTGTCATCAATTCAAAATAATAAGACTTAATCCTTTTTTGTTCCATAAGAACATAATTCAATGATACACCTGTAAAGGTGATCTTTATGCTGTTCAAAGGCTGCAAATGTCACTCTCTGTGTTCAGTCAGCTGCAGAGACGATGAAACCATCAAATAAGATGGAAAGCATATGTAATATTTGGATTCCTCCCTATCAGGCAATCAGCAGCAACACAGATATATTGGCATAGATGCAAAACATAAACGCATAATCATCAATATATTCATAAATAAAAGCATTATTTTTGCAATGATTACTAATTATTAATTAATTAATATATTAATATATATTAATTAAGCAGTAACTGTCATCAATTCAAAATAAAAATACTTAATCCTTTTTTTGTTCCATAAGAACATAATTAAATGATATACCTGTAAAGGTGATCTTTATTTATGCTGTTCAAAGGCTGCAAACATCACTCTCTGTGTTCAGTCAGCTGCAAAGATGATGAAACTGTCAAATAAGATGGAAAGCATTTGTAATATTTGGATTCATCGCTATCGGGCTATCAAACATGGATATATCAGTCCATAGTAAAATATACATTTTGTTTGTGTTTTTTTTGTTTTGATAATATTACTCATTAATATTTAACAAAAATTAATGTACAATAATAATCAATTTAATAATCAATTAATCAATGACTAAATGAATTCTAAAGAGCTAAACATTAATATATTAATAAACTAAAAGCATTGTAAAATATAGAATATTTGTTGTTCATAATGATTACGAATAATTATTTAATAAAATAATGTACATTAATAATTAATGAATCAATGTCTAAATATATTATAAAGAGGTAAGCATTAATGTATTAATAAACTTTAGGCAATTTAATATTTTATACATTTCTTTCATAATGATTACTAATTAATAAATTAATGTACATTACTAATTAATTATTGAATTAATTAATATATTACAAACAGCTTAGCATGAAAGTATTGCTAAACTAAAGCAAGCGCAAGTTATAAGTTTGTTGCTCAATTTTTTTAACTAATAATATATACCTTTTTTTTAAGAATAATTCATTATTTATTAATGATTATTAATATACTTTACTTATTTGTATTTAATATTCAGTATCCTGAAGAGCTAACAATCTCATGGGGCCTTTGGTGCTCATTGTTAAGTCGTATGCACCTAGCAAAGCATGACTATGTCTCGTAATTCGACAATTATAATATGTGTTCTGGTTAACTTGACTTTCTGCTTTATACTCAAACTCACCTGCAGTGTGCAGCAATGTTGAGTATTTCTTGCTGTTTTCTGATTGTTCAGGTTTGAACTTTATACAACATAGTTCTTCTCACACCTGTTTTGGTCTGTTGTACAGATCTGTATATACTTTAGCTCTATTGGTTGTTCCTCCTCTTTTTTTATATTTTTAATTTTTATATTTTATTTGTATTGTATTAAAGGTTATGTTTTAAGTATTGATTTATTATATTGGTACATATATATATCTTGGATGTCCCCTTTATGCCAGCAGCGATTCTGAATGACTTTGATCTTTGCAAGGATGTTTTTTTACACCCAAGAGGTTATCTATATGAGCTGACTTCATATATTTTACTGCTGGATTTCCACAATATTTATTATATGGGTTTATGAGGACTTTGGGTATTAGTTGCCTTCCTTTTTCATAGAAATCAGATTGACTTTATACTTTGCAGCCAAAGATGGAGGAGCTCTATACAGTGAGCAAAAACAAGACCTGGAGCTGACTGCGGCTCAGACCATGAGCATCTTATTGCAAAGTTGAAAACTAAACAGAAGAAAAGAGTGTGAACCATCAGACCAAGCAGATATGAAATAAATAATATCCTTTGTGAATATGCAATGGAAGTAAAGAATAGATTTAAGGAACTAGACATGGAAGATAGAATGCTTGAAGAACTTTGGACCAAAGTTTTCAACATAATCCAGGAAACAGCAACAAAGAATATCCCTAGCGATGTAAAGAGATTGAAGAAGATAACCCGAATGGGTAAATCAAGAGATCTCTTCAAGAAAATTGGGAACCTAAAAAGGCATCTTTCATGCGAAAGTAGGAGTAATAAAAAAAAACAAAAATGGTAGGGACTTAACAGAAGAAGATCAGATAAAGAAGAGGTGGCAGGAATACACTAAAGATCTATACAGGAAGGATCTTAACAACAGTGATGACCTCAATAATTTGTCCAATGAGTTGGAGTCAGACATCTGGGAGAGTGAAATGAGATAGGCACTAGGATGTCTTGCTGATAATAAGGCTGCAGGAGGTGATGGAATAACAAATTGAACTATTCAAAACTCTACAGGACGATGCTGTGAAAGAAAGTGTTACTTGCCTTATGCCAACACATATGGAAAGCTCAATAATGGCCAATAGACTGGAAAAGGTCAGTCTACATCCCAATCCCAAAAAAGGCAGTGCAAAAGAGTGCTCCAATTATCGAACAATTGCACTCATTTCAAATGCCAGCAAGGTAATGCTTAAGATTCTACAAGCTTGACTCCGAGAATATATGGACCAGGAATTGCCAGATGTGCAGGCCAGGTTCCGCAGAGGAAGAGGCACAAGTGATCAAATTGCCAATGTCCGCTGGATAACAGAGAAAGCAAGAGAGTTCCAGCCTTTGACTGTGTGGATCACAACAAAATGTGGCATGGCCTTAAAGAGATAGGAGTACCAGATCATCTCATCCTCCTCCTAAAGAATCTGTATATCAACCAATAAGCCACAGTCAGAACTGAACATGGGACAACAGAATGGTTCAAGATCGGAAAAGGAGTGTGACAAGGTTGAATATTGTCACCTTATTTATTCAGCTTATTCTCAGAGTACATCATGCGTAAGGCTGGACTGGATGAATATAAAGCCGGAATCAATATTACTGGAAGGAATATCAACAACCTCAGATACGCCGATAATACTACTCTGATGGCTGAAAGTGAGGAGGAACTAAAGGACTGATTGATGAGGGTAAAAGAAGAGAGTGCAAATGTTGGCCTGCTGCTCAATATTAAAAAGGCCAAGTTCATGGCAAACAGCAATCTCACTTCCTGGCAAATAGATGGAGAAGAAGTGGAGGCAGTGACAGATTTTATTTTCCTTGGATCCAAGATCTCTGCAGATGGTGACTGTAGCTTCTGGGGAGGAAAGCTATGGCAAGCTTGGACAAGCTAGTAAAAAGTAAAGATATTAAACTATGAACAAAGGTCTGAATAGTTCGAACTATGGTATTCCCAGTAGTAACATACAGATGTGAGAGCTGGACCATAAAGAAATCTGAGCACCGTAGAATTGAGGCCTTTGAATTGTGGCGTTGGAGAAGACTGATTGGAGTCCCTTGGACTGCAGGAAGAGCCAATAAATCAATACTTCAGGTAATCAAGACAAACTGTTCACTAGAACAGACGGCAGGATTCCCTAGAAAAAACTCTGATGTTGGGACAGATTGAAGGCACAAGAAGAAGGGGACGACAGAGGCGGAGATGGATAGATGAGGTAATTGAAGCAATGAACATGAACTTGATGGAGCTCAGAGGGGCAGTGACTGAGAGATGCACCTGGAGTGCTGTGGTCCATAGAGTCACGGAGAGTTGGACGACTTAACAGCAACAAATTATAGAGAAAAATGAAAGCCATATTTGCCCTCCCCGAAATCTTTTAAATATTTTACTCTGGTTATATTGTTCATTTGCAGGTCTCTAGGGGTAATCCATTTTCAGTGTGTCTAGCTGTTTCATTCTTGTTACTGCTAATGTGTCATAATTTGCTGCATTTTTCATTTGTCAGAGAAGACTGGCACAACTCTCCTTATGCACTGGGTCCCCACAAGTAAACAGATTTTGACACGCTGGGGAGGAGGAGAATGAAACATGCAGAGACACTTAAAATGGATTAACCTCAGAGGCAAGCAAACAAACAATTAAATGTGAGTAGAATATCTAACATATTAGGGCAAATATAACTTGAATTTATTATGATTATACTTAACAGTCAGATTGAAAAGAACTGCTGTTACAGTATAAATTGATGTTACATGTAAAAATTATGGCAGCTGACTATTTGTCTGATACTGGAGGCTGCTGTTAAATATTTCAACCAAACTGTGTTATGGTTGTGCAACAAGCACATTAGGGTTGGGATTTATGTAATCTGACTCAGGAGATCTAACTGCATGCATATTAACATTGGAGAACATTATTTTTCCTACCACAGAAACAAACAAACAAGCAGACTATGGTGCTAATTACAACATCACAGCAGCTTATTAACACTCATTTGCATTCTCCTGTTGTACAAACAATGCTATGTACATCAAGAATGACTTGCTTTAAAAAGAATAGCCTGTGTGCTCTTTAAAAAAGTACAACATGATATTTGGGTAACAAAGTCCCTTTTTCAAAATTTATGAAGGAAAATGTCTGTATAAATAACAGGCTTTACATTAAAACAAATCATTAAGCATTTATAAAGACAATATAGTTTATTAGTTATCAATAAGATGCAATACACATAGTTTACAGCACCTATGCTTACATTATTTGTATGGAAAAAAGTTCAAAATTGTTCATAAAGATAGTGGCACTGAGGTTATTTTTCCTTCCTTTTTACCTCTACTTATATTCCAATTTATCACTATGCATTCACAAAGAAATGCCGTTTTTTACAAATTAATATTGAGACTAGCGGATTGCCCATCAAAAATGATAGGGCAATACAAATTTGAAGGCATGGCAATGCTGTTTGACACACAATGTAAAGCTTTTTGTACTCTGAGGACCTTTGACGCTCATTGCGAGCCTCTCCTCGCGTGTACTTTTGCTCCTCTGAGCACCTTCGGCAGTCATCACAAAGACAGATATATATTTATCTATATTTTGTTAACTAATAATGAATTAATTAATTACTTAATAAATTAATATACTTTACCTATTTGTAAGTAATACTGTATATCCAGCAATCAATAGCCTGAAGAGGTAACAATCTGTTTGTATTTTCCAGCAGCATACAATGTACAGTTTGAGAGTTCCTGCCCTGAGGAGAAAGTGTAATGAATGTCCCAACTGTGCATTAGAAATAGGCTGCGTGCGCAAGAGCAAACCTTTGGTTTAGTTGTGTAAAGCGCCGTTGTAGATTCGTAATGCTATTATTTGCAAGTTAGGATTGTAGAGTTGCGTCATTTGTCTATGTGTTACGTGGTTCGCAAGCAATTCCGTCATTTGTAATAGTGTATTTTGTACCTCCTATGTTCCTGTGTGAAAGTGCTTCGCGGTTGTCAGGGTTTTGCGTGGTCCGGGGTCGTGTAGACTCGTTTTCATTTTGTTTGTCGACCATTTTTAGGCAATTTTCGAGTGACAAAAACTCGTCCAAATCGACCTAAATTCGCGTTACACCTCACTCCCGGACGACCTGGCTGTTCCCCCATGCTGTGTGTGATGTTTTTGTTGTATTTTTCTTTTATATGTTGTGTGTTTTTATTGGTTTTTGCTTTGCGTGGTTCGGCCGTTAACCTCGTATTTTTCCTTTTTTTTCAAGTCCTACGTTGGTCAATTGCTTGCAGCCTAAGACGATCCTGCGTTTACTAAGTGTTTGGTGGCTAAATCCCGCGTGTGTCATTTCCTTCGGTGCTCATCGCCTTTGTGCTGCGAGATTTAGTTCCTTAACGGCTCGCCTCGCTACGTGATGATCGCACCACAAGTCGTAAGCACCACACAAAGCGTGACAACGTCTCATAGTTTGACAACTATTATATATGATACAATACAAGCAGTATTTTGCTAAACCTTGGTTTATCATGTTATACAAATAAAGTTCAGAAAAGTGGAGGAATTTCTAACTAATCTTAAAGTACATTATTATTTAGGAAAATGGGAATACAACACAATAGCTTATCAAATGATAAATCTTTGTAACTCTGTGTGCTACAAAAATGGCCGAAATTAGGCAAAATGCAGGGTCACTTCGGTATCATTCTCTATCTCCATTCCACAGCGAGTTCTCTATCTCCATCCTATACCTACTCTCTATCCTATCGCCCACTCTGTGTGCTACAAAAATTGCAGAAATTAGGTAAAATGAGGGGTTCCTTCGGTATTATTCTCTATCTCCATTCCACAACAAATTCTATATCTCCATCCTATGCCTACTCTCTATCCTATAGCCCCTCTCTATATCTACCTTGTTCCTACTTCACACATCCCCCTCTCTTGATACTGTGCCTCTCTATCTCCATACTGTACCTCTCCATCTTCATACAGTCCTCCCTCATCTGACCACATACAAACCTTTCCCCTATATATCATCATATCTCTCTGTATTTTCTCTACCCTTTTTCCCTTCCCATACAGCTTCTCTCGCCGTACTCCATCATACCTCTCCTCTATCCCTTCACACCATCAGCACATGTTTTTCTTCTCTCCCTACCCTCTAATTTCCATTCCCCCATTTTCCCACCCACATTCTATTTTGCTCATCAGCAGTCTCTACGTTCTCTCTTCTTCCTTGTTTCTATATTCCTGTGCTTTCTCTCTTAACACTAGTTTGTTTCACTCCCCACCCCTTTCTTACTCCTCACTAATCCCTTTTCCAGTCCTCAGTACCCTGCTCCATGTGCATCCAACCTCTCACAACCCCCTCTCCCACTGCTCTATCACAACATTTTCCTTTAATATTGATTCTTTATTCTATCCTCCATTAACCCTTTATGTCCCTCTGTGTGTCACACTACCAATGTATCATTCTGTTAGCAACAAGATAGTGGTTCTGTGAAGGCCTCTGCCCTGTGGGCTACATAGGTTACAGCTGTACTAGGTGGCATCTCATGAGAGTAAACAGGATTAAAGGGCGGGTGGGTTCTAAAATGGGAGATTCTGTTACACTGATATTTTCTTGGAAGTATGTGAAGTATAAATTATAAATACATTGAGGAAAATAAAATTAGTGAATTTGAATGAGTGAATTAGTGAATAAACATATAAAGCAAAGATCACAAGAAATATGCAAAAACAGATTAAGATTTAGTAAATTTAATAAAAAATACATTGCATTTTAGTGATCATTATTTTTTTACTCAAGTACATGGATGGCCCATGTAAGGGGTTGAGAGGTTACTTGTCTCCCCCAAATTAATAGAGAATAGGTTAGCCACAGTAACCTACAAACACTGCTTCTTCCATTCACTAGTAAGTGAACTTCCACAACACCCCTACTTTTGCAAGTGAAGGGATAGTGGGATGTCAAAGTTATTGCTGAAAAGTAGTCAAAGTATTTTCATGCTTACAATAATAAAGCTATAAAGGAACTACTGCAGATAAGCAAGAACTTTATATGTTACCAGCGAATTGCCCATCAAAAATTGACGGCAATAAAATTTTAAGGCAGGTAATGCTGTTTGCCACACAAAGTAAGTGGTTTGTTCGTCTGAGTACCTTTGGAGCTCATTGTGAGCCTCTCAGTTGGTGTATTTTTGGTTATCAGAGCCCCTTCGGCGCTCATTCCAAGGTCTGCGCTGATTGCCTTTTGGCGCTCATTGTGAGCCGCGTGTTGTAAGCCTTTGGCAATTATTGCGATCCTGTCATTGTGAGCCTCTCGGTTGGTGTATTTTTGGTTATCAGAGCCCCTTCGGAGCTCATTCCAAGGTCTGTGCGGATTGCCTTTTGGCGCTCATTGTGAGCCTCTCCCCTAGAGTACTTTTGCTCCTCTGAGCACCCTTGGCGCTCATTGTGAGCCGCGTGTTTTAAGCCTTTGGCAATTATTGCGATCCTGTCGACTGGTCCTTTTTTTTTTCTCTATATTTATTTTGTAATGATTATTAATTAATAAAATCATAAAATGTACATACTTTACCTATTTGTAATTAATATATGCAGCAACCAATATCCTGAAGAGCTAACAATGTTTTTTGATGTTCCTGCAGAATACAATGTACATTTGCACTGTTGCTGAGCTGTATGTGTCAGCAATGTGTGAAGTGTGCAGTGTAAATAGGTGGCGTGCGCAAGGGCAAACCATTTGTTTAGCTGTGTAGTTCCGCATTTTTTAATGGTAATATTATTAGTTGCAAGTTAGTGTTGTAAAATGGCGGTGATTGTGTATGTGTTACGCGGGTGTGGATCATTTTGCGTCCTTCCTAATAGTGTATTTTATACCTCATGAGTCCTTTATAGAAGTCTTATGTGTCTGGCATTTTTTTGCGTGTATATTGGTCGTGTAGCCTGTGTAGGATAAGTAGGCTGCGTGCATGAACGCAAATCATTTGTTTAGTTGTGTAATTCTGCATTTTGTATTGGTAATGTTATTAGTTGCAAGTTAGTGTTGTAAAATGGCAGCGATTGTCTTATGTGTTAGGATTTGTGGAGCTTTTAGCGTCCTCCCTAATAGTGTATTTTATACCCTATACGGTCTTGTGTAGAAGTCTTAGGTGTCTAGCTGTTTTTTGCGTGTTTATTGGTCGTGTAGCCTCGTTTTCGTTTTTTTTTCGGCCGCCATTTTTTTTGTCACTTAGGCGATTTTTGTGTGTGGAAACTCGGCAAATTGTGGTTCAATTGTCGTGCAACCTGACTCCCAGACATCGTGCCTGTCCCCCCGTGCTCTGAGTCATGTTTTTTTTGTATTCTGACGTTAGGTTTGTATTTTTTGGACCTCGTATTTGTATTTTTTTCTAAGTGCCGCGAGTCATATTTTTTTTGTGTGTAAGTCTCTGTTTCCTTGTTTCAAGTGTTCTGTGCCGTAATTTTTTAATGCAATTTTTTTTTATACTGCTACAGATCTCGCATTCTGAATTGTGTAATTGAGTTTTGTGTTGATGTGTAATTCCGTGGATTGTAGGGATAAGAGCCTACAGCGCTCATCTTTACCAGCACAGTGAGCGCCTTTGGCGCTCAATACCTAAGCTGTGCGGGGTCGTAGGGTTGAGCACCTACGGCGATCATCTCCACCAGTGTAAGGAGCGCCTTTGGCGCTCCTTGCCAGCAACTGTGGCCCTCGCTTCACGATTGCTGCAGTTGCGGTGGACTCGCTACGCAAGCCCGCAAGCGTTAGCAATAACTTGTATTGCTGACTATATATGTGATGTAAGTATACATTAAACTAACTGTTCAAGGCATGGGGGCGGGCTATCACAGAGGGACAAACAAGGCTTACAAGTATAATTGCAACCTGCCTCTACTGAGCCTATTGGGAAGGAAGGGGATGGTTTTCAACCCTGAAATCCTATCTGAATGCAGTTAACAAATCCCACTCACTCCTCATTCCAGTTTTGAATATGTAATAAAAATTACACCCACTCAGCCCTTAAGCCAGCATGAAGGGTGGAAGACAAAAATATGACATCCTTTGTGCAATCACAATATCTACTAAATTAGTTAACTTTAAGAAATATGTGTATGTCCATGGCTTACATCGCTTCTAATGTTGTTTCATTACTAACTTAAAAAATATATTTTTTTTTAAACTACATTTGTCCTTTAAGACATTAATCACTACCTATTCTTGTTTGAGAAATAACGTAAAAATGTAATTGGCATTTAAAGTTTAGTCAAGAAAGAAGCCCTTCCATAAGCCTAAATATTTATCCATCACAAGTCAGTTTCAGGGTCACCTTCTCTGTCATTGTAGTCACCATTTTGATCTGATTTGGGTACTGGAGAAGCAAATATTGATTTTAGAATAATCTCACCTTTCTGTGGATGCTCCCCTGGCAATATCTGGATATCAGCCCAGTACTAGACCAGTTAGTGGCCAGCAGAAGAGGCTAAGACTGAACAAGCAGGAGCTGTAGTGTGGTCCTGTTTATACTGAGCAGGCATTGTGATGCAGGCAGAGGTGCCTGGGTGACTCATTGGCTTAATCAACTCAACCAGTAAATAGCCAGCAGAGTTTTATACAAATCTTTATTGTGAGCGGGTGCGAAACGCATATCTCCCTCAGAGAGGAACGCAATCTCAGAAGGCAGGGTATATCTCAGCCCTCCAGCTCACCATCTCCAACCGGACTAGCCATGACACTAATGCTAACACAAAGAACGAAAAGACATTGAAACAACAAAAAAGGGTAGGGTGGGATAAAGCGCACCAGCACCTACAGTAGATAGATCGTTCATATACAAGAATTTAGAGATCAATAGGTGGACGTATTACACTGGACTCTCACCTGGAGTGATCTTAGCAGTATTTGAGGTATTTATCAGCATTTGTATACTCCTGGGGAATCTTCTATAAGGACCCTCACTCTCAATGTCCTTCAGGGATGATGGTGTGCAGTGTGTGTCCTGTGCCAACTGAACGTGTGTCTTGTAGTATCAAAATCAGCTCTGTGCTGATATATACACATAATATACCGTGGTATGTATATTTAATAAAAAATAAACATACTATAAACGGTTTCGATGGAGGTCATAAACCATGTAGATTTTTAAGACAATACATGTCCTTTATAGATCTCTAGGAACTTAATATACAGCTTAAAATTGATAAAATTAATAAAATCAATAAGTAGTATATGATAAAAGGTACAGTACAAATACAAATGTTATAAAATGTGACCAATAGATGCATTCAGCTGCCCTTGGCAGCTTCCTCAGTATTTCAGAAACCCTGCAGGGATCCACTAAAGTTTTTCCTGATAGCTTTGAACACTCTGAAAACCCAGATTTAATGAGAACATTACTGCCTTCTTCCTCATATCCATAACATAAAAATAATATCCTAAATAACTTTCTGCTGGTTCTTACACTATTGCTTTCTATAACTTGACCATCACCCACCAAACAGTCACTTCTACCCTCTCATCTCATCTATATCATAATTCCTCATAAGAACACACTTTTTTACTTTGTTGCATCTAAAAGAAGGTGTTTGGTAATGTATCACAGTGTATATTCTCTTTTCACATGAAGGTCTCAGAGCAGAAAAACTAAATTACAAGTGTATGGTTGGTCTTGGCTGGAGTGTATCCCTTTACATATATTCACTACACAAGCTGGGATCCTGCCCCACGCTGATAATAGGCAGTAACCTTAAATTGGCTGTCCATGGGTAGGATTCCCAGCTTGTGTATAATCCAGCCTTGTCTTTGCATAAAAGCTGTGTAATGCAGGGGACATAAGCTTAAAGGAAGCCATGTTTAAAATGGTATGGATAGAAGAACGAAGCATTTGTGGGCACATTTGCATGTCCCTGCTCAGCTTCCCCGAATTCAGTGTAAGGGTATGGGTCAGTCTTGTCTGACATTGAGGTCTACATACTACAGTATGCTCGGTGCACAGATATACTCTTCCTGTTATAATTTTTCTCCCCATATAAGACTAAATGGCATTTAATGAGTTTTTTTTAACAGAGGCTGGATTAGTGCAGGAATGCTGCAAAGTAGGTATGAGTGATGTAGGTGTATGGAACATATCATATAAGAGGCCCCACATGATCAGTGTATGGTGCACATGGATAAATGTGATTGATGTGAAAAAATATATTTATATTGTCTACTATTTCCTGCTCATCTGTTCCTAATAAAGTTTGTTGGATAAAATAGATCTTACCCGTTCTGCTATCCACATTTCAGATTACTGCTGTGAGATTGTAGTGATTACCGTGCAGATTGAAGCAATGTGTCACTGTATGTGATGTGGCTATATGCTCTTCTTTTACTCAGCTAACGTATGTAGTTAAATGAGCAGGCTAGTTGAGTGTATAGTGAAATTCTGTGGGATGTTTTTGATTTGAATGTGCCTGAAGTCATGAGTGGAAAGAGAGTGCCTCATCTGCAGATTGTTAAAGTCCACATCAAAGTCTCTATCTACAGAGAACTGCTGTTTCCAGGTTTCCAAATGGGCTTGGGAAAGTCTGGGTTGAAAGACCTTGTTATGAAATACCAAGAGAAGGGACGTTTTTAGTTTATATTTGTCCTCTATGTTAAGATTAGTAGGGTTAATAGTGGATCTGTGATATTTCTGAAATTAAATGTTAAAATTGTTTTCTAGAACTGCCTAACTTTTCAGGCCTGGGGGTATAAATATTTTTGTGGTCAATGCCTTCTCGAATGTTGGATGGTAGCTGACGGGATGGCAACATTTTAGCTATGTCTTACTACCCTGCTTAGAGGTCTAGAAGAACAAATGGGCTGAGAGAAGGGTGAGAAGAGTGGGGAAAGTGAAGGGTGAACTGAGGTAAGTGTGTGTGTGTGTGTGGGGGGGGGTTAAGTAGTATTGAGAGAGAAGGCCTGTGGTTGGTGCCTTCTCTAATGTGGGATAGTAGCTGATGGGATGGCATAATTTTACCTATGTTGTCCTAGTCTGCTTAAAGGCCAAAACAAATCAGAAGCACTAGGGTAGTAGTGAATATAGTTAATTTGTATTTGGTAATGTGTTGAACGTTCTTCCTTATTTCTAAGGTAGGCTTTGGGATGTAATGTTCCCTTCTCCCATACATTTAATTATGTGTACTGGAGTATGTTTTTTGGAGACCAGTGTGGCAGCATCAATCCGCAAGGAATGTCCAGAATAGGAAAAGGGTCAAAACCTAGAAGGGAGTCTAGTGTATAAATGTGGTTGTAGACAAATTCTGGTTAAAGTGCCTAGCAAAGAGTGCGGATGAGGTTTGGATGGAAGGGTGTCTTGAAGAGTGTTGATTGGGATGATGAGTCGGTTAGAATGCAATAGGTACTTATTGTCTGCTGGTTTTGGTGTTGGGTAGTGTGTGGATGAAGTGGTCTTCTGAGAAGGTGATGTTTTTCTTGTGAGCTTGGTTGGTGTTGGAGGGAGTTCGCTAGGCCTTAGGAAGATGTAGAATGCTAACAAGATGGCTGCTGAGATGGTCAATGAGGTTTCTGCATATCATATACGAATAGGTAGATGTCTGTGAGGAAGGTGAGTTAGCGTTGTCAATAGTTTGCTAATGAATGCCCTTCGTTGGGGAAGGATGTATGAGGCAAAGTTGAGGTGGCCCAAGATGGACTGCAGATCTTTCAACGAACAGGATTTGGATTTTTGGAATGTGGATATAATTCCTTATGCCTTGATAATGTGTTATCTGGTAGGCTAGCTACCATGTTTGGTGTTGAATATTATGCCCAAGAATTCAACTTGATGTGCTTGGTAAATGCAGCTAAGGATTTGCACAGTCTTAAGGGAGTTTCCAGTGGATCTTTCAAAGGAAAAAGTTGAGGTAGTGTATCACTACCAGGCATCATTTCATGTTGAATCTTTGAACTACTCTTTGACTCGAACGTCAGACGATTTTTGCGAAGAAGTAATCACCCTTCCACTGAACCCACAGAGATGGGTCTATGGGAAGCTGCTTGAATAAGTCCTTTATATTGAACTTCAAGCCCAAATTCTAATTCTAAGTCTATTTCTAGGACCCACACATGATACATGCAAGACTGCATCATCCACCTTGTACTGCAAGAAGAACTTGTCCGATGGGATTAATGAGTTGATATTTGGAATTGACAAATTGTAATTTGAAGATAAATAGATTACCAGTCATTTTTCAAGGGAGTCCTTGTAAATAGCAACTCCAAGGGAGTTGATTCACCAAACTGGGAAAGGTGGAGAACTTAAGGGTCCCAGGAGATAGTTATAACAGACATCTGTAGCTAGAAGATGATCCACGGCCTTAGGTTCCTTCCTGATAGTAGATTGTCACTTGCAAAGAATACTTGAGGCATTGTAGTGACCCCAGTATGGAACCCCTTCAAAAATCCTGTGACAAGGTAATCAGTGAGACCGGGGAAGGGTGATGAAAAATAGGATGCTAGCTGGACCAAGTTAATGGTTGCTAGTCATTTTTGCTGTTTTACCTGAAGGCACACTGATTTGGTGTAAGCATTGTGAAATTTTTAGTTTTTCTGCTGCACTAGGCCCATTTAGATTTCTACACTGCTCATTAAGCATATATGTAGCAGGCAGCATCCACTGAACATACAGCCTTAAGAATTGACAAACCAACAAGTATTTTTGCAACTGTGCAGTTTGAGATGGGTTAATGGTCAGTAATGGTAGGATGTGAGATGGGTTATGTTTTTGGAGTGGATGGGGAGGGGCAGAAAATGGTAGCGTGGACTGTAGATTGTCAGTGCTGACACACTGATGGTTTTATCCCATAAAAAGAGCTTGCTATCAAGGGTGGACCAATATAATGTGTAACTGAATTGTGAGACGGCTGCAGTGGCCTTGGCAGTAAATGAGCTGAGGTTGTCATAATAACTGAAGTCCCCATATTTGTGCGACACATCAATAATGAGATACAAGTAGTGATCCATTTCTCTGCAACGGTGTGGGAAGGTGGAACAGACTATGTCTCTATACACACTGAATGGTAGGACAAATTCTGTCACAGTAAGCTTTCGATTAAGCCCTGGATCTGTTGACTTAATCATGACTGAGAAGTCACCCTGTATGACGGTTTTGTTCTCTTTTGCGTTGTATGACGGTATGAGTAGGGACCCCAGATTTACATCCTTTCCTTCCACTATGTCCCTTCTGATATGTGCTGGTACAAAGTGGACCAGCATGATGGTTGCTTGGAGGTTGGCTGGAGGACAGGTGAGCTGGAAGTGGAGGGTCAGCACCGGCTGGGTTTTGTCAATCTATTCATTCTGTTTTCCAAAATAATTTATCAAAGAGGTGATGTCGAACAGAATTTTCTGCAATTAGGTTAGCTGGTCATTTGGTCATAAGCAGTTGTGAGTTGTGGCTGCTATGAAACAGATAATAATACCATTCGCAATGATATCAGCCTGGGCGCTGTCCACACCCAAAGGGAAGATTGTCTCCTGGCTACTAAAGGAAGCCTAACCAGGGATGATGATGCCTGCTTTCAGCGTCAGACAGAACTGGATCAGCCATTAAAGATATGAATTAATGTCTATGAAATGAGTTAAAGGTTAGATGAGGAATGAAGCAAATGTATTGGAGTGACTGGAGTTTCTCAGTGAGTCTGAGAATGTGGGGATACAGCAGCAACTCATAAAATGTGAGTTTTGTTGGCTTGGCAGATTTGCGTCTCAAACTCACAGCTCATTTCCGTGATTCTTGAGTGCCATTGGTTAGCGATTGGTGAGCATGGGTGAGCCCCAGCTAACTTTGTGGACAGTAGGAAGGATGTACCAAGAGGGGTCTTGGTAGTATGCCCGACAATTGCTATGAAGCTGCTTGGATGGTAGAGGTTTAGATATGTAACAGGTGGTAGTAGAAATGAAGATTGAAGTGTCAGTAGTCTCTATGTGAGACTGAGCGACTCAAGGAAATGGAGCGGCTATAAATAGTGGCATGCTTGACGAAGAAATAAGAAGCTATATGGCATGAAAATTAATGATAGATATCAGAGCAACTTGGGAGGCGTATTTGAGCGACTAGGTAGATGGGGAAGAATAAGAAATAGTGACTAGGTAGCTGGATTGGTGAGATGATTTGCTCATGGACTGTGACGTAGTTCCTGAGGTAGTGTATGTGGCATGACTGAAACGGGAGTCTATGAAAGGTGACAACTTTAATGGAGCCCCCGGGATATTTGCCTAGGAAAAGGCAGTGGAAATGGAGTAGGGACTTGACATGGAGACGCTAGGAGTGGGTTGGCGCAATGTGAGACCTTGATGGCCCAAAACCGACAAGCCCAAGGCAACAGTTGAGACGTGTGGGAAAGGGAACAGCAAGCCAGTGTGTCGCCCCAACACTGTGAGGCGATCAAAATGGGGCCAGAGGACTAAAGCCTGGAATGGGATGAAACAGACGGGCACCCAGGCCACAAAGGGCCAAAGAAAACAAGCACACAGGAGGTGAGAGGCAAATAGCCATGTAGAAGACGAAACAAAAAGTGACTATGGAGGCAAAAAAACCCGGGCCAGGAAGGGCCAAAGAAGACAAGCAAGTATGAGGTGAGAGGCGAACAGCCGCGTAGAAGAGGAAGCAAAAAGCGACCATGGACGCAGAAAGCCCTGGAGCCGAAGGAGCAGCAACAAGGAAGCAGAAAAGGGAAAAGCGGTAGGCAGTTGTAGCCGAGACCGAATCAGAAGCCATGATTGCAAAGGAGGAGGCAAGCCTAGGGTCCACGAAGAACGAGACGGAAAAGACAGCGACAACAGAGGAGAAGGCACTAGGTAAGGGAGACAGGTGGAGGACAGGCGAAGGGTGAGGAAAGTGGAAGGCTCAGGAGGAACACCAACACACAGAAGTTTTTTAAATAATTTTTTCAATGTTACGATAATTTTTGCCAATGTTACAAAACATATGAAAACAAAACAAAACCAGAAAATAAAAGGCCCAGCTCTGACCGAGCGCTACCTTTTCTGTTAGTTCCATAAATAACCATGTCCTCACCCAGCTAACCCTGGGTGGGGCAAACACAAAATACTCAGTCCAATCCTTTAGAATTCAGTTAGTGGCCTTTCACACTTAAATCCAAGATTTCAGTCTGCGGCTAGCTCCGTCTAAACCCGTAACCACAAGTTTGACTAATTAATCATGTTCACAGCCACAAATGCAACGTGCAGAAGCATGGTTTACGGATTTGGCTGTCGGCCACGCATGTTGCAGGCTTGTCTAATTTAATCGCTCTGTAACTCAGGCTTTGCGGCTGTAGCAGGGCCGCTGCAGGCTTTGAATTTAATAGGGCCCACAGTCTTGTAATGCTGTAGGCCAAAAAAGGCCGATCTTAATTACTGCTGACTGCAGTCCATTCACTGCAGAGTCCTCTAACTGTTAGCAACAGTACATTAACTGGTCATACCCATCTATCAGCTCCTGTTATATATAAAAGTCTACACACATAGTATCATGTTTGGAAGTGCTCTGCTGTCAGTTTTCAATACATAAATACATTTCTTGCAGGCTGTAAAATTCAGGAATGGTATTGCTTAGCCCTTCCTAATGCCCGTTCTGAAAACTCACACATATATCTATTGTATCCATAATAATAGAACTTCCTAGAGTAACTTATTTAGCAAAAAGCCTGATGGCCGTTTCACCACTATAGTGATTTCCTCAGATGGTATGTGTATAAGGACTTTCAAAAATGCTCCTACATCCCATTTTTCTTCTATTTATAGTAGGATATTTAGTAAGCTTTGGGGCTTCTGATGGAGAGCCTTCCAGACAGGAGGATCCATCATAGTACAATATGTAGACAGTTTTTAATGCTCTTTAAAAGTAAATCACAGAGTGATGATGACAGAGTCCCTTTAAACATAAAACTGAACCACACATGACCACAGATAATTGCATTTGCAATTACTTATTATTATTTACTTCGTAATAACGTGACAAAACCTCTGAATATAGTCTAACTCAAGTACTTACATCATCTAAATGTCTGACATAGCAGTGCAGCTCAGTCTGAATATACCACAGATGTTAGTATGCAGGGTAAGTACAACCTCAAGTTTATTTTGAAGCTGACATTGAATGTGAATAAATGTAAATCTTCTCCTTCTAGGGAGATATAAATAAGACAGGTATTGAACTGAGCTTGCCCCCCATTAAAACAAAACAGATAAGATTTACCAACCCTACTAGCAAGATACAATTCTGAAAGAAAGAAGCATGAATCTGTGCACTCTTCCTGTCCAAACTGGAGCACTTATATGGTTGGGAGACGATGGTTTGGGTCCTAAATCACTTTTACTGCAAAATGAAGGGAAAGAGATAGCTTCCATCATTTGACTATTATGATATCAAATGATTATCTCTTTTCAATATCATTATATATATATATATATATATATATATAATGAGATTATATTTGCGTATTTATAAGAAATAAGTCCAAACATTATAGCATAAATGAAAGCCTTAGTATAATATTGGACTAATATTAAAAAATGACGGGGCAATAAAATTGTAAGACAGGTAATGCTGTTTGCCACAGACATTAATTTTTTTGGTGGTCTAAGATCCTTCGGCGCTCATTGAGAACCTCACGCTGAGCGCCTTTGGCGCTCATTGCAAGGCTGTTGGTTGCTGTATTTTTTTTTCCGATAGGCGCTTTTGCTGTTATTGTTTGGTCGACGCTGATCTTTTTGCACTGATTGCAAGGCTTTGTGTGCTATGAGCAGCATTGGCGCTCGTTGTGAGGCTTGCGGTGAATGGCTTTTTTGTTTATTGGAAGTGTTTTTTTTGTGTATATGTATTTTTGTAGGTACAAAATGGGATAGATAGGTGGCTCTAGGTATCAAAAGATTCTGGGATGGAAGGAAGGGGCGACGTCGCCCTATGACGTCATACGCAGACGCATAGGCGACACGCGGGTAGTTTTGGAGCTTTGGCGTTTCATAATCAAATAGACCAACCATCTATACTGAGAAGATTCAATAATACTATCCACATTAATTTCAAATTGATGAATTAATACAAGAGTGTGGAATCAGATAGTATATAGCCTAGCTCCATAGTTTGTGTAGTGGAACATACAATTTTATTATTATTGCAGCATTGGACTTTCCCTTATAAAGCATGACTGTATAATACCCTACTATCCTCAGCCAGCACTAGCACTTTATTTATATTGTATCCAATATTATTATATATTACTTATTCGATTACTATTGGCACTGGACACTTTATAAAAGTGCAATATACACTTTATGAAGGTGCAATATTTATAAGTGCAATCACTACTATTATTATTATTAGCACTAGACACTTTTTGATAGTGCAATATATATATATAAGTGCAAACACATAGGTCTTGCATTTGGACCTATGTCTCTGCTACTCATTTGTATTTCACCATAACTTTATGCACTTTGTTATTATAAATGATTTATCACTCTATATAAGAGGATATAGGGTTTATTTGAATTACTTCAGCCCAATAATCCAAGCTAATATATAAGGAAGCCCTCAATAATCCCAGATTTCCCTACCCACTTTATCTCGTCAGAATTTCAATATTTTAATAACAAGTTTTAATAATATTAATAAACGTTAAGTTTTATATTTTTTGCTGCTCTATATTGTTATTTGGGCAGAGGGTGTGCACTTTAATCCTAAAGGATACTTGTTCTGTCCTTTTCTTTTTTGTTATGTATTTTTGTATGCTAATTAAATAATTAATAAATTAATAAATTAATATACTTTACCTATTTGTAATATATGCAGCAAGCATTGTGCTGAAGAGTTAACAATCTGTTTTGATGTTGCTGCAGCATACAATGTCGGTTTGCACGGTTGTGGAGCTGAGGTGTAAGTGTCAGCAATGCGTGCAGTGTGTAGTGTAAATAGGCTGTGTGCGCGAGGCCGTTAGGGTAGCTGTGTACTTCCGCATCGTGTAAGTTAGTGTTGTGAAATGGCGGCAAATGTGTATGTGGTACGCGGCTGTGGATGATTTAGCGTCCTTGCTAAAAGTGTCCCATGGCTCGTATTTCTTTAGGCTAAGTCCGTAAATTTTGCGTTCTAAGTCCTGCGGTTCGTATTTTTTTGTGTAAGTCCGTATTTAGTGATTGCGTGTTAGATCTAGTGTGTTAAAGTGCCGCTTGTGTGGGTGTTTGTAACAGCGTGAGGCGCTGTAGAGCCTCCACCCCCGCAAATGCGGACCCTCGCGCGGCTCATTGCATCCGACATTGGAGCCTCCGCCTTCTGCAAATGCGGCCCCTCGCTTCACGAGAGTCCGCATTTGCGGATCAAACTGTGTCCCTCGCTTTGCTTGAAAACAATTCGGAGTTTGACAACTAATATATGTGATTGTTTTTTAGAGACAATTGTAGAGTGGAAATATTAAAATGAGACAGATCTGCCATATTTACACAAAGCACTATTGAAGATATAGAATATAAAAATAATGATAGAGGGGGGAGGAGCCAGCAACTGAACAGAGCAGCAGCAAAACAGCTCAGCTCCTACAAACAAGGATTACAAAGCTTGAAGAATCCTGAAAACACTACAAAACCTGCTCTAAATTATATTATTTACAGGTGCCTGCACCTTTTGGGCATTTTCACAGAAAATCAGGACCCAGGCACCCATCTTGGAGACTGTTTTCAAGACTAGAAGGCACACTGCCCTGGGAGAACACGTTCTGTAATGGTGGATAACTCCAGAAGTTATTTTTCAGCTCTACATGACTGCCTGAGCACTGAGAGAGAGAAAACATCTCAACAAGCAGAAGGTGTCAGGAGATTTTGAACTTTGACCATCCTGGAGACTGATCCATGGGCTAGGAGTAAACACCTGCCCCTCCCCAATACATTTAATACACTTCGTAAAACAGTTGTAGCCCTCCTAGACCCACAGTGATGTTGATAAATGCTGAACTGGCTAGTCCATAAAGAACTCTGCTGATATTCAATGCTTGGGCTATGGAAACAAACACAGAATCTTTGCAAGTGTGATGTAGTTATGTTTTTTTTTTAACCCATACTACAACTCACTACACCAAAAGAGGGCAGAAAAGTACCAAACAGGAGGTACTGTTCAGGAACATATTAAGCCCCAAGCCCACAGCTAAATAGTATAAAGGTCCAAGAGGGGGTGCAGTGATTCCAGACCCCAAAAAGGACAGGTTCTTGGAGGCCATTGAGAGGCTCTTAAACTATTGTATATAGAGACTTTTGGCAAAACAAGACTTGCTAACTCAAAGATCAGTCACTATGTTATATTCATATGTGGACATATTATTACTGGAGCTGCCAAAACACAAACAACACCTGTTGGGAAAAACCCTAAAGTGAATCATTCTTATTTCTTGTTTGCTTCTGGGAGAACCGGCAGGGGGACCATCTACAGAGACAGGGGTGGAACTCCCAGAGTGATATAAACAGAGAATTAACCATAATAACCTTGCAGTTGTAGTGTCATGAAACTTGCATAAGTAGGGCCATCTTGTGGACAAATTAAAAATCTGCAAACTCAAACTTTTAGCAAGGAAGAGATGCAATATCGCCACCTTGTGGACCTACAAAACAATTGCAGCCTGAAAAGAAATAGCAAGGGCAAGTTCAAAATCTGTCTGGGATTTATTTATACAGAACCTTTACCTGCATAGCAGGGTGTCTTATCGTGTCTCAAACAGTTAAAACAAACATACTTTTTGATCCAGCAAAGATTTATTTATGCAGAAAGTAAAAGAGATCCAGCAAAAAAAAGCACACCTAGGAAGGGGCTTTGAGAGATTCTTTATTAGGATACACATAGAGAAAGTTCTAAAACGTGCTGCAGACTGACTTATACTGACCAGAACTTTCACCAGTATTGCAGGGAAGTTTGCTGTGACCTTGCAACCATCATTGTTACTTTGTTTTTGCTTGTAAGTGACTGCTACATATATAAGCTCTCTCAGTGGAACCTTGGCTGACCAATATACTTCCTGAGGCTCAACAAAACAATTTGAATCACAAGACCTGGGTGCAGGTGTTTTTCAGCCTCCTGCAAACTCTTCTAGAAGGGCACCACTGCCATCTAATGACCAAAACTGAAAATTAAATCTCCAGGAAGACTAACGGCCTCCATTAATAAGAAATAACTCTTGATCTAAATCACATGATGTGAAACTTTCCTGTTGGGCCATGCTAATCCGGCAAGCTAAGATGACTTAATTTCTGCCACCTTTTGTTTGTTTACTTACACTAGCCCATGAGTAAGCCCTATTAAGTGGTGAAACGGACCGTCGGGAGCAGGGGGGAGATGGTACACTTAATTCTATGCTCTTTGTGTGCTACAGCAGAACAACTATACCCCTGTGTGGTATTTCCAAAAACGCAAGTATACATGTATTGCTTTATGTCCTAAAGGGGAGACTTAAGATACTCCTATCCTTTTTTCTCACACTTAAGCAGTAAAAGCCTAACTTTATGCAGTGGTTTGATAATGCTATAAGTGATACATATGTCTATTTAAGGATTGATGGTGATATCTGCCTCCCCTCTATACTTCAAATTAAATTATAGTATACTGCGTTCATACTTATATTTATACCATGTACCACTCTCTACCCCCTGCCTTTTTGTTGTTGTTTTTAAACCTTTCTTAGTTCAGTGCACTTTTTTACAAATAAACAGCGCCTAACCTCAAATTTTTCATCTATAATATATGTTGCTGCATCCCTATGATTAGCAAATACCTATTGCATATGAGGCTTGCATACCAGGATCACTTTATTATTATTATACCATTATGATGCTTATTTTTAAGCTCTAGAAATTAAATATTATACCACTTCATCTGTCATAATAAAGGTGGTCACTTATTTCTAATCCCACAATATTATAGGACAGTGACACCCCATTTTTCTTGACTTACAGACATTATTTCAGGATAGACGCTTTTTAATTTTGTAGTTACTTATCTTGCTTTATCCTGGAGAACACAAAATTATCCTACTTTTTTCCTATTAAATTATTTCCCCCTTTTTTTTAATTTAGTGTTAAGCACTAGGAACTTGCTTAGGTCATACATTCATATTTACTTACACTAACCATTTATGGCTGAATATTGACTTTCATTAATCCATAGATACATCTAAAACAGGGTGCTCACAGAAATAATCCTTGCCTTGTTTGTCAACCACTAAGCGATTTCTCAAGATGAGCAAGTCAAGGAGAAATACAAGCTCAAAGCCCATCGCTACCTCAAAAATCACAACACGAAACCTGCCCTAACTCAGGATCCTGACTCAGATCAGATCGCTCTGACACAGAAGGTGCACAGGCACAAATCCAGCAAAATGTGGATTTGACTGACCAAACCTTGGCCAAAATTGATGCTCTCCTTGAGGCCCGCCTCACAAAAGCAGTCACGGCCTTGCAGAAGGACATATCGGATCTTGGACAACGCGTCAACCTCCTGGAGGAAACCTCAGATCAAGTAATTGAAGCTCAGGACAGGGACCGAACAGAGATTACATAAAACACATCTCGCGTCACCTTTTTTGAAGACAAACTGGAAGATTTGGAAAATTGCTCCAGGAGATACAATATTAGGGTCATAGGGATTCACAAGGCCATAACGGACTTGCCTCAGTATCTGAAAGATACAATAACCCACATCCTAACATCCCATTCTGACCACGTCTGGGAAATTGAGCATGCTCATAGAGCCCTGGGAGGGGCAAAAAAACAAGATCTTCCTAAGGACGTCATAGTTCGCTTCCGAAGTCAACAGAAAAGAGATTTAATCCGATCAACTACAAGGAAGATGGCGACAATTTCTGTCCCTGATAACGCTTCACTTCAGGTTTATACGGACTTGGCTCCAAGCCATCTGGCCAAAAGGAGATCCATGAAACCTGCCCTGTCAATACTAATCAGTCAAATCATCAAGTATAAATGGAATTTCCCATTTGCCTTGTCCTTTCAATTCCAAGGAACACAGTATACTTTGTGTTCGATAGAGGAGTGCCTGGAGCTCTTACAAAGACTTGGCCTCATTTGTGAGTAACGTAGGGTGGATCAGCACGGCCCATCAAATAAGGCTTAGTTGAGCAGACAATGGACTGTGGTACCTAGGAATAAAAACCTACAACGACCCTCCTTGTCCAGAGATCAACACTCAAGCTTCTCTGACTCGACAGTATCCCAGATTTCAACTTCATAAATTTTCTGCTCTAAAAACACTCTACAATACTGAAAATGATTCAGGAATTTAGTGGTTGACTTCCCTGTACTTAAATGTTGTTAAATTGTTAATTGTATGAAAGTACTATTTTAGTCAGAATTGGTCTAGTCACTCATCTGAGCTAGTAGTTAATCTCTGTCAGGGTCCTAGTTAGGCACGAAGTTGAGTAGCTCCCAAATGTATAAAAAACTGTTCTTTCTCTCTCAATGTAGTGCCCTAGATTTTATACCTAACAATTTTCTACAAGGAGATTAACTCATTAAACCCAGACACTTATGAAGTAAATTAAGGCCAGTTAAACGTGTAGCGTAGGGAAGGTAGTGCCCTGCTGTACAGAGATGACCTAACGCAAATACCAACTCCCAAATTGATTATGGTGTAGAGTAATCCTTGTCTAGACTAGTAAATAAGTTAACTTTGTAAATTTAAAATACTCCGGTTTTAGCTAACCATGTCCACTTCCTCTTAGTTCCTACACTGAAAGACTACCCCGAGCAGATAGGCTTCCTGCCGTCTCCTTTCTTCTCTCGGTCAACTCATCGCTTTTCTCTTCTATGTTCTGTTTCCCGCTCTGCTCGGTCAAGATCTTCATTCCTCTTTCTATTGTTTCTTTCTTTTTTTCTTTTCTTTTTTGGTTTTAGTATACTCTTCCTAGTAGGGAATTTGTTGGAGAGGGTTAACTGTCTTCTTCTCCCTGACGTTACCGGCGTTAAGACCCGGTTTAGGAGGTCCTGTTATACTTTTGTTAAAGTGCCACCTTGGTATCATGTAATGTTAAACCTTGTTCTTATTTTAATCCCTCTTTTTCTTGATGCAGACTCACCTAGGCTGCTGAATGTTCTCATTAAAAAGCACTGTTTCCACAGATTGGGACACCAGACCCGTCTCCTCTTCCCGTCATCCTCTACTGGAGGTAAGCTAGCAGCCTACTACATTGCATTCCCTTACGCTACACAATTACAAACTCTGACTTTACATTCATAACTCATAATGTAAAAGGGTTCAATTCACAATTTAAAAGGAGGAAGGCATTTGCTTACTATAAAGCCTATAAACCCTCAGTTCTTTTTCTCCAAGAAATACATTTTTCTCATAACAATATACCTAAATACCTCCATAAGGAATACCCACATTTTTATTCCACCAGTCAGCCTTCTAAAAAGAGAGGACACAGCAATCCTTCTGCATAAAAATGTTCCTTTTAAAATTCAGTCACAAAAGATAGATACAGAAGGTAATTATATCTGGAACAATTCTGGGATCCAATCTATTTCTAGTCTCTATTTATTCACCCACAACCTTCCCTCATAATACATCTCTTTAGAGGAGATTAAAGCTACGATTTTAGAACTCAAAAATGGCAAGTCAATAAGAAATTTGCTGACATCTTAGCTCCGCACCTATGTTCATTTTTAATGCCATCCTGAGGGGAGATCCTATGCCACCAGAAATTAACCAGGCGGATTTGGTGATTTTTCCCAAATCAGATAGAGACCGGCTGGAATCCAAGAACTACCGCCCGATATCATTAATGAATGGAGATGTTAAAATTCTAACAAAAATTATAGCCAAAAGAATCTCAGGGTTTCTTCCTGATTTGATCCATAAAGATCAAACAGGATTTATCCCCCACAGTCAAACTGGAGATAACGTCAGGAGGACACTAAACATTATACATCTGGACGGTAAAAATAAGACGCCTATGCGCTGGATATAGAAAAGGCGTTTGACTCAGTAGAGTGGCCTTTTTTATATGCAGTGCTAGCAAGGTTTGGATCTGGAGGTCGCTTTTTTAACCTGTTAAAAACTCTTTACCACTTCATGAGAGGTACGAGGCAGGGGTGCCCTCTCTCTCCGTTGTTATTTGCCTTAGCAGTTGAACCCTTAGCCCAAGCCATTCACTCCCGGAAAGGAGATGAAAGGCCTCAAAGTTGGCCACCATCATTTGAAGTGTGCAGATGATCTTTTATGCACGTTATCAGATCCTGAAACCTCCATAGAAGCACTAATGTCCACTATTAAACAATATAGCGATTTATCTGGCTTACGGCTCAATATTGACAAATCGGAAGCTCTAAACATTTGCTTACCCCCTAGTATATTAGAAAATTTAAAATCCTAGCAAAAGAAACTTTTAACCACATTAAATGTAGACATTGGGTGACTACAAATAGTAGGCAATATGACCCTCCTAGATCATCCTGGCTTTCAGTAGTCTGCCTAAAACTTCCCTTGTCCAAAGGAATTTTGGGGTCCCTTTACGGAATATTAAACACACCAGACAGAGGATACAAGCCTTCCCATGTTCTCAAGTGGGAGGAGGACCTGGGTCATGTCTGGGAGCCTGAAAAGTGGACAGAGGCATACTCTGCTCTTCCCCGAGGCTCCGTTACATATAGTCTCTTAGAGACCTCAATTCAAATCTTACACAGAGCTTACTTCCATTAAGGATACATACAATTACAAAGTCTGGAAATAAGTTTTGCTTTAGAGGATGCCAGATTGAAGGCGACTTTATACATTCCTGGTGGTATTGCCCAATTATTCAAGGACTGTGGTCCAAGTCTCTTCACTTAGCTTCAGGACTACTCAACGTCAGGCTAATACCCACTATGGAGGTTTTTCTTTTAGTTATCCATGATCCTAAATTAAGCTCCTCTCAAAACAAACTACTCCAATTCTTTATGCTAGCGACTAAAAACATTATTGCCAGAAATTGGAAATCCCCTTCCGTGCAGTGTAGGGATGTAATAAACAAAATTAATTACATACTGATCAATGAAAGGCTGACACATATGCTTAGCGATACTTCACTGCTGTTCCTTAAGATCTGGGAACCCTGGCTAGCTTCTTCCGAAAGCATAACAATCAATCACATAACTCTAACATAGACCTCTTTGATGTACTGACTGATGGGAAGCAGGAGACGGAGACGGTCTAGACCTGGGTGCTCTTGGATAGTCTGGATTATAGTATAGTGAGTCTGCTAAATATTTACATTTACTGTTGTGCAACTTGAGGTGAAATCAGGGGGGATCATGCGACCGCTTTCCTCCTATGAATTTGTAATATATCCTACCAGGTTAATGAGTCATAAATGTATCAACTTATTATGTTTTTATGTATATAGTTTAATTGTATAATATGAGCACTCATCCATTAGCTCAGTAGTATAAAAATGGCAGCTCTGGACCTCACCTTGGGGTTTTTATCGGGATCTAACCTTCTGAGAAGGTAGCCGGGTGAACTAATTATCAGCCTTATTAAATTCCAGCCTCGTAAATAAGAGGCTTCTACTTAAATCCTACGTACTGCAAAATTTCTCAAAGTTATAACGCTATTAAATTAGCCCTGCTGCGAGCAATGTGTGAGCTACGCAGCAGGGCCGTCCGTATCAACACTTCAATAATGTACATGATGAGTGACAGACTGCGAGATGATCTTGCAGGCTCCCACACCTCATCAATTAGTGCAGGGGTCCTAAACAGGACCGCTGCGGCAGTCCCCACATAAGCCCTGCCGTGGGGGGTACTCCAACTGCCCCCCATCGGGACCCCCAAAGTGTCCCCACATTAACACCTTGCTGCAGGGGTCCATAGGGACCCCTGCAGCCCCCACACATGAACCCCTTGCAGCGGGGGTCCCCGATCGGCTCCGATCAGGCCCCCGCTGCATTTAAAACTTTGACATTCTCCGCCGCAGCTCCTTAAAAAGCCCACGGCACACTATTAACAATCCCAGCCGCGGGGCCTAAAGTTAACCCCCCTCTATGCTGGGGGTCCCCATCGGGATCCCCGAAGTGTCCCCACATGAACCCCTTGATGCAGGGGTCCATAGGGACCCCCACAGCCCCCACATTAACCCTTGCAGCGGGGGCCCCCGATCTGCACCCATCGTGACCCTGCTGCATTTAAGTTTTAAAATTTCCCACCTCGCGGGTCCTTAAAGGACCGTAAAGTTCCTGAAAGGACTCGCACTAAAAGATATTAACCCCAGGCAACTAAAATTAATCCTATAACTCATGGGGGTCAATACAGACCCCCATAAGGCCAATATTTAACCCTGTCACTCATGGGGGTCAATACAGACCCCCATAAGGCCTTAATTAACCCTGCCACTCATGGGGGTCAATACAGACCCCCATAAGCCAATAATTAACCCGATCAGTCCCATAAGGGTATATTATGACCCTTATGGGGCTGTTAAAACCCTAACATTAACCACATAAGTGCCGTGACGGTCCTCAAGGACCATCATGACACTAACTACAAACACTACACTCTAACCCCCAATAAACCATTAAATCTAAACTAACCCCCCACTACACTAATCTATTAACACTTACACTACCTACCTACACTACCAACCCCCTAATAAACAACCCCACCACTCTAATGACAGAAAATAAAAAAACCTATGTCACCAAAAATAAAAAACCTACATTACAGAAAATAAAAAAATACATTACAGCCCCCCACCCCCTCCCCTACAGAAAAAAAAATTACACACCTGAAAAGGAAAGGCAGACATACACAATAAAATACATTACATACAATACAAATACAATACCCCCTATCTATCTAACATACAATCTATTTAATATACAATAAATCCTAACTACATCCAGAAACCCTAATACTAAGCTAAAATAAAATAATTAAAATCCTAACTACAACACATTAACATAAAATAAATAAACATTAAACACATTCTAAATATTCTACTCACCTTTCCAGCATGTCCCGTACTTCTCCTTTTCTTCTCCGGCACATCCCTGTTAAAAAAAACACATGACATGACTACAACTTATACACACAAAATAAAATAAACCTTACCTCCCTGCGATGTCCCCGGCCTCCTCCTCTTCAGCCCCGGCTAGGCCCTGGAACACCCGCGCTCTAAAAAATGTTTTTTTAAACTAACGGAGGTCTGCACTCGCAGACCTCCCCGACGCTAATGAGCCTCCCAGAGCCTTTTCCGGAAGGAAATTGGCAATGGCATCTTCTGATTGGCTGAAAAAGCTATCTATCAAATTTCCACCAATCAGAAGTCGTCAATGTGTGAGCCAATCAGGATGGGATACACCCCAAAATCCCACCCTGATTGGCTAACACACCTATCAAGCTTTATTTAAACCAATCACAAGAGACAGATGCCTTCAACCAATCACAATGAGATACACCCCCACGGAGTGATTGGCTGAAGACATCTGCGCCTTCTCATTGGCTGTTGTCAATGTCAGTCAGTATTACTCATAGATTTATGGCTGCCTTTTGCGAGGACCGGGGAAACTACGAGGGAGAGAATTTAATGAGGCCCTAAATGTTTATAAATATCTAGATTTTCCCTTGCGATTTCTTTTATTAGTTATTTGTTTGATTCTTCTATTAAGCCTAAAACATTAAGAATAGTGAAGGATAATTAGAATATATAACTCTCTTAGCTAATATTTTGTTATTATTTACATTTATATTAGGGACTATATAAATGGTAATGTTATTTCGGCAAGATTGTGTAACTTTTGCTCTTCTACATTTACACTGTTTGAAATTACTTATTGTTATTTGATTTTTGGTTATCCTGAATAATAAAAAGTATTGAAGTAAAAAAAATAATAATGATAGAAGTAGCTCAGGTGTTAATAAATTACCTGGTGTAATCAGTTAATGAAAATAAGTAATTTAAACAGATTGCTCTAGAAATGGCTAGAGGTGGCGATCAACTTGTTAATGGAACTGTCATGCAATATAATTTAAGTATCTCATGGTCCTTTAATAATAATTCAAGGTTATATAAAATTGTCTTTGTATCATACAGACCAATACATTCAAATGCAAAAAAAAAATATACAAAGTAAGATAATGGTGTCTATCTAAAGTGCAGCTGTTAGAAAAAATAAACCACAAGCAACGAATAGGAAGGAAGAAGAATACAATAAAATTAGAACTGCTTAACATGTCTGGAGTTAGATGAATTGTTAAATATGACCTTGCCTGTGTTCTATTAGCTAACCTTGAAAAGGCCTTAACAACTCTCTTGTGTTATTACATTTTATTAAATAAAATCAAAAAGTAATATTTGAAACATATTCTTTCTTTCTATATATATTGCCAAGTGTGAACAAGCATGAAAAACAGAAATAAAAAGGCAACTGGCATATATTGAAGAGTGAAGTAACCTTGAATGTCTAGTAATCTAGATGAATGATGAGTATTGCAGTATATAGCGATACCTTTTTTATTGGACAAACGTTTCATTTATAATGACAAGCTTTCAAGAGGTTTGCTTCTCTTTATCAAGTCTGAAGGTGTGTGTGGTGTTGTGTGTGTGACAGTGACTTTGTTAGACAAGGTGGACAGGGAAAGACAGATTTTCTCACCTGTTAAGTTTAGAGGAATCTTAACCCTTAAAAAAATTCATTATTCCTCCATAATGCTCCCACTTAAAGCACTAATGCAGGGCAATTTCTGGTTATATGAATTGCACTAGTAGCAACGTGGGAGTGCTTAGTAACCACACCTGTGCTTGTTAAGCATACTTTAATTTAGTTGCCTGAGAGATGGCTTTAATATCTGGCAATGATATTAATCTGAAATATTTAGCTTGGTTTTTTTTTAATAATTCACTTCATTGTTCAGTTTATTTAGCTTAAAATAAAAATAGTTCATTGTAGTTGCAGGTGCGCTGTGTTTGAGAGATTGCGGCCTTAATATCACTGGACTAAAAAGAATTGTGAAAAAAAAGACTGAATGACCCTAGAAAAACTAATGTTCAGACACTGCAACACAATATGTCAGGTGGATATCATATTTCTTCATGAATCACATGAATATCACTTACCTCCTTTATTATTATTATCCTTTTTTTGTAATGCGACAACATATTCCGTAGCACTGTACAGGGGTTAGGTACAAATCAAACATTTTTTATCACATTACAAAAGAATGGAGGGCCCTGTTATTGAGTGTAAAATCAAACATACAGTACATAGTGCTTTCCCCAAAGCACAAAAAGATTTAAAACCCTCATGGACCTGAACACATCTCTCCACCTCTTACCTTACAAACACTTTCACTGACCTGGAACTATACCCCTCTGCTAAGGACCTGGAAACATCTCTCCACCTCTTACCTTACAAACACTGCCTCTGACCTGGAACTATACCCCTCTGCTAAGGACCTGGACACATCTCTCTACCTCTTACCTTACAAACACTGCTTCTGACCCGGAACTATACCCCACTGCTAAGGACCTGGACACATCTCTTACCTTACAAACACTGCTTCTGACCTGGAACTATACCCCTCTGCTAAGGACCTGGACACATCTCTCTACCTCTTACCTTACAAACACTGCTTCTGACCTGGAATTATACCCCACTGCTAAGGACCTGGACACATCTCTCCACCTCTTACCTTAGAAGCACTGCCTCTGGCCTGGAACTATACACCACTGCTAAGGACTTGGACACATCTCCCCACCTCTTACCTTAGAAGCACTGCCTCTGACCTGGAACTAAACCCCTCTGCTAAGGACCTGGACACATCTCCCCACCTCTTACCTTAGAAGCACTGCCTCTGACCTGAAACTATACCCTCTACTAAGGACCTGGACACATCTCTCCACCTCTTACCTTAGAAGCACTGCCTCTGACCTGGAACTATACCCCTCTGCTAAGGACCTGGACACATCTCTCCACCTCTTACCTTACAAACACTGCCTCTGACCTGGAACTATACCCCACTGGTAAGGACCTGGACACATCTCTCCACCTCTTACCTTACAAACACTGCCTCTGACCTGGAACTATACCCCTCTGCTAAGGACCTGGACACATCTCACCACCTCTTACCTTACAAACACTGCCTCTGGCCTGGAACTATATCCCTCTGCTAAGGACCTGGACACATCTCTTACCTTACAAACACTGCCTCTGACCTGGAATTATACCCCACTGCTAAGGACCTGGACATATCTCTCCACCTCTTACCTTAGAAGCACTGCCTCTGACCTGAAACTATACCCCTCTACTAAGGACCTGGACACATCTCCCCACCTCTTACCTTACAAACACTGCCTCTGACCTGGAACTATAAACCTCTGCTAAGGACCTGGACACATCTCTCCACCTCTTACCTTACAAACACTGCCTCTGACCTGGAACTATAAACCTCTGCTAAGGACCTGGACACATCTCTCCACCTCTTACCTTACAAACACTGCTTCTGACCTGGAACTATACCCCTCTGCTAAGGACCTGGACGCATCTCTCCACCTCTTACCTTACAAACACTGCCTCTGACCTGGAACTATACCCCTCTGCTAAAGACCTGGACACATCTCTCCACATCTTACCTTACAAACACTGCCTCTGACCTGGAACTATACCCCTCTGCTAAGGACCTGGACACATCTCTCCACCTCTTACCTTACAAACACTGCCTCTGACCTGGAACTATACCCCTCTGCTAAGGACCTGGACACATCTCTTTCCTTACAAACACTGCCTCTGACCTGGAACTATACCCCTCTGCTAAGGACCTGCACACATCTCTTCACCTCTTACCTTACAAACACTGCCTCTGACCTGGAACTATACCCCTCTGCTAAGGACCTGGATGCATCTCTCCACCTCTTACCTTACAAACACTGCCTCTGACCTGGTGCTATATCCATCTGCTAAGGACCTGGACACATCTCTTACCATACAAACACTGCCTCTGACCTGGAATTATACCCCTCTGCTAAGGACCTGCACACATCTCTTCACCTCTTACCTTACAAACACTGCCTCTGACCTGGAACTATACCCCTCTGCTAAGGACCTGGACGCATCTCTCCACCTCTTACCTTACAAACACTGCCTCTGACCTGGAACTATACCCCTCTGCTAAGGACCTGGACACATCTCTTACCTTACAAACACTGCCTCTGACCTGGAACTATACCCCACTGCTAAGGACCTGCACACATCTCTTCACCTCTTACCTTACAAACACTGCCTCTGACCTGGAACTATTCCCCTCTGCTAAGGACCTGGACACATCTCTCCACCTCTTACCTTACAAACACTGCCTCTGACCTGGTGCTATATCCATCTGCTAAGGACCTGGACACATCTCTCCACCTCTTACCTTACAAACATTGCCTCTGACCTGGAACTATACCCCTTTGCTAAGGTAATCATTCTGCTACAATGGCTTCAATTCTACACTTAACTGTTACATTAATTAATTCTGTATAATTGTAATGTGTTTGTTTAACTTACTAGACTTCCCTGTTTGTTTAACGACTAGCCATGCTTTATCTGTTTAACCATGCCCCCCCCATCTGTCTTTTTAACCTACAACCCCTCTGTATTCTTTTGACAGCCACATTGCTCACACACTAACTTCCTTTTTTACTTTCATACCTAGGACCTTGTCACATCTGTCCACCTCTTACCTTACAAACACTGCCTCTGACCTAAAACTATTAATTTTTTACATTGTTCTTATCTATAAAAAAGTATAATTATTATATTAAACATGTTTATTTTTTTAACATGCAAGTTGTAGGTGACCAACTGGTAAATCATCTTTTTTTAAGAGTAGTAACATTTTAATGTAAGAACAGGGCAATATTGTATTAATGAGTATTGTAAACATGACATAATGTTTTGTAACATGCAATTTGTAGATTAACAACTAGTAAACTAAATAGGTATTGAATCCAGAGGAAGGCAAACAATTTAACTTAGCCAATTGTATCAAAGGGGGGAAACATTAATTCCTTCCTGACCCCATTAACTTTCAATCAGATTACTCCCTGGATTAATATTCTCCTTTGAATTATACATTTAAATTGTACAACAAAAGCTCCTCCTCCTCCTCTTAACATGAACTTTTAAATATATGCAATGAAACAACCTAGCACACTTTTTTCTGAAAATAGTAACATTATAAACAGTAACTTAATGAAGTAACATTTAAACTTTAATTGTTATAAAATGCAAGCAAAGTGTTGTGTGGGGCTAATCATGCTAAAAGGCCACTTCCATAACATTTCAATATCTTATTTTATCATTGTTGATTTTTGATGGTTGACATTTTGTTGTTATTGTTGTAATGTTTGAAAATGGCACATAGAGTTTCCTATGTGAAATAGTGGTCCTCTTATAAGAGACCGCCAGACATAAAAGTTCGTCCGCGGGGTATAACCAATGTTCTCTATGGTGTTTGCCATTTTATAGAGTTTCCTATGGAAATAGTGATCCTCTAAAAAGAGTCTGACTAACATAAAATTTCGCCCTCAAAATCAAACCATTGTTCTCTTTTTTTTTTTTTTTTTTATTGTCGTTGAGGGGAAATAATTATTTTTTTTGTTGTTTGACATTTCTTGTATGGTTATATTTTGTTGAATTTAAGTTATAGTACCTCATAGTAGACAATGTTTTTTGTAAAAATGTGACCATCATCTAATAAATTTGGTTACTTTGGTTGTTTTAAATGTAAACTTTAATAGCCTCTGGATTCTTGCATCTTGAGAATGCAACATACAGTTGGCCATGTGCAAATACTGGTTCTTCTAAAAAGATACCCACAGATTTGAAAGTTTGTCCTTGGGATTTATTACTGATCATGGCAAATGCCATGATGATGGGAAATTGTCTTCTTTGAAGTACAAAAGGTAGGCTACTTTCACTTGGTGCCAAATCTATTCTTGGTATGAAAACTCTCTCTCTCCATTATGGACAATTAATCTGGTCCCATTACATAGGCCTATTTTTGGGTTCATATTTTGCAGTAACATGACAATTGCACCTTTCTTTAGCTGCAAAATATGTGGTGGCATTCCAGAGGGAGTTAATGAGTTAATGAATTCAGTTGAAAAGTTTGTCTGACTTTCTTTGTGGTGCATTTATTTTTTTTAATATTTCATTATTGAGGAGTAATGCATTCTTATTTTTGCATGTTAGTATTACTTTTAAGGTTTACAAGTGGATTTACCTTAAAAAGTAAAGGCTGATAAACTGCAGAGTGCACTAAGTGTGCCCAGGTGAGAGGGGTGTGGCTTGACTGTTAAACTTGTATAAAAGGTTTGGGAGCTGGTTTGGGGCCTGTTTACAAGTGGATTTACCTTACAAGTAAAGGCTGATAAACTGCAGAGTGCACTAATTGTGCCCAGGTGAGAGGGGTGTGGCTTGACTGTTAAACTTGTATAAAAGGTTTGGGAGCTGGTTTGGGGTCTGTTTACAAGTGGATTTACCTTAAAAAGTAAAGGCTGATAAACTGCAGAGTGCACTAATTGTGCCCAGGTGTGAGGGGTGTGGCTTGACTGTTAAACTTGTATAAAAGGTTTGGGAGCTGGTTTGGGGCCTGTTTACAAGTGGATTTACCTTACAAGTAAACACAAGTAAAGGCTGATAAACTGCAGAGTGCACTAAGTGTGCCCAGGTGAGAGGGGTGTGGCTTGACTGTTAAACTAGGATAAAAGGTTTGGGAGCTGGTTTGGGGCCTGTTTACAAGTGGATTTACCTTACAAGTAAAGGCTGATAAATTGCAGAGTGCACTAATTGTGCCCAGGCGAGAAGGCAGAAGTTAATAGAAACCGGAGAAGGGGAACTTGTGAGCTTGCGAACATTTTCAGTATCAAGTGCAATTCTAGTAAAAGCCTAGGAGTTTAAATAAAAGGAGGGCCTTTAAAGAAAAGGGAGGGCAGATTTATAGTGCAAAGGAGGTAAACTTTATATAAATATATTATATTATATTCTTTATTTTTCCCACTGAAATTTCGTAGACAATAATAATAATTATGAGTCAGTCCAGTGGCAACCTTATTCAGTGTACATCCTGTCATATGTATGCATTACTGGAACAGATGATCCAGGGTCCATACCTCTGTGAGAGGTGTGAGCATGTTGCCTCTCTGGAAGCTCAAATTGGAGATTTGGAGAGGAGAATTGCAGCACTTAGTGATATTGCTCCACTGGAAAGGGGGTTGGTGCTCACTGAGCACAGTTTAGCTGGGCCTAGCATGGAGGGTGGAGCTGGGGCTAGTGAGGATGTCCAGGGAGGCAGCTGGGTTACAGTTACAAGGGGAAGCAGGGGGAACAGGAGGAGACAGGCCAGTTCTGAGTTGGCAAACAACAACAGATTTTCCAGATTGAGTGAAACTGTTGGCGATGTCCATTCAGGAATGGCAATGCCAGATAGAGCTGTTCCCTCTAACAGCCGGGCGAACAGCTCTACTGGAGAAGAGGGAGGGCAGAATAGGCAGAACAGACAGGTTTTGGTTGTAGGGGACTCTATTATTAGGAAGGTAGACAGGGTGATTTGTCACCCAGATCCCAGCAATCGAACAGTTTGCTGTCTCCCGGGTGCTCGGGTTCGTCATGTTGTGGATCGGGTAGACAAATTATTGGGAGGGGCTGGAAATGAACCGGCGGTCTTGGTACATATTGGTACCAATGACAAAGTTAGTGGAAGATGGAGTGTCCTAAAGAATGATTTTAGAGAACTAGGTAATAAGCTGAAGGCAAGGACCTCCAAGGTAGTATTTTCTGAGATACTACCAGTGCCACGTGCTAGCCCAGGGAGGCAGAAGGAGATTAGGGAGGTTAATGCGTGGCTAAAGATGTGGTGCACTAAGGAGGGGTTTGGCTTTTTAGAGCACTGGGCTGACTTCTCACTTCAGTACAATCTCTACAGTAGGGATGGATTGCACCTTAATGATGAGGGAGCTTTTGTACTAGGGGATAGGATGGTAGAAAGGCTGGAGGAGTTTTTAAACTAGTAGGTGGGGGGGAGGGACTAGATATAAGTAATGGGGTAGAAAGTGTAGAAGGTATAAGGGATGAATTAACAACTCATAGGGGAGGAGATGGGGGGAGGGGTAGTATAGTCAATAGGGAGGTAGTACTTAGTAATTCAAGTTCAGTGGCAGGCACTTCAGAACTACAGACTCATAACATAAGGTGTATGCTTGCTAATGCCAGAAGCTTGCCAGGAAAAATGGGAGAGTTAGAATTATTAGCAATTAATGAAAAATGGGATTTATTAGGCATTACCGAAACGTGGTGGGATGAATCTCATGACTGGACTGTTAATCTGGATGGTTATAACCTATTTAGGAAAGATAGAGGCAATGGTAAACGAGGAGGAGGGATTTGTCTGTATGTTAAACCTGAATTTAAGGCTATAGTCAGAGAAGATATTTATGGTGGACCTAATGATAAACTTGAAGGTTTGTGGGTAGAGTTAAATAGCGGAGCAGCAAATTCCAAAAGAATATTAGTAGGAGTATGCTATAAACCCCCAAATATAGCTGAATGTGAGGAAATACAATTATTATTACAGATTGCAAATGCAGCTAAGCACGGGCAAGTTCTAATAATGGGAGATTTTAATTTCCCTGAAATAAACTGGATAAATGAGACCAGCAGTTTAGCTAAGGTTCTTGAGTACACTCAGAGATCATTATCTGGCCCAGGTTATACAGGAGCCTACTAGAAATGAAGCTATCTTAGATTTACTCATTACAAATAATATTGATATTGTATCAAATGTTGAAATAGGGCAACCTTTGGGAAACAGTGATCACAACACAGTCTCATTTGAGATTGAATTAAAAAAACAACATTTTAAGGGGCCAACAAAAACTCTTAATTTTAAAAGGGCAGATTTTAACGGTCTAAGGGCAGCAATACAAAGTATAGACTGGGACAGAGAACTGATAGGTAAAAACACTGAACATAAATGGACAACATTTAAATCCTTACTAAATATACATACACATCGGCATATACCGTGTGGGAATAAAAGTAAAAGGAGTAAATCACAACCCATGTGGCTTAACAATGATTTAAAGATCAAGATACGGAGTAAAAAACAGGCATTTATAGTATACAAACAAGAGGGGACAGAGACTGCTTTACGGGAATACAAGGAAATCAACAAGGCTTGCAAAAGCGCGATTAGACAGGCTAAAATAGAAAATGAAAAATTAATTGCAAAAGAGAGTAAGACTAACCCTAAAATATTTTTTAAGTATATTAATGGGAAGAAGGCGAGGAAGGAAGCTATAGGAACATTACAATGTGAAACAGGCTGTCTGAAAATTAGTGACCAGGAAAAGGCAGATGAGCTAAATAGGTTCTTTTCTTCGGTATACACAAGGGAGGTACCAGTGGTTGGGACACTGCGACATAATGGGGCTACACTACCTTTGCCAAATAATTGGTTAACACAGGAAGTAATCCAAAAGAGGTTGGAAAAAATAAATGTTAATAAAGCCCCGGGTCCTGATGGAATACATCCAAGGGTACTAAGGGAACTGGGTTCTGTAATAGCCAAACCATTATATTTAATTTTTCAAGATTCACTCAACACAGGGTCTCTACCAGATGACTGGAGAAAAGCTGATGTGATACCTATATTTAAAAAGGGAGCAAGAGCAAATCCGGGGAATTATAGACCAGTGAGCCTCACTTCTGTAGTGGGGAAGCTTTTAGAAGGGTTAATAAGGGATAATATACAAGAATATGTCTATTTGAACAGGATTATAAGTAGGAGTCAACATGGGTTTATGAGGGATAGGTCATGTCAAACAAATCTAATTAGTTTCTATGAGGAGGTTAGTAGGAACCTGGATCAAGGCAACTCAGTGGATGTAGTCTTTTTGGATTTTGCAAAGGCTTTTGATACAGTGCCACATGGGAGACTATTGGGCAAACTAAGGGATACAGGAATTGCAGTAAATATCTGCTCATGGATTGAGAGCTGGCTAAAAGACAGGAAGCAAAGGGTTGTTGTAAATGGAACATACTCCGATTGGACTAATGTGGTAAGTGGGGTTCCTCAGGGTTCAGTATTAGGGCCTCTCCTTTTTAACATATTTATTAATGACTTAGAGGTAGGATTGGAGTGTGGGGTCTCCATTTTCGCTGATGACACAAAGTTGTGCAAGGTAATTAAATCAGAAAATGATGTGCTTTCCCTCCAAGGGGATTTACATAAAATTGAGGAATGGGCATCTAAATGGCAGATGAGATTTAATACGAATAAATGTAAGGTTATGCATCTGGGAAGGAAAAATAGCCATGCAATTTATAATCTTTATGGAGCAAATCTAGGTGTATCAGATATTGAAAGGGATTTGGGAGTGCTTGTGGGCAACCACCTAGGTAACAGTGCTCAAAGCCAAGCAGCAGCTGCAAAGGCAAATAAAATATTAGCATGTATTAAGAAAGGTATAGAAGCCAGGGAAGCAAATATAATTCTGCCACTATACAAATCTCTAGTATGCCCCCATTTGGAATATGGAGTACAATTTTGGGCACCACTTCATAAAAAGGACATTTTAGAGCTGGAAAATGTACAGAGAAGGGCAACCAAACTAATAAGGGGAATGGAGTGGCTAAGTTATGAAGAAAGACTAACCAAATTAAACTTATTTTCTCTAGAAAAAAGGCGTCTAAGAGGAGATATGATTACCTTATATAAATACATCCAGGGTCAGTATAAAGATTTGTCGGGGGAGCTTTTTGTGCCAAGAGGTTTTCAACTGACAAGAGGACATCCCTTGAGGTTAGAAGTAAAAAGATTCCACCTTAAAGAAAGAAAAGGGTTCTTCACAGTAAGGGTGGTTAATCTGTGGAATTCTCTACCAGAGGAGGTGGTGACAGCGGATTCGATAGATAACTTTAAAAGGGGACTAGATTTATTTCTAATTAAAAAGGGTATTCAGGGTTATCATGGATAATTAGAGAGACAGAAATGATCCAATTTTTTACATTTCCCCTTTAGATAATTGGCTAAGTCTCGCTTGTTTTTTTTTTTTTTTTTTTTCTATTTGCCTTCCTCTGGACTAATTAATAATAAAAAAATAAAAAAAAAATAAAAAAAACATTAAATAATTGATTAATAATTAATTAACAACTAATGAATTAATAGTTAATCCGCATATTGCAGATCAAAGGAGATCTTAAAAGGTTGAACTTGATGGACTGAAAGTCTTTTTTCAACCTTAAATACTATGTAGCTATGTAACTATGTAACTTTGTTGGCAAGCTCTGCATAGTCTTCGTTATTTATTGTATTTTGGAATATAGCTGATATGCTTCTTCTAGACATCTTTCCCATTCTGTATCAGCAGCTAGGAAGTTTCTGTGTCGCGCAGCTAAATAAAATGATTCATAAACTATGTCATTAACAGTTCTTAACTGTTCAAAACTTTGTGCACCAGGAACATTTAGAAGTAGTAATCGTAAGGTCTCTTGGACTTACAGTGTAAATTCTTAGTATTATTTTATTTCCACGACTTTTTCGTTTTCGCCATAATCCATTAACGAAAACATAAATGGTATGGAATGTCAATATATAACAATTCCCTTGCCTCCAAGTCAGTACAATTTAATTGAAACCATGCAGTTAGTGTAGTTTGCCGATGCTCACTTTGTTCCAAAGCATTTGTTTAATTTCCAACATGGAAATACACTAAATGTCTTTGTGGTCAAATGTACAGCCAATCGATATACTACATGTGAGCGATCATGCATTTTTAAATTTGAGAAGACGACACATTGCTTCTGGCGCACTTACATAGCGAGCATCTACATGAGATGTAAGTTTATCATGTACTAACTCACTTTGTTTGTGATTTTCTGCACTTTTGACCACTACAGTAGCTGCATCATAGCATTTGTAAATATATTTGTAGACATAGTTAATGGATTTGATAGAAGTGCAAGCTTCCACATTAATGTGTGCATTATACTTCATGAGTAAATGTGGATTGTATGGTACCATATATCTGTTATCTACCTTTTTTCCACAAATAATGGCAGTTTGTCCTTCTCTTCTTCTATATTATGGATAGCCATCACAATTAGCATAAGTTTTGTCTCTATAATCTTTTGGAAATTCTTTTGTACATTTCTTATTTTCCATACATGGTGACGGTACATGAATCATGCGATGAGTTACAATCTCATATAGTCTACAATGTATTTCTGGATCTGGTAGTTCAACAATAATCACTGAATCCACTTTGTCACCAGTATCCAATGTATCTTTCTCTTGAAAGATTATAAGAATATGTGCATGTGGAAGGCCTCTTTTTTTAAATTCTATGGTATAAACATAAGCCAGACATTTTCAAAATAACTGAGTTATGGTTATGTCACGTATTAATTAATTTAATTTGTTTTTAAACACTCTTGCCACTAAATCTGGTCTATCGGAAGCAGTTTGTCCAATTAGCAGATTCTGTACAATCTCTGGCCATTGTGGATTACATGTAAATGTAATAAATAAATCTCGTTTGCCATATTTAGTTACAAAAGCCATAGCATATTTGTATCTTTCTTGCATATTGCGAAGAGATCGTTGTAAAGAAGAAGGTAAAATGATGGCTTTGCCAGCTGGCAGCTCTCTGGTTGTAGCCACATAATCCATCAGTCTAGAATACTGTTCTACACGTAGTTTATCTTGTTGATATTTGATGAAGTTTAAATTATTTGCATCAACTTGCAAATATGAATCAATGATCCATTGTTGTGTCAGTTTTCCGCCACATAAGATAAAATTGAATCCATCTCGAATGGCAGTTTGAGCAACTTTAAATTCAAGCATGGAAGTATTTTTGAATTAGGGTAATTCTCAAGGGTTAATTTGGGTTGCCAACCAGCTTCCCCATGTGGAAAAAATATGGGATATATCAGTGGATCCAAATTAGTACTTAAGATACTTATATTAATGAAAGGTTGCTTCTCATTTCTGGGATATATTACAATATCCCTCTGAAATGGTGATTCTCCCTCGTCATTTTGAAAGACCATTACCACCTCATTTGCTGTTGGCAAGTTATAACGGCGTTTATCAGTATGGCAATCTCTTTTAAGCACCATATTAACTTTTGGGATTGGCAATTGATGTATTTCTGCATGAATTTATTGTTCCTTTTCTACTTCTGACAATTTTTTATAGGCTTGCGAGTATGGGTTTTGGGCCATAATTTTATTAAGCTTTATAAAAACAATTGGTAAGCATTTTGTATTTTCTTGAAGCTGCATACCTTGGTCAACAGCTTCCATTGTATCTAGGCCATATAGATGAGCACATTTTCTTTGCTCCCCTTCTTCTGGATGTAAATGAGAAGTACGATGCTAAATTTGTCCTTGTACTTTGAAGCAGTAAGGGCCATGTCCTGGCACATAAGCAGCTAATGTTGCACTCCTAGATGCAAAAGTTATGGCACTATTATAGGATCTTATGTTTAATTTGAAATTGTTGTAGTTAGGGAAAGAATGTTGTGTCATAATGCTTTGTAAAAATGTTGGGAATTGTTGTCTTTGTGGAAGTCTTACCTTGCCTTTTTGACAGCATCTAATAAACTCACTATCTCTGTCTTTCCTGTTTCAAATGAAAAGCCCCACAAAACTGACAGACAATATTCATCATACCACAATTATGAACCTCTACTGTTAAAGATTTAACTAAAGGACAATTGTGAGAAGATATATCAGTCTGAGTGTCTAAATCAACATTATAATTCTTATCAGATTGTTCCGATACATTTTCTATATGTTTTTGTTTTTTGGTTGCCTTTTTTGGCTTGGATGTTACTTTTTCAGCCACTTGTCTTTTGCTTGCGATTCTTTCACGTTTTTTTTTCACGTTGAATTTCCTTTTCCTCCTGTGTCTGTCGATCTTTCCATCTTTGTACACGTTCTCGAGTTTGCCGTCTTTTCTGTTCCTCTTTATTTTCGTTATCCGCCAGAGTAATCTGTAACTATAAATATTACATTAGATTGTATTGTGTTTTTTTTTCCAATCAATTTTCTTTGTTTTCCTTATTTCTTCTGCTATCCTGTTTAGTGTTAATTTTGTTGCAGTGCATTTGCTAAAAGGTGCACAGAAAAGATAATACGTCTCTCTATGGTGTATATGTTCTTAGAATTGTTTCTGGTATTGTGATTTGTGTGCCATTGTGTACGTGGGGTTATTGTCTTAGTATTAGAGGGTTAGTTATATTGCACTGTGTTTGGACATTGGGGCACACCAAACAGGATATATCCTTCCATTTTGTATGAGTAAGCATTTCTTGTGTTATCCTGTTTGTTGGATGGCAGTGTTGTCGTTATGATCTTATGTTTATGGGTTTAGACTTATAGGATTAGTTACACTACAGTGCATTTTGACATTGGCGCCCAGCAAACAGGATTAATGCTTCCATTTTGTATGTGTTAACAGCATTGTTTGTGGTATCTTGTTTGGTGTGTGTCACTGTTTGCATTATGCTGTTATTTTTAAGGTTTAGTTATATTGCAGTGGTATTCCACATTGGCGCACGCCAAACAGAAATCCTTCCATTTTGTTGGTTTGTTAAAAATGTGCTGTTCTTTCCTGTTTCATGTGCACCACTGTTGGCATTAGGGGTTCAGGTTATGTGGATAGGCTTACAGGGTTAGTTAGGCTGCAGTAGGTTTTATGCTTAGAGGATTAGTTACACTACAGTTTCCGTTTGACATTGGCGCACACCAAAAAGGTTTTATGTGTTAACATCATTGCTTGTGGTATCTTGTTTGGTGTGTGGCACTGTTTGCATGATGGTGGTTTTCTTGAGGTTTAGTTATATTGCACTGCTTTTCCACATTGGCGCACACCAAACAGAATAAATCCTTTGATTTTGTTTATTTGACCAAAATTTGCGGTACTATCTTGTTTCGTGTGCAGCACTGTTGGCATTCGGGGTTTAGGTTATGGGGATAGGCTTAGAGGGTTAGTTAGATTGCATTAGGTTTTGAGATTTGCATACCCCAACGAGGATAGATTTTTTTTCTTTTTTTGTACTTGTTATACTTTACCTGTTGTGTATTAATGACAGAGGGTCCCCTGCTGCCAATCTTCCTGTGACCATCTTGAGACAGTGTCTGTTGAAAATGAGAAACAGAAATTTAAATGTTAAAGTATCTTTTTTTTTTTTTGACTAACAACATATGTGTTAACAGCATTGGTTGTCGTATCTTGTTTGGTGTGTGGCACTGTTTGCATGATGGTGTTATTCTTGGGGTTTAGTTATATTGCAGTGCTTTTGTACATTGGTGCACACCAAACAGGATAAATCCTTAAAAAAAAAATTTGGAGTAAAATTTGCTGTGCTATTCTGTTTTGTGTGCAACACTGTTGGCATTATGGGTTTAGGTTATGGGGATAGGCTTAGAGGTTTAGTTAGATTGCAGTACGTTTTGACACTGGCGCACACCAAACAGGATATATTATTTTTCTTTGTTTGTACTTGTTATACTTTACCTGTTGTGTTGAATTTCTTGTGTTCAAATGACCGAGGGTCTCCTGCTACCAATCTTCCTGCGACCATCTTGAGACAGTGTCTGTTGAAAATGAGAAACATAAATGGAAATGTTAAAGTAATATTTTATTTTATTTTTTCACTAAATGCATAGTATTTTTGTTAAGCAAATGTATTGCTGTACGTTACCTGTTGGTGTAATCTTTTTTCTGTAAATTTCGGGGGAGTTTACAGGCTGTGTTACACCGTGCAGCGCTGGCAAATTATTCAGTGGCACTCTGGATGGAGAGTCTGTTGGAAATGATAGAAATATGCAAATATTGAAATGCAGTGCAAATATGAAATGGAATTTCTTTTGCTAAGAGCATAGATTATTTTTGTAAATGTTCAACATTTTAGCCCACAGAAAAATGTATCTGTGTTTGAAATCTCTTCTATGTATTTTTTATTTTATTTATTATTTTACTAGCGACTTGCCCATCAAAAATGACGTGGCAATAAAAAGTGTTGAAATGCTGTTTGTCACACAATGTGAGTGTACTGTGTGCCTCAACTATATAGACCCCTATAACACACCAATAAACGCATGTAATAACACTAAGTGCCATGAGGGTCATCCAGGACCCTCATGACACAAAGTGTAAGCACTACACCATTTTAACCTGGTCTCTTATGGGGGTCTATACAGACCCTCATAAGCCTCTATTTAACCCCATTAGTCCCATAAGGGTATTTAAAGACCCTCATGGGACAGTTAGAAACCTAACATTAGCCCTTAAGTGCTAGGAGGGTTCTCCAGTACCCTCATAACACTAAGTACAAACACTACACTGCACTAAACCCACCCCAATAAACCATTAAAATAACACCCCTCTACACTAACCTATTAACACCTACACTACCTACCTACCACACCTACCTACCCCCTAATAACCCCCCCCACCATTCTAATTACAGAAAATAAAAAATCTACATTACAGAAAATAAAAAAATACATTACACCCCCCCCCCCCCCCCCACTACAAAAAAAAATGACACACCTGAAAAGGAAATACATATAGAATACATACAATACAAATAAAATAACATACAATACCCACCTAGCTATGTAACATACAATCAATCCAAATATACAATTAATCCTATCTATCTAAAATACATACCCCTTTCTAACACACAATAAATAATATATAATATACAATAAATCCTATCTATCTAAAATACATACCCCTGTCTAACATACAATACATACTATATAATATACAATACATCCTATCTATCTAAAATACATACCCCTATGTAACATACAATAAATACTATCTATCTAAAATACATATCCCTATCTAACATACAATAAATGCAATCTACATACAGAAACCCTAATTCTAACCTAAAATAAAATAATTAAGATCACTTACCACTTTGCAGATGTCCCTTCAGATTACCAATCTAGGGGGAGGTGGGGGGAATTAGTACAACACATTTACATACAATAAATAAACATTATAAACATTCTAAATATTCTACTCACCTTTCCAGCATTTCCCCGTCCTTCTTCGTTTCTTCTCTGGCGCGGCCCCTGTTAAAATAAAACCATACATATAAATAAAATATAAAGAAGTCGCCAATGTGTGAGCCAATCAGAATGGAATACACCCCAAAATCCCACTCTGATTGGATAATGCACCTGTTAATCTTTATTTAAACCAATCAGAAGGCTTTATTGCCATCAGCCAATCACAATGAGATGCACCCCCACGGGGTGATTGGCTGAAGAAATCTGCACCTTCTCATTGGCTGTAATACTGATTGACATTGACAACTGCCAATCAGAAGGCGCAAATGCCTTCAGTCAATCACTCCGTGGTGGTGTATCCCATTGTGATTGGCTGTTGTTACTGCAACCAATCAGAATGCGCAGATGCCTCAAGCCAATCACCCTGTGGGGGTGTATCCCATTGTGATTGGCTGAAGGCATCTGCGCCTTGTGATTGGTTTAAATAAAGATTGACAGGTGCATTAGCCAATCTGTATTGACCCCAATGAGTGACAGGGTTATTTATTGGCTTATGGGGGTCTGTATTGACCCCCATGAGTGACAGGGTTAATTAAGGGTTTATGGGAGTCTGTATTGACTCCCATGAGTGACCAGGTTAATTAAATGCTTATGGGGGTCTGTATTAACCCCCATTCATGACAGGGTTAATTAAGTGCTTATGGGGGTCTGTATTGATCCCCATGAGTGACAGGGTTAATTAAGTGCTTATGGGGGTCTGTATTGACCCCCATGCATGACGGGGTTAATTAAATGCTTATGGGGGTCTGTATTGAACCCCATGTGTGACAGGGTCAATTAAGTGCTTATGGGGGGTCTGTATTGACCCCAATGAGTGACAGGTTTAATTAGGGATTTATGGAGTAATTATTGACCCCCCTGAGTGAGGGGGTTAATTAAGTGCTTATGGGGGTCTGTATTGACCCCCATGCGTAACGGGGTTAATTAAATGCTTATGGGGGTCTGTATTGACCCCCATGAGTGACAGGGTTAATTATGGGTTTATGGGTGTCTGTATTGACCCCCATGAGTGACAGGGTAATGAAAGGCTTATGGGGGTTTGTATTGACCCCCATGAGTGACAGGGTTATTTAGGGGTTGATGGGACTCTGTATAGAGCCCCATGGGTGATAGGGGTAATTTTTTTTTATGACAGGTCATTTAAGGACCTTTACGGTCCTTTAAGGACCCATAAGGTGGGAATTTTTAATTTTGATTGCACATTAACCCCACATTAAACCTTGCAGTGGGGGTCCCCTATCGCACGTGATCGGGGACCCCCACTGCAAGGTTTAATGTGGGGTTAATGTAGGTTTCCGAGCTTATCTCGGATCCCTTCTTGGGTAAGTTGTACGTGGCTGGGCGGTCCAGGGTCATGGAGCCTCGTTTTCATTTTTTTTCGTCGCCATTTTTTTCCTCGTTTAGCCGTTTTTCGAGTGCCGAAACGGTGGAATTTGCGTATAACCTCACTTCCAGATGTCCTGGCTGTCCCCCTGTGCTGTGGGTGATTTTTTATCCTTATTGGGTTTATTAATGTGTTTTTAGTGTTTGCGCGGTTCGGGGGGTTAGTGCAGTGTTTTGCGAGACACAGGGGAGGGAGAGGAGGAGGGGAAGGAGACTAAGGGCTAAGTGCTGCGAGTTTAGAGGTGTGTGTGGGGTGGTTTGGGGCGCTGTAGGACTAAGTGCTGCGAGTTTAGAGGTGTGTGTGGGGTGGTTTCGGGCGCTGTAGGACTAAGTGCTGCGAGTTTAGAGGTGTGTGGGGTGGTGTTGTTCCAAAGTCATGCAGCGTAAAGCCTTCAATGTCCGCATTTGCGGCCCGAACTGCATCCCTCGCGAAGCGTGAGGACGTCTTGTAGTTTGACAACTATTATATGTGATGAATTGTAATCATTTATATATGTTTTCCATCTTACTATAGATAAATAATCTATTTTATTTTTTTCTGTCCATGGATGATGTTATTTTTCTCAATATTATATGATATATTTTTTGGGGGGGATTATTCATTTATTAAGTTATTATTAATGAATTATAGCTTACCTTTCTTGTGTAATTTGAAGTTTTTGAACTTCTAAAGTGATAGGCTTCAGAAGTTACGCCACCAGTGAAATGTCCAGTCACACTGTTCATCACCTGAGGAGAAATGGAGAAATTTCTAGAAAGTCTCCAGTATTTATAGACTGTCAGTCCAAGTAGAAACCGTTAAAATGTAGTGCGCATGCACAATTAGCGTTCTATCCTCCATTTCGTGGAAGTTATGTGCTTGGTGTATGCAAGATGGCGTAAATGCTGTATGTGTTACGTGTCTCGCAATGTGTTAGTGGGTTTGTGTAAGTTTTGCGAGTTCGTTGTTCAATTTTACACGCTAGGGCCTCGTTTACTTTTTTTCGTCCAACATTTTTTTTCTTGCTTAGACGACTTTCGTTCGTTCAAAAAGGCTAAATATGGCTCTAATTAACTTGTAACCTCACTCACAGACATCCTGATTGTGCCCTTGTGCTGTGTGTGAGTTTGTAAATGAATTTGTGTTTTTGTCATGATGCGCCGGTTGGTCCGGTAAATGTGTATTTTTGCGTGTTCCGTATTTGTAGCAAAGTCCGTACTTTGTGCGGGGTCCGTATTTTGGCAAAGTGTTACGGGTCGTATTTTTTTAATGCTATTTTTTTCAAACACCTACGCGTCTAGGAGTAGAAATTGTAAAATGGAGCTTCGTGTTCATGTGTAGTGTGGCAGGTCGTAGGGATTATGTATATGTGGTGCGGGTTCGTAGGGATGAATGTTTGAATGCAATTTTTTCTAAGTCCTATGGGGCTGGCATTGTAAAGTGTATAATTGAGGTTTGTGTTCATGTTTAGTCCTGCGGGTCGTACTGATGATTCGTAAGTTGTACAGGGTTGTAGGGATGAGCGCCTACGGTGCTCATCTCCCCCAGCGCAATTTTAACGTTGCGTTACCAACGTTTTTTGGCAAGCCCGCACTGCTGAGAACTATATATGTGATCTTATATATAGGTGGCTATATTGTTAACTTTCTAAGCACACATTTTTTGCATTCATAAGTGGCGGACTAGAAATGGACAGCCCTTTATCTAGAGCTTACACGGGCTCAGTTAGTATTTAGTAAAAAAAATGTTCTTGTAATATGTTTTGTAGAAGTTTATCTTCTTTGCATCTCACAGGATTAGAAATAAAAATGAATGTGTTTCTTCTCAAAGAAGACTGAGGAAGAGCTATCAGAAATGTTACAATGCCTTAATAAATTGCTCCATATGGAAAATTCATGTTTTTTTTAATACTTTATCACACTTTATTATTATTTACTTCTATCTCATACAAAGAGTTCTGCCTCTATGAGAGAATAGTTTAGTAACAGTTACATATGGCATGTTTTGGAACAGTACAAGAACACATTTATATCTAGGTGCTTCCATTATTACACCTTGTATTACATGAGGTAGCATGGTTACCTATTAACTCACATTGACATCACACTGTGTAATTACCATCTGTAGAAATGTAACATTTTCAAGGTCTCTGGTGACTTCACTTCAAAGTTCCCTAGTTCTTGGAATGTGAGGAGAGTAGAAGAGGGGGAGAAGAAGAAAAAAATCACAAAGCAAAAGCAACAAGTTACACAGTTTACATTTCAAAATATATATATTTGTTTGGGGCAGTGGGAAAAGGTCTTCCATCCTTATTATTATGGGCCATTGAAGTCAGCAGTTGTGTTCTATAGATAGATAGATAGCTCAGATGGCAAATCCTTCTAATATACAAAGGTGGGGGTTCAAAGCCCACCAGTTCCCTTTTTTTTTTAAACAATTGTTTTACATATAGTTTTTAGGCTTCTTACGAGAGCCAGCAGAGCTTTATGAGAACCCATGGCATTGGGCTAGATTTCTTTCAAAATCCATGTAGAAATACACATAAAGCACAGAACATATCACACATGGAGATCACATGCAAGGGTCTAATAACTATGCTAGGGCTTGCATGGTATTTCTACTAGTATATTTTCCAAAGGGAGTCATGTAATCAAACACTGACATAAAACAGATCCTGGCCTAAGACACACCTGATCAACTTCAAGAGGAGTGGGGATTATGCTCATCCATGTGAAATAATTATTTCTAATACTTTTGTTACGTTAATGAGCCTATTTTTAAAATAGGTTAATCTATGGTCTATAATCACTCATTTATGTAAGATCTTACCAAGCAAGAGACTTTTCCCTTCTTTGAAACAAAAAATTAAGAGGATTACAGTATGCTCTTTGAAGAACTGCACTTGACAATGGACAGAATGTAAAAATAATAATATACCCTTTAATGTATTACCTATTATATGCAGTTATGCTGTAGTGGGAGTTGACATTTTGTTTTTGTTCAACAGCTTCTAAAAGTGGGAGGATTATTTAGGGGCTTTAAAATGAATCTTTTTTAGGTTGTGTCTGACTCTCCGTGATCTTATGGACCATAACACACCATGCTGATCCACTTGGTATTCATAGCAAAGATACTGGAGTGGGTTGCCAGTTCCTACTCCAGTGGGGCACAGAATACAGCTCCTGGTAATCCTTGGTGGTCTCCCATCCAAGTACTGACCAAGCCCAACCCTGCATGGCTTCAGGGTTGTGTGATCTCTTGGTTGCCTGGCTGTAATCAAACCCAGGTCGCAAAGGTGAAAGCACTGAATCCTAACCACTGGACCACCAGGGAACCTATTCCTTAAAAAAAGTAAGTGTATACAAAAGGACTAGAGGAAATTATATTGCTCTACAAGGCTCTCAAAGAAACAAATAGAGTACCAAAAAGCAATGATTGCTCTCAGTAAAGAAAAATAATAATGTAATCGTCCATTTTTTATTTCAATTTTGCTGTATAAATTTCAATGTTTTTTCTATTTATAATTAACTTATAACCATATAGAGCATGAGAGCTTAGAGAACGCCCTCACTCCAACAACCAATAGAACTCTATTTATAAATATCTAACATGCTTAAATTAAAACATAACTTTTATTTAAAATTTGCACAACAATAATCCTATTAGGGAATTATAAAACTGTTAAAATACTGCTACCAGACTATACACATGTATGTTTTACACCTTTTATGTGGTACTTTTAGGGTATAGGTAAATTGATATGTAGCGTCCAATGTAAAATACAGAAAGGAGATATAACATACCAGGGTATAACAGCAGTTAAATAACCCAATTATAGTCCTTTATGATTCTTTAAGATTAATTGGGCCAAAACGTACCTACAACAAAATAATTTCCTCTGGGTTAGCCCTGTGAGGGGCACCCATAAAGCTCTCACCTAGTTATGCACTTACTACTCTAATCTAACTAGCTACCATAGTAAAATCAAATTAGCTCAACCTATACGAAAAGTTAATTAGAGACAATATTGGTAGCTATGTTAAATAGTTCATTATTTCAAGAACCATCTACAGTGCCTTGCAAAATTATTCACCCCCTTGGCATTTTTCGTGTTTTTCCAACTTGGAATTAACATGGATTGTTTGAGGATTTGCATCATTTAATTTACAGAACATGCCCACAACTTTGAAGATGTTTTTTTTTTTTTTTTATTGTCAAGCAAACAACAAATAGGACACAATAACAGAAAAAAAGTCAATGTGCATAACTATTCACCCCCCTAAAGTCAATACTTTGTAGAGCCACCTTTTGCGGCAATCACAGCTCCAAGTCACTTTGGATCTGTGAGCTTGCCACATCTTACCACTGCGATTTTTGCCCATTCCTCCTTGCAAAACTGCTCCAGCTCCTTCACGTTGGATGGTTTGCGCTTGTGAACAGCAATCTTTAAGTCTGACCACACTTTTTCTTTTGGATTGAGGTCTGGGCTTTGACTAGGCCATTCCAACACATTTACATGTTTCCCCTTAAACCACTCAAGTGTTGCTTTAGCAGTGTGTTTGGGCTCATTGTTCTGCTGGAAGGTGAAACTCCGTCCTAGCCTCAAATCACGCACAGAGTGGGACAGGTTTTGCTCAAGAATATCCCTGTATTTAGCACCATCCATCTTTCCCTCAACTCTGACCAGTTTCCCAGTCCCAGCTGCTGAAAAACATCCTCACAGCATGATGCGGCCACCACCATGTTTCACTGTGGCGATGGTGTTCTTTGGGTGATGTGATGTGTTGGGTTACATTTTAGTCTCATCAGACCAGAGCACCTTCCTCCATACATTTTGGGAGTCTCCCACATGCCTTTTCGCAAACTCAAAATGTGCCATTTTGTTTTTTGCTGAAAGTAATGGCTTTTTTCTGGCCACTCTGCCATAAAGCCCAACTCAATGGAGAGTGCGGCTTATTGTCATTCAAAGTACAGATACTACAGTCTCTGGTGTGGAACTCTGCGGCTCCTCCAGGGTTACCTTAGGTCTCTGTGCTGTCGCTCTGATTAATGCCCTCCTTGCCCGGTCCGTGAGTTTTAATGGGCGGCCGTCTCTTGGCAGGTTTGCTGATGTGCCATGTTCTTTCCATTTGGTTATAATAGATTTGATGGTGCTCCTGGGGATCATCGAAGATTTGGATTTTTTTTTATAACCTAACCCTGACTTGTACTTCTCAACAACATTGTTCCTTACTTGTTTGGAGAGTTCCTTGGTCTTCATGGCAGTGTTTGGTTAGTGGTGACTCTTGCTTAGGTGTTGCAGCCTCTGGGGCCTTTCAAAAAAGGTGTGTATATGTAATGACACATCATGTGACACTTAGATTGCAACCATGTGGACATCATTTCACTAATTATGTGAATTATGTTAATTGGTTGCACCAGAGCTTTTTATGGGCTTCATAACAAAGGGGGTGAATACATATGAACATGTGAATTTTCTATTCCTTATTTCTAAAAAATAGTTTTATGTATATATTTTTCTCATTTCACTTCATCAACTTAGAATATTGCGTACTGATCCATCAAAAAAAATTCAGATTAACAAAACATTGAACTTAAGGCTGTAATGTAACAAAATAGATAAAAAGTCAAGGGGGGTGAATACTTTTGCAAGGCACTGTATATTTAATTACTACACCCAATCATGTACTGGTATAACAACCCACTGCTGGCAACATAGACTGCTGAGCTGCTGCTATCGCTTTACTATTAATAAATAACCAATAATTAAGACATGTAGGTATCTGAATTAATGTATTTGTACAATTAAAATACTTCAATACAAAATTTGAGGATGATATTTATGTTTTTAATTAAAGATGGCATTTTAGTAATATGTACTTCTTAAAATCACTGATTAATATGTTTCTAATTTATAGAGTGACTGAATACTTATAGGTAGATAAACTGCCAAAACATAATTTCTTCTCAATACATGTCTATCTTTCCCTTAAATTTCATATGCCAGCCTATTATTTGTACTTCTTTAGCCATAATAGACAGTTTATTTTTGTTTCTTTTTGGAAGAAAAATTCGTTTTTATAAAATGGAGAGCAATTAACAATTTACCAAGGGATACCAGATAAAAAAAGAGATCATTATTTATTTACTTATAGTTTCTGTTATATTATTTCTTCTTACTGAACCGTGGATGACTTTTTGATAGATGAATACGTCTTATTTAGGATGTAACTTATAGTAGATAGATATATAGTAGATAGATAATTTCTTCATATGATTGCTGTCTAAGTGAAACCTTAATTTAATCCTTGAGAAGTGAATGTCTTTAAAAAGAAAATCCAATGCACCTCCTTCCGCAACAACAGATGAGCGGTGTCTCCTCTCCTTTTTGTAATTCAAATGTTTTCAATGCCAGTAAATTTAAGGCTTAAAACACCCCCATCATGGACATTATTAATATGCCTTGCAACGGATACGTCCAAATTATTCAATATTGAATTAATGTGTTCCAGGACATTGGCGTAGTTGGCGGATAGTCTTACCAGCGTACTTCAAGCCACATCTACATTCAATTTGATAAATCACTCCTGATGTGCGGCAATTTTAACCATCCCATATTTTATACATTCTCTCATTTTGAGAATCTGAAAAGGTTTTTGTCATGTTCATGTGTGGGCATGCTTTACAATTCTGACTATTGTCAGTTGTTCTAGCCAGTTACATTCTCTTTTTCCTTGCTGTGTACTATTCTATATTGTAGTGATGCTGCCCTCCGATAAGTAATGGAGGGTCTGGTTGACGAAACCTCTTTTAGATCCATACCAGATCTAAAAATGTACCAGTGTTTCATTTCTCTAGATAGTGGGTTTAATGTACTGATCATTCTGATCTCATTTTTGTCTTCTTTGGTAGCTTTTGGAATACTCAACAACAGTTCTGTCCTGGTTTTATTCTTGGCCTTAGCATATACGGTACCTTTTTTAAACAATTATGAGAGTAACATCTTTGACGAAACCCCTGATACAGTTCACAAGCTTTCTTTTCAAAATATGTTGCTCCTGTGCAGTTGCATTTAAGACTAAGGTATTGGCCATAGGGAATACTTTGTAAAAGATGAGAGGGGTGGTGGCTTGTACCCAACAGCAAATTGTTTGTTGCTGTACTCTTCCTGTAAGTCTTCATGACAAAAGTAGTGTCCTCTGTTTTTTGGCTCAAAAGATTAGATGCAACACCGAGATAAAGGGAATGCAGGTGGGTCTTCATCATTTGAAATGCTCGCTATTTGCGGATGACCTTCTCTACACACTAACGGAACCGGCAACGTCAATTCCCGCCCTGCTGTCAACCCTAGGTGGATTCGGCGCCCTGTCAGGCCTATAAATCAATGTTGAAAAGACTGAGGCCTTGGGAATTGGCATACCTCAAGCGGTACTGGGGGCATTGAAAGTGGAGTATAGATTTCAATGGCCCAAAAACTCTATTAAATACTTGGGAGTTAGAATAACCAGGAAGCTGTCGGACATGTTTAACGTCAACTTCCCGCCCTTATTTAAACAACTAATTGAAGAAATGCGATGCTGGGCCAAATACCATATCTCTTGGACAGGGCAGATAAATTCAGTAAAAATTACTGTTCTACCAAGAATATTGTATTTATTTAGAACTCTCCCAATACCGCTAGATATGAAGGAACTAGATAAACTCCAAGCTTCTATTTTTAATTTTATATGGCGAGGTAGGTCCCTGCAAATAGCAAGAAAGACTATGTTCCGGCAGAGGTCTCAGGGGGGACTCTCGTGCCCGAACCGGAGACTTTATTTGAGAGCGGCAAAATTTGCGTTCATTCCACTGGCCCACTCGGGAAAGCTACAACCGCTGTGGACCTTTGTGGAAAATTGGCAAATAAGACCCCACTCTTCGGATACTATAGTCTGGGATGTGCCCCCTTCGGGCGTCAGGCAGCAACACTCTAATCCCATAATATCTTCAACTTCAGCGGCTTGGCTCGGTCGGCGACTTGGCACCCCCTCCTATCGTTATTGTTGTCCATAAGAGCCTTCCCAGAATTTGAGACAGCGTTTAGCTTCACCTCGAGACAATGGTGGCTTGACAGCCTCTGGAAAGAGCAGGAACCTGGTTCTCAGAAGATGCTCTGCTATCCCACACCTTCCTTATCACTAAATATCACATACCAGAGAGTGAACTCTGGAATTACCAAAAATTTAGACATTGGATGTCCTCACTATCCCGGGTACATGGGACCCCGAAATATTACTGATGGTCGACTATATTTGCAAAACTGCCCTCTATCAAAGGCCTTCTTGGGTCGCTATATTCTTTTCTGAATGACTCTCAAAATAAACAGAAGCCGAAATATATGCTTCAGTGGGAGAAAGACTTAGACAGGGAGCTAGATGAAACAACTTGGAGAGAAATTTGTACCAACTTAACAAAGGGAGCATACACATATAGCCTACTTGAGACCTCAGTCAAAGTTTTGTACAGGACCTATTATACTCCCTACCGTCCAGGCTTAATAAGAGTCTTAGCGAGAGTCTTAGAGGGTGCAAAGCTATATGTGGTGGACGTGTCTATTAATGGAGAAGGTGTGGAAAGAGATGACTGACTTATTCTCGCAAGTGACAGAAATCACGCTGGGGCCAGATAGAGACCTTTCTTCTGGGGGTTCATGGACCCAGTCTCTCTAAAAGGCCAAAACAAACTATGGCAATTCATGGCTCTCGCCACCAAAAGTTGTATTGCAAAAAACTGGAAAGCTGCAACCCTGACCTTCAGAGAGATCATTTTGAAAATGAACTATGTTATGGTAAACGAGAGACTGTCCCATGTCCTGCAGAACACTGTTCCCCTGTTCCAAAATATTTGGACTCCATGGCTGACCTCGGCCTATAGTATTAAGGTGGGGATATGACGAGGACAGTAGAGGGGGGAGCCCGGATGACTACACATGCTAACAGAACCTCAGCGGGTGCGGCGCTGGAAGAGTATGCCAGGTATTTCCTACCCCCTCCCTTTTTTCTTTTTCTTTCTTCCCCCTACCCACCTAAGTTGACATAGTTGATATTATTTCTCAGTTTCTGTACACTTATGTCTTGATGAAAAATATAAAAAATACCATGTTTGAAGACATAGAGGGTTAGACAGGGCACAGGATAATAATGAAGGAATGTACCAATAGGACTATTATGAATACTGCATGTAGTCTCTTCGTTAAGATGCTAGGGATTTGCGTTGCTGTATAACCTGGCTGCCCTGTTGTCCTCTTCTTTCTCCTATTACTCTATGCAAGGTTATATTGTTAACTTGTCTTCAATTAAAAAAAAAAATGGATAAAACTATACAACATAGTATGTTGTAAATGCATCTTAAATATGTGATGCAAGGAAGAAATCATCCCCACCACCTGCTGCCCATTATAAACAATTAAGGTGGTAATTTGTCCTGGATTCCTTCTTTGGCTTCTTTTGCTTTTTTTTTTTGCATCGTTCAGTCGTTTCCGACTCTCCATGACCTCATGGACAATAACCCACCAGGACATATTTATGTCCATGGTCATGCTGATCCAGTTGATATCCATGGCAGAGATACTGGCGTGGGTTGCCAGTTCCTTCTACAGTGGGCCCAGCATACAGCTCCTGGTATCCCTCGATGGTCTCCTATCCAAGTACTGACCAAGCCTAATCCTGCTCAGCTTCAGGGTGGTGTGACCTCTTGGTTCCCTGACTGGAAATTGAACCCAGGTGGCAGAGGTGAAAGCAACAAATCCTAACCACCTGACCACCATGGAATCCTTACACCGCATTTAAAGCAAATATTTTTGCTTTAAAAACACTGATTCTATATTAAATATTTATACTTTTTTTTCTCATTCATTAAATGAAAAATCCCTTTAGAGCTCATTTAAATGAAGACAGCATGTCAGATTGAAATTTCATAAATTTTATTTTATTTAACGAACACAAGTATTTATTCTCATTTAAAAAAATACAGTTTTATTTTCTCTTCTGGTGGAAAAGAGCCCCAAGTTAAAGGCTAAATCTGCACCGTGTTATCAAAAAGTATAACAGTTATTTGAAAAAGAAAACACAGCATAGAGCCATCAGGTGATGAAGCAGTGACAGTGGGAAAAAAAAATAACTTGTCAGGAAAGAAAAACAAAAACACGGAAAAAAAAACTTCCAATACAAATAAAACACAAATTTAAACAGATAAAAAATGCAAATGCAATAACATTTCAACTTCTTAAGATTTGTCTACCATGTGCCAAAAAGAACAAAATAATGAATAAATATGGACAATAATCCTTTTAAAGTTTACAATAACTTTCCATGAGTTTGTAAAACATTCTGGAGCATGTCTAGTAAATAACTTTTTATGGAATTCTTGTAAACATTACTTTGTTATAAAACATACAGTATAACTACTGAGTGAACCATAAAGCATGACTGGTATATAACATCACATCTAAGCAATAATAAAATCATTATGTGCCAGCAATAAGGGTATTCATTTCAAAATGAGTTTAATAAAGACTCATGCAATAAACCATCTTCATTGAATGTAAATAGTTTTTTTCCGAACATAAGACCAGACATTATGAAAATACAGTATTATCAAAAATACATGGGAACAAATACTCATGATTGTAAAACAGATTTCTGTAAACCCTGATACAGCTTGAAATTTGAATCCAAAAGTATGGCAGTGTATCTTCTTTTTATAAACAGTTTAACTCTATGGGAGTGCTGAGGTTGCTCTGGTGCCTGAATATTAATACAGATATGTCAGTATCGAGAACAAAAAGGCTAGCTTTACAAATGCTATATAACTATTTAGTATTGTAGCATTTGGATGAAATATAGGAAACGGGCTTTCCCCTTTGTAGTTTCCTTGTTATAGGAGAAAAAGGACTAACTGCTCCCATGTTGTTCCTGAAACATAAAGAGCAATTACATGTATGCAAGTCTAGAGGATTGACACAGATGATTGTCTTGTGTACCATAATTACACATATTGCACCATATGATCAATAGTTGACACACTGGCAGCCAGTGGATAGTAACCAGCATACAATAATACAGTGTATCCAATATCAGTCGACAGGACACCATTTTGTTTTCCCTTGATAGCCTCTACATTAACAGTCCAACATCCAAAACTACTTTACCCGATTTTGTAATAAACGTGAATTGGGAATAATCTTTAAAATTGTCACTCAATACAAAAAATAAAATAAAAAAAGATGAAATACAGTCAATGCACCAGCTTTATCTTAACCTACATGGGGAGGAGTATTATTTGCGGTTACATTTTACCCAAGCCAGACTTCCCCAAAAATGCTCAAACCAGGCCAGTTTCAAAATAATGAAAAAGTCAAAAAAGGAAGACGTCAGTCCACTTTAACGACTAGATTTAAGATTAGTTGCTTTAATATGGAGGGGGGAAGAAAATAAAACCACAAGGGTCAATAAGCTAGAGTTCAATGAGGTCAGCATCATTATCACAACAGGCTTGTCACATTGCCAAATACATCCTTTTTAGCACAATTAATAACCTTGTTACATACACAAACAACCTACAATCTTACGGTTAAAAGTAACTCCTTCACGTTTTAAGCCAAGCACTATAAAAAGGTTTTAGTACTGGACAGTTTGCCTAAGATCTTTCAAAATTTTCATTAGGTTGCACTGAAGACATTAGTCCAGTGATATTGACCAATAACTTGAAAAACAATTATGCTACCAACCACTGACTTCAATTAGCAACAGATTAAGTTATACTATCCACCACTTAACATGTAACCTCCATAGGAACGCTGTAAAACATTAGCACTTGTTTACAAATGCAGTTGTCAGTGTTAAAATGAATTGAGAAAAGTGGCAATTAACTCAATTTCATTAAACCCTTATAAAGTTATAGCACCATCATCCATTGAAAGGTTAGTAAGCATTGAAAAAAAGGACTGGGTTAGTTGCCAGTGAATGCATTTTTTTTTGTTTTATTTAGTGATGCTAAATAAATCCCTATAGATGAAACATTATCAGCATATCTAGAAAGCTTATCTTGTACCAAATGGATCCACATGTCTATATTTGTCTGGATTTCAATCAACAATCCCAAACACAAAAATAAGCACTGCTAATGTTCCAGAAAAATGTAATGGAGAGAAGTTGGCCTCTTCCGAGCATCAGACCAGTGTAATCTATTCTGCATCATGTATATAAAAAAAAAGATTAAAAAAAAGTCAAACATGCAAATGGATGTAGAACAGAGTAAAGAAAATACATAAAAATATTTTGTCATTGTCATATATGTTGTTTCAAACATAAGGGAATTTAATTTATTGAAAATGAAAGAACCACTGTACTCATTGTAAATATGCTATATGAAGCATTCTAATTCATAATTAGCAAAGGAGCAAGGAAGTAAAATAATGTCTATTTTCTTTTAACTAACTACATGCTGCTAATCTGTTGTTGAAGCTGCCATTTTGGTTTGTGTTTATATTTAGACATGGAGGTGACCTTGAGTGCGAGAAGAATTCAGCCAATGGCTGCCCAATGCTACAAATAAATTCTGTATTTTAGTTTATAAAGGCTGATTTATTTTGCTTTTAAAAATAAGTTTTATTTAAAGCAATATATACAACCTGGGATTTTTGTATTTAGCTACGATTTGAGATTGTGATTGCAGCGTCTGGGGAACACACAGTAACAGATAAGAAAGAAGAAGAAAAAAAAAAAAGCAAATCTAAAAATCAAGCATATTGTCAAGTTTTGATTTAAGATTACAAGGTTGTGCATCTTTGATTGTAAGAAAAATGCTTTTCTTCTTTTTTGCATTGTTTTGTACGTTAGATGTTGCCTACAATTGCAAGACAAAAAGCTAATTGTGGAACATTTTAAATTACTGTGTTAGATAAAAATAAGACACGGAAATTGCACCCTGGCGGCAGTTCTGTTAGCAGCTGAGATGCTCAACACGTCTTGTAATACCACTGCATTTCTGTTCTACTTTCTACCTACTAGGACTCATTCACAAGTAATATGCCGATCATAATCCAAGCTTATTACATGGTAGCTCTAAAGCCATTGGCCACAAGAAGTGTACTGACCTGAAATGTGTGGATAACTCCAGACACAGCAAACATAACAAAGGTGGTGCATACAGGCACAACATAATGAACAAATGCGTCATATGCATACTATAGAACATCCGTAGTCTTGAGGTTTCCAAATTCCTTTATGAAGAACAAACTGTAAACCAAGATTTACAATGGCAGATAACAGAATATTATAAAGAGAAGCAAACAAATCATTCAAATATAATATACATTTTATCCAGAATGTTCAGTAGGAATCTTAAAATCTATATTTTTTGACTACAGATGTTAACTCTTAACACCAGCCATTTAAATAAAAGCATACTAATTAGTCAAATGTAGGGTTTTCAGCTCTCAATTAAAAGGACCACTGCACAATGAAGAAAAAAGAAAGTTTGAAAACCAAGTATGACTAACATAATTAAGATAGGTCAAACAGATAGTTTTAAATTAGAATAAATAAAATACGTTTTTATGTCACCGCAGGACCCTGCAGGGATGCATGATACATTGGTGGAGGCTGTGTGTGTTAAAAAGGGTGTTTACATTCCTACTTGGCTGCATTTTCTGAAGGAGTCTGTTTCTGGGCCAGTAATGAGTAACGGGTGTGGTATAAAATCCCAATGTATTCAATTATCGAACAAAAGCTCTTTCCTCTATTGATAACTACAAACATACAACCAGCCAGCTCTCAAGATGTGATCTCACACACAAAGTGGATTTCTGTACTCAGTCTTCAAAAATACCCCCCCCCCCCCAAAAAAAAACAACAACATTTCTGTCCATGGCTTACACCGCTGCTAATATTATTAGTTTTAAACATACTTTTTAAACTTTTTTTTATCTACAGTGGTCCTTTAATAGCCACCAACATGTAACATTTGATTGCCCATTTATGCTTTTTGGTAACTATGCTTGTTCATTAATGATAAACTCTTCATTATGGACACACTCAAGAGCAACATTCCTTATCTCTACTCAAGACATCCAAACAGGTAATAATGCATCCATTAGATTTTAAAGGGACACCAAGCTATTTCTTTTTTATATAAGTGTTTTAACAAAGTAACTTAATATCCAAATTAAATTGTTGTATACATTTTACATTTCACTTGCTTGGGCAGCAAGTTTTCTGAGATGTAACCTAAAGTCACTCCCACAGAGAGGGGATTTTCACTTCCAGACCATAAAATGCAGTGTATAATATACTGATAGTGTGAATCCCATCTTGTGGGAGTAGCTTTAGAGTACAGCTATGAAATACGACACCCTATATGAAGGAGAACAGCAAGACAAGATGTTCCAGAAGGTGTAAATCCATCATTGAAGTTTATACTGTATATGACAATTATATGAAGGAGGATAAAATAAATATTAATCAAATCAATATATAAAAAAAAAAATGAGCTTGAGAAATATTAGACCAGCAATTACTTCTGGGTTGCATATGAATTTGTTAACACTAGAATAGGCAGGCAGAAGATCAACCTTGCAATCCTTGTTAAAACTGTCAGGCACCTTACTGAAGGTTCCCTCTATACTATATAAAAAAAATAAAAAATAAAAAAAAAGTACTCAAAAGATGACAAACATGCAGTGCTGCACATAAGTTGTCAGAAAAATAAAACTATAGCCCTACATTCGTTGTGAAACTACCTTCACTGTCAGTTTAGATATACTGCTCGTTATAGGACACTGAAATAAATATGACAAGACTTATATGAATCCTTTGCCATATGAAATTCAGGATTTAAAGAGACCTTTCGAATATAAAATGCATCAAAAGATCAAATTTTGCACAAAACTGTTCTTAGAAAAAATAATAAATATTCACTGTATTTCTTGTATATGATATGACTAATAAACAAAACCCTTAATTTCAAAATGCACATAATCATGGGAATTATAAAATACTTGATTGCAGCAGCATTTAAAAAAAAAAAAAAAAAAAGGCCACCTTGCATGTAATGATTTTAATGCTGTATAGAACAGCTATATTAAGATTTACAAGTTGTGCTCTGTCTTCTTACCCATTTAAGCAATTCATTTGGAGAGTTTATAAAGTACAAATTTATAACTAATAAGGTCACAGCCTAGGTAGGTACAATAATTTATATATAAACTTCTACAGATTTAAAATTTTAAAATGATTTGACTTCGAATTAAATAAAATAAAAAACACAGATTTTTTTTCATATTTAATATGCAATGCTTTATTCTCATGAGGCACCAATAGGCCAAGTTGTTAAGAAATGTTTGCTTTATTAATACTAAAAATTAGTGAACTAATAAATTCCATCTAGATGTCTAAAATATCTTGCAACTTGTCTAGGTTTGGGAAAAGAACAGAGGCCCGATTGCACTATATCTACATATACTGATGACACATGTTATGTCTTAGATTTTGCTAGCAAAATATTGGCTAAAATTCACTCAACATTACAGGGCAAAAACATGGGTATGAAGACTGTGCTGATGATTTTCTATTGGAAATAAACTACTGTCGTTTAAAGGTCCATTGTAGTGATAATGAAATAGGATGTCAGTTTTTCAATGACTGGTTAGCAATAAAACATTTTTTTTTAAAAACTCTAGCTTTTAAGACTTAAATTTGATGTTTAGTGTTTTAGACTTCAGCAGATCTGCTCCTCTCCACCCCCTATCAGGAGCTCAGATGGACTGTCCTGATAAATATTTCCATCTACCAACTTCTTTGGAGTGGTGACTGAAAGCAAACCACACCATTAAGAAAAGAAAAATAAACAAGACAGGCTTCAACTGATCCACCATTGGGGCTAGAGAAAGAAACATATTTTAAACATTTAATTTAAAGTTTTAAAAGCTACATTGATTAGAATAAAATTAGTTTTTGGAGAAAGTAAATTCAGTTACTAAATAAACAAATACTTCTAGTTTTATACTCAATGGCCAAAATGCATTAGAGGGTCACAGTAAAGGTCAAAAAAATGTTTTAGGATGAAGGTAGCCTTTTTAAATGCCATGCTGTAAAGAACAATGGGTGAAAGGTTTCATATACCATTACAATAACAAAAAACAAACAAGTTTAAAGCTCATTAAAATGTTATTTGTCAAAACCTGGGTAGCAAAGATCATGAAGAATGTCTGAAATCCCTGATCTAGTTGTAATAAACAGTACAGGTTGTTATAGCCCACTCATTGAGTAGCAATCACGATAAGAGCTCAATATTACATGAGATAATAGAAAATTAACACATAGCACTAGGATAAATGCAAAAAGACACTACTTTCTCGGTGCCCATTTTAACATTTGTGTGAGGTTAAGATTGTCAAAAAAATTCACACCAAGAGCAAATAATAATTAAAAAAAAACAACAAACATTGTATTGTAGTTGAAATGTACTTCATGCTTACAAAATGTACGGTAATCCCTTCATATCCTGTCACATCCTTTTATAATAAAAATAAATACATGCCACTCAAGGAAGTGTGCTGAAAAATGTGCATAAACATAAACACAATTGTGAACTGTTAACATAACTTATTTTTACCTAACATCTGGTTTTAGTTAACAACATATTTTCATTTAGTAACTTTAATATGACATTGTGTATAGGCTGTGATCGTACATATGTGATCGGTGCTCATTGGGCTAATAGACTGAGAAAGTGATTGCAAGTGGTTAAAGTGCAGTATGTGGCTTCACCTTCAGTTGATAATTGTCTTGCATACCTTGCCAGCCCAGTGTTCTTCCTTCAATCAAAGCATTGATCCCTGATGTTGCCCCACAGTCAACTAAACATCTAACCATCTTTTGGGGTACCTATTGGTTTGTAAATGTGTTACTGAATAAGAGGTACAGTATTTAACAAATGTTGCAAAGTTAAAAGGAAAAAACAAATGTTACTTGTGGAGATTAAAATGTTGCTCTCCTTTTGCTTGTGATAAGAAAATAAAAGGCTTGTAAACAGCAATAATCCAAAATACTGAAGGGGATTAACAAAAACAGACAAGTACAGAAACGTACTCAAGACACATTTATGAAATAATATGCTGGGATAAAAAATACAAGGTGTCTTTGCATCAAGTGTCCTACCATGTTGATTCTGTTGAATGCAAACATGATCCTGAGCTGAAAAGACTTCAGAAAAAAAAAACAGGTGCGGTCACATCCCAAGAAAAATGTTCACTCTTGGATGTAAGTTTGTGTCAGTTGCTGGAGATCATTTTAAATAGTTGTAATCAAAAGTTATTTCTTCTCTCCAAGGTCCTCAAAAATACTGCCCTATAGTTTGGTGTGGCGCCCAGGTCTAGGCATTGATGTTGTGGAGGTGGATGCTATGGCCGACGCATCCTCTGCTTCCTCCAACTCTTCTTGCAGTTCCTGGCTGACGCTGGACTGGAGAGCAGCAGGTGTCAGCCATTCTTTAGGTAGGCAACTTTGTAGAAATGGTACACAGGAGCTGAAGTAGGCCAGTCTGTTTACCCAGCGTGGGATCTCCTTACCACAAAGGATCTGTGAAATAATTCAATAGTAGTAAAAAAAAGGTAAAAAATACACAGTCTCAGATTTTTTTTTTTTTTTTAATTACTGTAGAAAGAATGTAAGTATATATTGTTTATCTGAATATCACACGGTAAGACACCCGTTATCAAATAACTATATAAAGCAAGCAATGCACATTACTATCAAGCTGGCAAAGCAGTAATCACACCCTCGCGATGCTGCGGCCCTTGCTGGCATGGAGCACCGAAGGCGGACCTCGCAACATTGACGGACTTACGACACACAAATACGAGACGCGGGACTTAGACAAATAAAACATTACAACTTTAACGGCCGACCCGTGCGAACCTCAAAACACAATAAATACACACAACGAACACATAAAAAGCTTACCCACAGAAAAAAAGGGGGCACCCAGGACCTCTGCAAATTAAGTTACACCTCCATTTAAGTCCAAATTGAAGAGTTTAGACACCCGAAAATCACCTTAGCGAGAGAAAAAATGACCGCCGAAAAAAAACAAAAAAGAGGCTACAGGACCCTAAAGACGCAAAACACCACCAAACACATACGGATTTTCCGAAAAAGCGGGACGAGGTGCAAGAACAAGGGCGCTAAATCACCAACAGCCGCGTACCATACATTAGGTGCCATTTTACAACACTTACTTACATAATGCGGAAGTACACAGCTACCCTAACGGATTTGGCTCGCGCACGCACACTATTTACACTACACACATTGCTCACACTTACACAGCAGCTCCACAACACTCAAAACACACATTGTATGCTGCAGCAACATGAAAACAGATTGTCGGCTCTTCAACATAATGCTTCCTGCATTTATTACTTCAAAATAGGTAAAGTATATTCCTTTATTAATGTATTATTTAGTTCATTACCATACACCAAACAGCATTAGCTCACTTACAATTTGATTCCCGTCATTTTTTGACGGGCAATATTCTAGTAGTTTTAATAATGGCTTTGCTCAAACTTGTTGTGGTTAATCAAAATACTCAATCATTTGATAATCTGAAAGACATTTTGGAAGGTCCGATAGCAACACCATTCACGTGAAAGAACTTCAGAAACTTTTTTTTGGGTGGGGGGACATCAATACATAGTTTTAAGTTAATCAGATGCCTATAAGCAACTACAAAAAAGGCATCAGATGTACCATAACTGAATGTGGCTATTTATTGGGATTTAGCGAAAGGTCCTATTCTATAAAATGTATACACACACTTCAAATCTCTCTTAATATGGTCACATATTCTAATAGCTACTCACAATCAGATTACAAGTTACCCGCCCATAATCACTACGGGCCAGCCAAAGCTGCAAAACCGGCCTTAGAACTCCACACACAATACTGTGATTTTAATGCACACAAAGGCAACGTAAGACATTAGAATTTATAGAACAGTCTCAAACTCAGAAATATGTAATTAAAAGATATATCATTTTTAACTGTTATTGGAGAGTAATATTGATACCGGGACTCAAGGAGTTCATTCATATCATGAAACCCACATGGACTAGAACAGATGCTCTAATGCATTTTATAGATTGTGAGTCTAATCAGCAAATACTACTTATTGGCTCAATTGCAAGTTACATCTAACTTCCATGTTTTACTGACATCATGATGACACACCCGTTTACTATTGGCTATGTCTAAGAAGTAAATTACACATTTGAGTAATTATTGCCAGATCACATGATCACACCCCCTGAAATCCTACTTTAAAAAGGCAACAACAGAAAAACACCTACAGCCAAAATCATGGGTTACAGTCATTTCTAATAGAATAGGGCTCAAAGTCTGTGGTCTGCCATTTAGTAACTAGCCTGTATAAGAAGGTTAATTTTACCTTCTTAAAATTAAAGTCCCCTGTTCAAATTTTCTTCCCTTATTTTTTTTTTTATTAATTCATATAGCAAAAGAATAGAATACAAGCATATATTGTTTAAAAAAGTAATTAATAAAGTCAAAACATTTAAAATGTCCACAGGGTTAACAAAACACATGCATGGTTATTATCGGTACAAGAAACTATAGTATCATCTAGATATGTTTTAACAAAACATAGTTTAAGTATTGCATATAAAATACTCAAAAAGTATGGATAAATGTTATTTGGACAGATATATCAAATGGTTAACTTCCAAACATTCATCAATATTTTTAACAACATTTAAATAAGGGCGACTGTGATTGTCATGTGTCCTTTTGGTAGGTAATAGTTCTAAAATAGTGTGGCTCTATTGATTGAAAAGTATTAGTTAGGCATGGTAAATACACTAAATTTGTCAAAATTAAGGCAGTTAACATTTTTGCAATATGATACAATTCCCCTTGGGCTGAATCTGCCTCACAATATTTAGCTATAGAAGTGGAAAGCAAAATGGGTGTAAAAAAATAAAAAAGAATATAACAATATGCATGGATAAAAATAAAAAAATAAATAATATATATATATATATAATATATATATATATATATATATATATATATATATATATATATATACACCAATAATAATAATAATAAAATAGATAGTGGGTGTAGATTATTCACAGTGGCTTCTACAGAACAAACAGAGGGATGTGGTTGGGAAATTCAGTGTTTGTTTTCAGGATATACTTGTGATAAAATAGCAGCAAGTGTATGCAAAGACATTGAATGCAGGAGGCTGAATTAAAGGCATATTCAAGTTTCCTGGATTATGAATGCATCGGAGAGGAGAATCAGTAGTGTATAAAAACATTTTTTTGCATGGAAAAAAGAACAAACAACCAAAATAAACATTTACAAACTCACATTGATGTTTGCTAAATATTTTCAATTTGAAAGCTGATGCTTTTATCAGTTGACTCCCCTGAATATCCCTGCTATGATTAGCATAATTCATTTGGGCCAATCAGGAGAAAGCAGATACATTTGTATCATACTCTGGGGTTCCTGTGTTGCAAAGAAGCCTGGGATATGTAGTCCCTATCTCACTCGATCCTTGTGATGTGATTCAGTTGTAAACTCAGACCCAACCCAACCATGTGATGCAATCCAGCACCAAGTACTTCCTTTGAAAGGTCAAACTCCATACCTAGATACATTTCCTCGGCATACTTGGTAATGTCAGTTTATTCTGGGTGTGGAAAGCTGGTATTTACTTTCCTGCCTATAAAATTTATAAATACACTGAACTTATCTATAGAACACATCTTTTTCTAATAAATCACTGCCTGTTTGTTACCAAACATTTGAAACACAGGAAACTTACATATACCTTTAAGTGGTTCTATTATGTGTGCTGGGGGGGAAAGGTTGACGATCATTCACCATATACCTCACTATACTGTAAATGTTACTTTTTCCTGTGAGCTCAAATTCATATTTGTCCAAATTCATATTCCTTGTCCATATTAATGACTGTTTACTACATTTGGAACGAATCATTAAATATGAAACTCAAAATGGTCTATCCAGCATTTATAAGAACACAGTTTACATTTTCTTTCTTTTTTTTGTTTATTTATTTAATGAATGCATTTGTCGCTTAAAAAATAAATAAAGTCAGGACTATTCTGTCAAACTCTGCTTTAGAACAGTTTGGCTACAGCACAGATGAATTATTGAGCTCCATAGAGATATAATATTGTCTCTCAGAGTCCAGGGTGAAGCTCTGCACTGGACACTCCGAAACCAAAGAGTTTGTCCGAAGAAGACATTGTTGCAAAAGCAGTTTCCACACAGATTAAAAATAACCTTTTCAATTACCATTTAAGGTTCCATTTCCTCTACACTATGCATTTAACAGTCTCTGTAATAATTTGTTTCCACACACATTTATCCAGTGACCAGCAAGAAAAGCTAAAAACACTTTATTTAGCACAAAAATATTTTTATAAATGGTTACAAAATGGCATAAACATAAAAAGCAGGAAAAATACCTCCGATAAAGCGGATGAGAAGTGGTTGCAGTTTTTGTGCATGAGATGATAGGCATTTCCTTTAAACTCCTTTCCCAGCTCTTCAACTATTTTCTCAATGTCATTTTCTGTAAAATCTGTGCTTCCCAAGGCTATCGCTTCTCTAAGAGATAAGAAATGCTATAGTTAGCTAAAAACAGACACAAATTATCTCTATCAACGCCACAGGGTTGTGCAGGGAGCCATCTCATAATATTAGGAAATGGTTTTGCATCAAGAAATAGAAAATTCTTCATAGTGCATCAGAGAGGTACCAAAAATTTAGTTTTTTTTATATATTTTAATAAGACACACACACAACACTTTTTGCCTTAATATGAGAACTACACACACACATTGTACTTTAATAGCGAGGGATAGGGAATTGACGGACTTGAATGAACAGAGGTAGATCAATTCTGGCCATTAGAGGAAATAAAAAAATAAAAAACATAGCACATTACATAATTAGCCAATTGTGAGAAAAGTGTGAAAATATCAAGAATTATTTAGCTTAAAACAGTCTGCATATTGTACTTGTCATTTTTCTTTAAAGAACAGCACAAGTGATAATTCTACTCTCTGTAAAGCAAAGGCTAAAAGGTACAATACACCCACAGTCTATAAATCTTTTCTTTTTTAAACAAAGGTGCCCTACCCCTCAAAGAAACAGTCTTGAAAGAGTTGTATAGAATATGGACACTTGTGCAGTCTAAAGTATAAATTATTACACTTTTATTAAACTCATGTCACAATAAATATTTTATAGCTCAGTGGTTCCCAAACCTCTCCTTAGGGTTCCCGAGACAGGTTGGGATTTCATTTTAACAGTGTGTGAACACAGATGAGGCAGTTAGTATTTAACAGGTAATGGAGCCTCTAATTTCCTCACAGCATTACATTGAAATCCTGACCTGTCTGTGGAGCATTGAGGAGAGGTTTGGGAACCACTGTTATAGCTTGTGTAGCCAGGGACAAGCAAGATGTTTATTTTAATAGTTTAAAATTGCAAGTAGCAGGGAAATAGATGAAAGTAAAAATTACCACAGATAAGTAATGAACAATATAAAATTTAGCAATAAACTAGTCTTGGCTCCATAGTGTCTACATATTTTTGATATATACAATTTCCCAGGTTCTCCACAAATGTAATAGCCTTTTAAGCAGATCATGTGGTTTTGTGCTTTGATATTTTGGCATTTTCATTTTAAAGTCCATGTGAATAAAAAGTAGAATAATATTTCATTGTGTTCAAATGCTTTTTTGTGCAAATTCTCCTTTCCTCCTGGTGATATTCATTTGTTCAAAATGGTGAGGTGTGCAGAACTTATCCTCCCACGTTCATGTACACTCATTAAGAGAAGGCTTTTATATTTAGCTGAACAAAGAGGTAATGATGGGCCTTACGAATACTTAACATCATGTGGTGTGCACACAATTAAATCACAGATGGGACTTACAAGGAAACGTACAGTCAGAAGTGCAACTCGCTTCTAGGAGCTTTTTTGATATAGCAAGTATAAAACGAATGGTGCAATAAATAGTTCCAACAACTTAAAAATATATATTCTGGACCTACTATTCATATTGTCACACATGTTATGTATTTTATTACATCAGTCTAGTAATATTAAAAAGTGTGCCACTCTAACAATGTACTAGACTTAAAAAAAAAAAAAAAGGGGGGTATATTTTCACAGTCACAAAAACTATTATATATAGTGTAGTATAGACAGACAGTACAGATACTTACTTAAATTTAAAAGTGTCTCCTAATTCTGTTGAATCTCCAGGGGTTATTTCAAAGACACCAGAGAATGGGTATGGGTGGCCACCATAAGCAAACTCTAAATGACAGAAAATATATTATATTAATTTTAACACACTGTCCAACGGAGAAGAAATGCCAAAAAATAAATAAATAAATAAATTAAATAAAATAATAATAATATATATATCAGTCTCACTGGATCTTTCCACCCCTGTCTAACAATGTTATTTGTCTGTACTTGGATTAGAAACCTTTTTAAAAAGCAAGTTCATAGACTGTTTACTTTGAATGTGATATAGTCTAGCAATTATAAATATTTCCCTACCTGGTGTCACCATCAGCCTATAGTTTTAGTAGCACCTACCAATCATTTATGAGAGAGAATGACCAAGTTTCAAACACACCAGATGCATGCTAAAAATATTTGTCTACAAGCAGTTTGGACCCATATTATAAAACATACATACCTCTGCCATATACCTGAATACCAGAATGGAAGACACCAATTCCAAGGGATGCAGTATACTCATTGATCCAATACTACAAGCAAGAAAAAAAACCCATATGTAACAGAATTAGCGACACAGTACAGCTTACATGAACAAACACAATTACCGTATTTTTCGCCGTATAAGATGCACTTTTTCTTCCCCAAAAATGTGTGTGTGGGGGGGAGTTGGGACGTCTTATAAGGCGAATATACCTTTTAAAACTGCCTCTCTGTCCTCTTGATCTCTTCCCACTCCTGATTGGCGCTTCCTACAGCACCAGCAGCATGCATCGCGTTGGCCGGTGCATCCTATTGATGTCACACACGCGACGCAAGGGAAGGCTGCAGGAGGAGTGCTGGTAGGAAGCGCTGGGGTGAGATCAAGATGGGCCAAGATGAGAAGAAAGGTGAGGATCAGGAGGGTCAAGAGCTCCTGGAGGCTCCCAAATGTGTATGTGTGTGTGTGTATGTGTGTGTGTGTGTATGTGTATGTGTGTGTGTGTATGTGTATGTGTGTGTGTATGTGTATGTGTGTGTGTATGTATGTGTGTGTGTGTGTGTATGTGTATGTGTGTATGTGTGATATATATATATATATATATATATATATATATATATATATATATATATATATATATATATATATATATTTGTGTGTAATGTAGGTGTGTATCTGTGTGTGAAGTGTATTTGTGTTGGATTCAGAATTTTTTTTTTCTTGTTTTCCTCCTCTAAAAACTAGGTGCGTCTTATAGAGCGAAAAATACAGTACATATAATATGATTCCTGCAGTTTTCAAGAACAACCTATCGAAGAACATGAACATAACAATACAGAAGCAAATTGTATGTCATGAAATGAAAACATCATGTTTTATGCAACAAACATCTCCAAGGCTAATGTAGAAAATAAGAAGCTAGATTTGAAACAGTCCTTATAAAAACAGTTGGGTAATTCATAAAGTTTGTTGTTTTAATCAATAACCCAAAAAGGATACGTTATGATGTCAGTATAGACCATTGTCATTTTATATTCACTAAGTAACTAAAAAATAATAGAGTGAGTGGTGGGTGAGTGAGTGAGTATGTGTGTAATGAATACATAACATGCAAGAAGAAGCAGAACATTCAATATAAAGGGAGATAATATGAGTTTCTCACTAAAGACTAATTTTGTAGTAAGACCAAAATTATAATTCGTACTTTACTGCACTTACGATTGCCCTTACAACCTGCAAAGTATTGATTCCTGAAAAGTTGTGAACCTCTGGACTATGGACTCTTTGCTAAGCTCTCCTGAAAAGGGACTTCTAATTCACTGCATAAGTATGGCCACTTTCTTACTGGTTCGATGTACTCTTGTATTGTAAAATAACCGCAGGTTTTTAACTTATTCTAATATAGAAAGTTACATAGCTTTGGATAATATCACATAGACCAGTATAGCTGGTAATCAAACTTTCGAAATAAAAATAGCAGATTTGCCCCCAAAACAAAGCACTACTTTCTATTTATCACTTTACATAAGCTAATGACATACTGTATAGAAATGCTATCTAAAAAGTATGTGATTATCATAGCACAAACTAGTTTCATCCATGTGAATAAGTTAAAGAGTAACCATACATGGCTTAACTCTTAACAGTGTAACACGATACAAGCAACACACATTTAGCAGAGTAATGACTATGTTAGTGACAGATGATATATTCCTGGAATAAAACCTTCCAGGCTTACTGTTAAGTCAGTGATCAATGCTCTTTTCCCATTGCACAAAGCTGCATCTATAACTTATGAACTGTGCTGTATGCATTGTGTACTCAACATTTCCAAATTGATTAGCTGCCAAAACCAGGCTTCTACACATTAGAGATTCCATCCTCGGGCTTAAAACACATTTTGCAACTGGATGCCAGGAAGGATGCAAGAGAAACCAACAGGCACTTTGGAAATGTTAACTAAGGGCACAAGGTTTCCACTTTAGACAGGGAGCTCTGGCCACAGTGTTTGGACACCCCCTGTTTTCCAACAAACAAAGCACACTATTTAAAGTGCTGCATTTAAAAGAAGGTATTTGATGTGGTGTCACATCACTCCCCCCACATGAAAATATCAAAATAGGATATACAATTTTAAATGTGTGATTGCCCTCATGGGCTTGGCTCTCTCAGCCAGTGAACACCAACATATCACTGTGAGCCGTCTTATCTGCCACCAATACCGACAGCCCCAAGAGCTATGCGTCTAGAGAGGAACATTACCTGGTTGGCTCAATGAAGTATAAACAGACTTTGTCAACAACTGTTTATAAACATTACAAAAAAAAAAAAAAATATCTGTGAAAAAATATTGTTTGAAAACAGATGTCAGCCAAGTTAGTTAGGAGCCAGTCAATTGAAAAGTGTGTGTGTGTAATACATGTAAAAGAGTTAGCAGTAATATTGAAGGAGTCGTGACTGCCGATATTTGTGAAGCCCTATGCTATTAAATGCTAAATGTTTTTTTCGGTGTCCCTTTAAACACGTTTGTCATAATCCCTTTTTTATCCAATACTATACAATATTACTATTTACAGCTAGGAGTTTATATTTAGTAGATAGCGGATGACCATTATTGTCCTTGCCTTTAAACAAAGCACAAATATTTAAAACTTTCCTTTTCCTATGAATAGTTACAGAACTGCTAAGGACTGTGGGGGTGGATACTCTTTAAGATGACATTCCTGGTTTGTGTGGGTAAGGTGTCTTTTATATCTGTGTTGCAGTAAAATGTTTAGTTTTTTGTTTTGTTCTTTTCTTTTATCTTTTAAGGATTATATGCTACAACACATATACAATTTATTGTCCCCATGTACTGCTAGAAGGGATATTTCCCTTGTATACCCTGAATACATTTGTTAAGTTGCTGTGTAGCAAGGACCAATCTTGTGAGTATAATAATTTTTTTGAAATAAAATAACTTTTTAAAATAAATACTCTATCATGTTTGGCTCTATGGGCGCACTTTCCATTTTAGCTTTCTACTCTGGACCCAGTTTGAAGTGGAGTTTTATAGGATAGTAGGCAGAAAGACAATTATTTGTAATACATTCTTCTCTCAAAAATGGTTCTAGAGTAATTTATTTGATTGGACTTAAAGAGGATACCTATAAAGTCTGGCTAAGTATTGTTGATATAGACTCTTTATTTAAAGATATCAGTTGTAGGCTGCAGTTGTTTTCCTGATTTTATATATATAAAAAAAAAAAACTCAATCAACAGTTACCATGTATTAAAGGTATATCCAAGTTTCTCTGTATTTACCTTTTTCTAATCACATCCACCTTGTATCAGACACACACATTACATTGAGTCATTCTATACACGTACAGACTTATTTTATTTAAAAATAAAACCTGTTTTCCACACCATACACCTACCAATAGAAACACTGCATTTGGGTACATCTTGTAACCCTTTACTAACCTTCAAGCCAACACCAGCTCAATTCAGAGATCTTACACAGCAGTGTCTGGGCTCTTCCTCTCCACAGAACTACACATCCCATGATTCTTTGGTGCACAGAAGGTTGATACAATTTATAGCTGCCTGTGATTGGCCAAAAAGAATGATGAATGTTATGCAAATTTTAGCAGGAATTTGAAGGGGCATTAACTCTGAAAATCACCTGCTTGCAAACTCAAGAAATTTAGCAAACATCAGGGTGAGTTTGTTCATTATTTCATGCAAATATGTTTGCATACACTACTGAATCTCCTCTATTAGATCAATTTAAAACGTAGATATGCTTTGAACATATTTTTTATTATATAACCTAAAATTATATATTTCTGATTTTTAAACAAAGAAAAACAACAGTATTATCAGGATTTGAACCTAACACCATCACCCTTACCTACTGAGCTATCTGTTCTGTTGCTACATTAAGTACTTATATTTTAGCAACTAAAGTCAGTTAGCCAGGGGCTGAATCAAAGCCTCTAGATCTGATTGCAATATTCATTACATTCCACACAATACAGAGCTCATTACTCATTCAGGCAGAGGCAACACACTAAAATAGCCCAACTTCGATGTACCATAACTCTATGACTTCAGCATCAAAATGTAAAAAAGGATAAGAAAACAAGCAAAAAAAAAAAAAAAAAAAAGAAAAACACTTCCCACATGTTTGTCTCCCTCTATATAATGGTGCAGAGCACATACGGTGAAGTTTGTGGTCCTTTAAATTGGTAAATCAGGACAAGGCTAGCTATTTGCCAAAGAAAGCAACATCGAAATTCCACCTTCTAGTTCTCCATTATAGTAAGAATACCATGTTGCTTGATCTTAGCTTTCATGAAGATCTCTGATTTGCCAACACATCCAAAAACAACCTTTAAATGAATGGGATTCTTAATGTAAAACAAAACTGGAGGATATTTGGAGACTGCTTCCTTGAGGAACGCGTTAGGTCACAATACATTTTCTAAAGCATTTCATTCTTTTAATATGGATAGGAAAAGGACATATTAAACAGGGCCTTCTGTGCTTTACCGTAAGAGTAATTTGTGGTGTAGATTACATCAAGCAGGCATATGCAGGACCCACATTAATATTGCTTATGCTACGAGTAGAAAATCTGGCTGCTCCTTCATGATCTACGACTTCTATTTATAGGAACAGAGCTACAGCTTTCATTTCATATCAACTGTTACTGTAAGCTTCCCCAGAGAAGGCGTCTCATGTCCTGGTTTTGCTATATTGTCTCAGAAAGCGTTAGGCAAAGCTTAAGGGTTTTTTTAGGCTACAAACTGGAAATCTGAAAACTGTATGTAAATGTCATCTGCTGTGTGAAAGAGAAATAAATGGCAGAATAAACTTTTATCCTACTGTGTGTATTTAGTATGATACTGCAATACATTTAAGAATATACAGGGAACAAAAACAGGTAAAATAACACAAAATAACTAACATAGGATTCTAGCTGGGGGGGGGGGGGTCTACTGTTACACAGCTCGATTTTATCTGTAAAATCACATCCAATTCCAGAAATACGATTTTAGGGTCTCTGCCTTTACAAAAATGCTGCACATGTCTGTCCAATGAAAACAATATTTAGTCACTTTATGTCAGTTTATTTTCTGGCAAAAGTTAGGAAATAAACATAGAAAATTGAGAACTTGAAGGAAGCCACTGAAGTCAGAGAAAACATTTGTGAAGTATGTAATTAACCACAAATTAATTAAGCTTACGGAGAGTGGAAGAGAAGAGTATAAAGCAAACAAAAACAAAATGTTTTTCATGCTCAGAATCCTGAGAAATTGCAATGCATGCCGGGAAAATGGGTGGGGCATGCATATGGACCCACAATGCATTTTCACTCTGATCCAAAACTATTCTAAACAGGACTTCTTTACAGCTTAGACCTGCCATTATAATACAGCTTCTGCACATAGCACAGAATGAATTTGCATGAGTTAGAAAACCACCCCACAGACACCGTACAATTGCCATTTAAAGACAAATTTGTGGTGGATAGCCTTCTCACAAACTCCACAGCATGAGTTAGAAACCAGCCCCACACGGATAACATCCAAAGTACAGTTTAGATCATATCTGTGGATAGGTTTCCTAACTTATGCAAAATAAGTCAGAACAGCGACGCTATTATTAGAGTAACATTTAAAAAAATTAAAAATAAACCAGCAAAGAATAGGACACCGACCTGCAAAGCAAACAAGATGCAAAACATGCATACATATGCCCAGAAAACTTTCAGTACAGCGAACAATACTACAACAGTACTATCTATTTACAAGTATTATTCACATGTAGATCCAGTAGTGTATTGTATCACATTAATTATGAACAAAAGGATGAATGAATCAATTCCTTTGTACGCAGATTAATAAAACCATAATAAAAGAAATTACTTACTACAAAATACTTTATTTCCACAATTATTAGGCTTTGTGTTAAAAGGTCCACAGAAAGACCCCAACATGCCTGTGAAAGACACCTAACATGCCAGTGCACAATATTCTCAGCAAGTTTTGGTTAACAGATAAGTAGAATATTTGGAAAGGATAAATAATGCAAAGCAGTAATGACCAGACTTTAATGATATGGGATCTATATTTTCATTAGCCAACATAACAAAACCTACCACCCTATCAGCATGGTTTCCATTACTCATAAGGGAGGGGTACAGTAGCAGTCATTAATGAGGTAAACTGTGTTTTTAAATTATATTTTCTGGCTAGAGCTTTGCTGCCGCTTGCACGGGTATGTTTACTGTTAGTAATGTTAAACTAACTCCCCCCCCCCCCACCACCACCACCACCAAAAAACACACAAAAATAACAAAAAAAAAGGCCCTTACAATTGTCCTTTAAGCTTGCCGTAAAAATATGTATGGTAATCTGATTTCACCTACTCCTTGACCCATAGTCCACATCTCCTGAGAATCCTTGTAGTCTGGAAATAATGTATGGGGAGATTGTGCTTTACCTTTTTAACACCACTGCAGTAAAGTGCTCCTGATGTCACCACAGCTATGTTGTTAGGTACATAAATAATAGCTCAAAATCTTTACACAAAACAAATAACTATTTGTTAAAATGTTTAAACGTTATTATATTTAATAAGAAAGTGACAATGTGTGGTTAAAACACAACACATGGATATGCCACTACTTTCCCACATCTGATCCTTAAACGTGACAGCCCTATAAAGTAACAACCTTACTGCTACACTGAATTAATATGGTGTTGGAATAGTCTCAATTACACAATTTTAGGTTGGATAAAAAGAAACCTAATTGCCATTTGGATCATATTAAAAAGACAGCTTTTTTAAAAAAAAAAAAAAAACTAAGATGAATCAAGCTCCTTCTACTAATAAGGATTAGATCACTGTGTATAGGCAAACAATGCTAGCGAAAATAGTCTGTAAGTAAACTATCCCTCTAGTCATGCGATGGTCGCCCATTAATCTAAACTGCTATATCATATCCCTTTCTGGATTGCTACCTTGCCATGGTGAAGGTCTTTGTGTATCTTAATGAAGCTGTGAACTATACTATGTATGGTCACCCAAGATGGACATGTCATAACTTGAGAAGGAACTGGCTACTCTACTCCAGTATCTTTGCCAAGAAAGCCATATGGATAAGCATAACCAGAAACAGAACAGTCCATATGGTCACGGACAGTCGGACATGATTGAACAACAACTATACTATAGTGCAGCTCTGTTTTATCAGTTGGTATATCTCATACCTTGCATTTAATTATTTCATTCAACAGAGACCATCTATACCAGACCTGCTACGTATACAAATCTCTCCATTGAACAACCATACCGGGTCCGACAGCAGCTGTATAAAGGAAGTGAGGTATTCCTATATCGATAGAGCCCACACTTTTAACTGTTTATTATGCTGAAACTTCACTGTAGACAAGTTTCTTTAGGAGGGAAATTGTTCAGAAATTAGAATTTTCAGAACAGATATTAGTTTCCAGAAACAGGTTTGGATTGGATTTATGAGGCAATTATATCCTAATTGATGATGTAAATTATGATCACACAGTTGTAAAAATATACCAATTACTTTAATTACTTCAATTAATTACCAACTGAATACTAAAGAAAGCACTGCAAGATAGGTTTAATAGGATTGTAAAAAAAAAAAACAATCCATTTAATAAAAATACAATGTTACATAAAATATTTCAATGTTATAGAAGTAATTTCCAAATAGTTATTCGATGAGTGTAATGAAAACACATCAAAGCGGATAGATCCACCTTGATGACTCGCTGTTATAATACTACTAGGAAATTGCCCGTCAAAAATGACGGGATTAAAATCGTAAGGCATGCAATGCTGTTTGCCACACAATGTGAGGCTTTTGGTCATCTGAGCACCTTCGGCGCTCATTGCAAGCCCCACACTGAGTGCCATCAGTGCTCATTGCAAGGCTCTCCTGGTTAGGGTTTTCATTATGAGACCTGCCATGAGCGCCTTTGGCGCTGACTGCTAGCCTTTCTTCTCGCCTACTGTACGGGACACTAATTGCAGGGTTTGTTAGTGCTAGTTTAGTGCTTGGGAATGCAATGTGTGTCTTTTCAGCATTCCCCCCCCCCCCGTCCCTTCCCTGCGTCTTTCTCCTCTTTGTGTGTGCTGAATGTTTGCGTGGCGCGCGGTGACTGCAGTTGGTTTTATTTTCAAAGTCCCATGTGCCTGGTGTTCGTGTAAGTGTCACTGTCTTCAGGGTCGTATATTTTGTACGTTTTGAGAGCCTGGCGTTGCTGACCCTTGTTTTCATGCGGTTTCTAAAATATGGGTGTAATTTGCTTGCAACCTCACTTCCAGGCTTCCTGTGTCTCCCCGTGTGATGTGTGTGAATGTGTTATAATTTTTTGTACCTTTTTTTGTTTTGGTGGGTTTTTAGAGTTACGCGATTGCGCCGTTTTGCGAGGCTCGCATGTGTGACTGTGCTGCTAGCTCGCTTTGCGAGGTTGCAGCTGCGTGACCAACATTGCAAATGTTACATAGACCGACAACTATATATGTGATGTATGCCACTCTGATTTCTCCCACACCTTGACCCAGAGCTCCACAGCTACGGGGAATGTGGTTCTCTTTGCACAAAGAAATGTAAATCTTCATGTAGTCTGAAAATGGTGTACGGTTATCACGACTTCATTACAGTCATTGATTGTGCACTAACTTTTTAACACCACTGCGGTAAAGAATTCAACAATTCATGCGATACGCATAAGGCTATGTGGTGGATTTATTAAACCAAAAGCATATAGGAGAAAAGATCGGGCAGACTAGATGGGTCTATCTGGTCTTACATACAGCCAAGATCTAGGTCTTTTGACACAGATAACTATTATACATATAGACAATATTTGCTTTATCATGCCAAGCTTACTACTTTCTTCAGCCAACTTTCAAATGTTAAACCTTTGGTATGAAATAAATAATCTATTGGTAACAAAATGGTTTCCACTCTTAAATGCATCTTTCCCTCTTATCCAGATTGACAGTGCAACCTTGATACTTTGCACATATATTATTAACCGTTATTTATAAAGTGCCAACACTTTAATACAATACTGTATACAAGGAAAAGATTAAAATTGGATACAGAGGGTACGCCACACATAGTATGTAACGTCAACACAGAAGGGTCAGAGGTCCCGGCTACTATGAATATATATTTTTAGTCCTATAAGCTTTAAATATCTCACACATAGTTAAGGCTCCCTACATTTGTCACGCCCTGACTTTGTCCTGTCAATTATAAATATCTGAGACGAGTACATACCCTTTTCCGGTTGTAATCAATTTTTGCAGTTTAGCATTCACACACAACATTTTACTGATTTTTTTTATGCCAAAATAACTAGTTTGAGGGTGGTGTGTAAAAAGTTAATGAAATTTGAATCATGATTTGTTTGCAGAAATGTTGTTAGTTTTCACCTGCTGCATTACCAGCGTATGTTTTTTTTTCAGCACTTTTACAGTGTACTTACTGCATAACCATGAAGCATCTACGGAGTATAACATTTAGCAATTTCAGAGAAAATATAAAACCAAATAGGGAAATAAATGTGCATCTGAAGTCACTAGATACGTTCTGCATCATCAGATATAGGATGGAAAAGCATGAAGGAAAAAAAGTTTTCATTCTTAAAATGGCTGCTAGATTAATTGTACTATAAGCTTCTATAGTTAGTGGTTTTAGACTGTCAACATTAAATCTGCAGATTACATATTAAGCTGCAGCAGCTGCTTCTAAATTCAACCTATATACACCGATTCTTAAATAAATTTTCCAATTATTGACGGTTCATTGAAGGCTGAATCTCAAAAAGGTCAATTGATAATGCTGAGCAGTGTTTTTTTTTTTTATGAAGATCCTAGCTCAGAATATACAGATTTGACTGTATAGCTTTCTTTGGGGCTTGTCCCTCTCAGCTAATGTGCAGCAATATAGCTGTATGAGACATGAGTAACTACCAATGAGATTTAGACTTGTGCATACGGTCTGCTCACACAGAGGCATATGCAGAGGGATTTCCTGCTTTTTTTTAAATACAGGATAGAACATTTTCTTACTTTTAAAACCGGTCCTGATACACGTACTTGGACTAATGATATTATCTGATAAGCAGTTATTCTACATTTGATCTCCACATAAGTTGTCAATTAAATAAAAACATTATTATTTCCTTTATTTGTAACTATTTTTTCCATGCTATTATCCTTTATTTGTGCAGGAGATGGGGTAGGTGGAGAGAAAAGCTAAACTTTGGTGGTGATGCTCTTGCAACACTTAGTATTATTAAGGAATTATAGTATTGGTGCTCCCCAGAGTAAGATGTCAAGGGCAACACTGCAACATTAATTTGCTGGCGAGATGATTAGTTTACACCCACCATACTGCAGCAAGAGAGTCATTGGTTCAAGTACATATTTTTCTCAACAGAATATTTCCAACAGAGGGTAAAACCTTTACATTGACCCAAAATCTTGTCAAGATGTATTTTTTCTGAAAGGTTTTAAAATGTTACCTTCATAAACAAACAAGAGTTTTACATATGTATAGAACAAATGCTCAGAAGTAGGCATCCTGATTTCCCAGCTCTGTACTCACCCCCCTTAATGTTATATTAGCTTTACACTAGCAAAGACTGATAAAATTAAGATTAGCTAAAAATATTTTTCTGCTTTTGACGTACACAGCTGCTAACTTTAATTTGTTAAATTCTTTATAAATGTGAAAAGTTTCCTGAACTACAGTTAGTCTACAACATAAGAAAGCTCAACTGGCAACACTTGCCGCATGGTTCCTTGGCTTTCAAGATTTGTCAAACCCTGTCTTAGATTGATAGGCAGGATACAATGCACAGCCTGCATGTAGATTTAAATCTCACCCAGTCAAGAGATTGGCTTTGCAATTGAGTGGGAATATTTACGCAGGTGTGGGTAAAGAAAAGGAACATATACACCACCACAAATTGTCCAGATTATTTTAGTTTTTTTTTTTTGTTTTGTTTTTTTTACACGTTTGCTGAAAACTCTATGTTTACTTTAAAATAAAGATCACTTTGCACCAGTCATTATAAACTCCAGCAAAAAAAAAAAAATGTGGAAAAGCAGATGACCATCAAGAATGAACTTTTACAGTCATGTTACAGTACACAGTCAAATCAAAGTGGTATTGTTGTTGTTCTTGATCCATAATCCTGTGACAGACATCACAGCAGCTGCCAACTAATGTAACTGTTTACACTTCATGGCCAAATGGTGGTCTGGTAATAAACCATGGCAGTTGTGATACTAAGAAGTTTCCGTACAGACTTTACTTGTGACAAAAACACTATCCCCTTTGGGCAAGTCGTACTAAATGGTTTTAATGTGTTGCTTATTCCAAGAAAGGAAATATAAACATAAAAATGTGCTGATGGATTTTATAAAATGGAAGCAAATATGGTGCTTGTTCCTAAATTAAAAATCAAGAAAGGTTGGGTAGCTAAAGGACAAACACTTCAGACCTTTGCAGAAAACACATTCAATAAGAAGTAGCAGCATAAAGGGGCAGTTTTCCTCTCAAACTGCTGGAATAACTGTTCCTAGACATTTACTTTACACTTATTTTAAATTTCATTTTTTTTTTTTAATTTATAAAAATTGTTCTATACTTATGCTGTTTAATGGTTCAACACTAAAAATAAATAAATAAAAAACACCACCCAACACAGCCTGAACCTCTACTATCAAAGTTTACAAACCAGTTCTCAAAAATATCAGCATTTTATCATTTTAAAGCAATACTTTCTTGGTGCTTTTCTCAAATACCCACAAGCAGAACTTATCAGTATACAACAAAAACATTTTTTTTATCTTGTAAACATAATGAACCAGAGCAAATACAGTATATTCAGTGCTGTGATGTCAACACTTTAAATGTTTTAAAGTCTGCATTCACTAAATAGAAGTTTACGTACATTATCAATGTTAACAGGCGCAAAATGTTATTTATTTATTTTACTTCTGAATGGTGAATTTTACATGTTTCAATGCGTTTCTATAAAATACATAACTTGCATAGATATATTATACCTTTAAATAAATATGTAGAATTGTATTACCACTAAAAATTACCTATTTATTGGCTTCCTATGTGTGCCTGAAACATTATTCATGGCCACAGCATTTCCATTCAACAAAAGTGTTATAACGTGATGCGATACAGGACGTTGCAACACTAGTCTGTCTATACACACTAGGGTGAGAATTGCAAATGTAGAGATATTACAACAGAATATGTACTGAAATGACTAAAGTGGTTTCATTTTAATGTAAGTCATCATAATCCGCATGTTGCATCACCAGTCGTACTCATTCACAAACCTAACATGACTCAGTGGGACGTAATTCAATGAAACAAAAATGAGATTAAAGACAACACCTTCTCAAACTGGATTAAATGTGTTCACTTCTAGTGATTATGAGACAACTACATTTTTCTTAAGACATAGCACTCTTGACTTGGCAGGAAAAAAAAAAAAAACATGTTAATTCGCATGAAATAATTACAGCAGCTAGAAATAGAATGGTTTCCCAGAAACAGAGAGATAAACCAAAAGCAGCAAACACTGAGGAGGTGGAGAAAGAGGAAGAATAGAGAATGAATGAAAGACAAGTGGTGGGGGATGGGGAGGGCAGGAAAGCACAAGTGTGTGTGTGTGGAAAAGGAAAGAAGTGAAGGGAGGGCAGACACAGAGAGGGATTAAAGAAGAACAATGGGGGAGGAAAGATTATTACCACCATCTACATTACCAGTATTTTTGCAGCTCTACATACAAAGGATATAGTAAATACACAATACTTGTGATGGTAAGAGAAGTCTGCTGTCACAAAGGAAATATTAAGCTTTCAGGAGCAAACAGGTTATCTAAACGAAGATGAAAAGTAAATACAGATATGCAAACAGGTGGGATAAGAACAAAGTAGAAGATAATAATATGACAAAGAAGATGGGATAAATAATCCACTAAGGGATAGAAAAAGTGATAACATGAAGGAAATAAGATGGATATGGTGTATAGCCTGAGTAGTTATGAGGCATGGTGTGTGTCTGTAAATCTATGGAAGAGTGTAGTTATGGGGGGCTACTATATGTATCCCCTTCTGGGCCGCTACCCTGTGATGAAGGGGTTGAGCTGTACCATGTAGGGTCACCTAAGATGGGCAGATCATAGCAAAGAGGTCAAACAAATTGCTATCCACTGGAGAAGGAATTGGCAACCCACTCCAGTATCTGTGCAAAAAAAAAACCTTATGGGTAAGCACTACCAGACACCAGAGGCGTGCTGCAGTCCATATGATCACAGAGCGTCGGTCACAACTGAATGACTAAACAACAACTATATGTATGCATCTGTATATATGTAGGAGAGTGTGAATGCGGTTTCATGTCCTTATAGTCCCTTTTTCTTTGGATCTTTAGTGGATATGTATTTTATATTATGGAGATGAGGAATATGTACAAATGCTGTATGATTAAAGTGATTTGTTGTGTTTATTAGGTGAGGTTACACTGCTTTGTGTAACCCCACCGATATATTATAGGACATATTTATATATACACATATCACATACACTCATGTCTGTTTCCAAAGCTACACTTAAATCCATAATATATCCATCAATATGCTTACAGATCGCCCTACACAAAGCAGCATATATATATATATATATATATATATATATATATATATATATATATATATATATATAAAAGTGTGACTCCCCCATAGGTTCTGCAGCCCTGTACTCACCATATCATACACATTGAGGATCACTGGCTGGTTGGCCATCTCTCCTCATACAGCCCACTGCTGGCTCTCCTCCTTCACTCCTTGCACACTGGTCCCCTCTCAGTCTCCTGACCTCTGACCTCTCTCCTCAGGCGGCTCCTGACCCTCTCTGGATGTTATAATGCTGATGACGCAGGCAGGGTGCTGGTAGCCCGGGTCATGACAATAAGGACAGACACAGACAGTGTAGTATTAGTACGGGGCCGGGTGTCTGTGGCTCTCCGGGAGGGTGTGGTATTCGAGGAGCAGAGGAGGCCGGGGATAAGAAGCTACAAGCCGCATCATCCCTGCGATTCTCAGTCCCCTTGTTATAACAACATCACGAAGTCAACCCTTTACAAAGAAATAGTCCCTGGCCCGGTAAAATGTAGTCCCGGCTGTATAGCTCACGCTGCTGTTGTAGAGTCTCCTTCCGCCGTCAACCGGCTGCTCTACCCCCAAGACCCCCAGCACAACCTACCAAAGTACGGAGGCCGAGGAGGCCGAGGAGGCGCAAACAGCTGGGTGACAGCGCGTACAGCTCAGAGGATGGCCGTGCGTGACGTCACACTGAGAAGGCGGGAACTAGATCCAGGCACTGCTACAAGAAGTGCTCAGTGTATCCTGGCAGATGTGCAGAAAAGCACATGGTGTACATTAAATCGGTTATAATAAAATATATAAGCGATGAACAAACTAATTCAGCTGTACTATAAATTGTAATAAGATGCTATTGTTCTCAGGCAAATGCGAAACTAATATATTTTTGCAGGAAATAACTTGAGTGACAATTAAAGTTAAACCTTTATTAATACTAAACAGCGCAGCATTTAAAAGATGAATTAGGAATCCTATTGTTGAATTTGAAACAATGGAGGGATCACAAATGTCTAAAGAAATCGTTTATTAGTCCGATATCAACTGCAAAAGTGATAGGATGCAGAGCCGGCCTATGACCCCAAAGGTCTCTCCTCACTGGAAAGCGCCATAATGGATGCCTCAAATCTGGCTAACATTGCTGGCATAAGAAAGCCTGTGATACAATAGGCTATTCTTTTCTAGGATTTCAGCAATTTTAGCCAGATTTGGGGCATCAATTAGCGAGCCTTCCAGGGAGGAGGACTCTTAAAGGCAAAGTAAAAGTGAGCTGGGTTATTAATGCATCTGATAAAGGAGAATGTATAATGTCTGAAAAAAAATGTTTGCATGGAAAAATTCCAAAGTAACCAGTTAAACCATTAGCCTGAAGTTTGCTACATTTCTTGCTTTCACAAAGAGTTTTCTCTCAATGTTGACACCCCCAGAAATTCCCAGGGTATATTGGCATAAGTAATACATTGTATCATTTTGGCCTGGGTATTGTGCAGACATGCTCAGTTAGCACTTGAAGTCTTCCCTACTGTGGCAGTCAGCAAGCGCATGTGCTTTTACATCGGGTAATTTAATGAAGTACCCAATATGCGCAGTGCCATTGCTGGGGGTGTCTACATCAGGCTTTCTCTTCATCCTATCACTTTTGCACTTTAATGTTGGACTATATGTTTGATGTTTCAAATTCAACAATAGGATTCCTGATTAATATTTTAAATGTGTGCTGTGTGCGCCACTATTTTTCTGTGTAAAGCTTATCATCTGCCACTGTTATACCCAGGGAGAACCTAAAACTACGTAGGGGGCTGTTGGACTGCCAGGTGCCTGAACCATCCTGAGTTACTATTTCTCCTACTTTATCTGGGAGAGGTTCTCTGGGCTGGAGTGTCGGGACTATGGAAGCCATGTTTGTCATTGGGTGTTGTGTGTGGGATGTCAGTCATGCTGTTTTACTGTGTGCTATGTTTTAGTGTCATCCATCTTGTCTGTGATGAGCCATATTCCATGTGCTTCCCATGTTGTACAGTTATTGAAGTATGGATGGTACTCAGCCGTGTTTCGTCTCTAAATGCTGCATTTTCCTCAGAGAGTTCACTAAAGTATGTAACTATACTACTAGGTTTTCCTGGGGATGTGGGGTACAGGGTACAAGATGGCTGGTTGGGAAGGGGTTCAATACTTCCCAGGAGGGGGCTGGCGGATGCCAGGAGATCAGCAAGGTGGGCGGTGCATGGGGCTGTCAGCGAGCTGCTGACCATTGCCAAAACATCACACTAAGAAGATTATCTCAGTAAGTGGAGATGAAAGGAGAGGAAGTGTGTGACATAGCCCATGCTCTGATCTCTGTTTGATGACAAGCTCAATGGTTCAGATTCTCCCCCATAGCCATGGAAATCTAGGAGCTGAAGACAGAGAGATAGTATACTACACCAGAGAGATAGTCTGCAGGCTCTGGAAGGACATGGACCCCTTGGAAGTCCTAGAACAAAAGGGAAATTAAATAAGTTACTCATACAGGAACCATGTCCCAAGGGGTGGGGCAGGGAGAGATAACATGACTGGCCTGGGGATTGTGCAGACATGCTCAGTTAGCACTTGAAGTCTTCCCTACTGTGGCAGTCAGCAAGCGCATGCGCTTTTACATTAGGTCATTTAATGAAGTACCCAATATGCGCAGTGCCATTGCTGTGGGTGTCTACATCAGGCTTTCTCTTCATCCTATCGCTTTTGCATTTTGATGTTGGAATAAATGTTTGATGACTGTAGAGGCAACTACAAGGGGGTCAGGGTGGGGGCTGGTGAAGATGGATGGAACTGTGTGGTGGATAAATATGTGGTCCTACAATCAATAAAGTGTTGTTCAGTTTAAACATACATCAGCACTGTGTATGATGTATTCAGGGCAGATAATAATTCTACACAAGGGAATTATTGCAATGGACCCTGTCTGATACATTGCTGCTAATTCACAAAGAGTGTACTGCTAAACTGCTTCCTAAGTACTGGTGGTTATATGCTGTGCTGGATTTCTTGCTATAAGGGAACTGAAACAGTAGGATCATAATAATACATCCAGGGTCAATATGAGGCTTTGTCGAGTGAACTTTTTGTAGCAAGAGATTTTTAATTGACAAGAGGACATCCCTTGAGGTTAGAGGAAAAAAGATTTCACCTTAAAGAAAGAAAAGGGTTCTTCACAGTTAGGGTGGTTAAACTGTGGAATTCTCTACCAAAGGAGGTGGTGACAGCGAATTTGATAGATAACTTTAAAAAGGGGTTAGATATATTTTTAAATAAAGAGAGCATTCAAGGTTATCCTAGATAACTAGCGAAGGAATATTGATCCAGGGAGAAATTTGATCGCCAGTTTCTGGGGTCAGGAAGGAATTTTGCTCTTTTTTCCCCCTTATGAGACAATTGGCAAAGTTTCAATGTTTTTTTTTTCTGTTTGCCTTCCTCTGGATGAATTAACAATTAATAACAAATAGTCCACATATTAAAAAGATCAAAAGAGATCTAAAAAGGTTGAAATTGATGGACTAACAGACTTTATTCAACCTCAAATACTATACTATACTATAACAGCCACGACCCTAACCATGAACCCTAAGCCTAAACCCTAACCCTAAGAACAAATTGAACAAAGTCTCGGTTTGTTCTTTCCTGTCAAAATACTGTTTGCATTTAGTTGATCTGACAATAGAATGTTTATTTTACAACTGTAGTTTTTATGGATTATGATTTTAGGCCAGCTGTAGATACATACTTTTTAATAATTTAAATAATATTTATTATGGAAAAATCGAAGTGTGGGAGAGAATGCGCACGGAACTCCTGGTGCAGATTATTTTTACAATCGAATATGTAGATATATTTCAGCTCAATCTGTTGGTGTCTCACCTAGTGTGACCTCAGAAGTATGAGGTATTACACAAACATATGTGGTCTTCTTGAAGGTACATCCTCCTGTCAAAATTTTGCTTATCAAGGTTTCTTGTAGGCCCTTCTGATCTGCAGTTCTCCAATACACGGTGGGCCGGATAATTCAGTTGGTACTCCAATACAAAATAACTGATTACTATGTTACGATTAAGGTGTAGCTATGAATTGCAGTGATGCAAACTGAAGCAAAATAAAAAAAAGGAGGACCATACTCTTGTCAGGGGTTTTACCTATTAAATATATAAATGAGTATACTCCTATATATTATACCATTTCATTATATATTTCTGATTAAATATATCCTATTAATATTTTAATTAATACACATATAGAAATTCCTCAAACATAACTGTGTTTGATATCATCGGATAGGAAATATCTTAAACTTTTCATATCTATGTGTTATGTTGTACCTATATTGCACATCATCATTTTATTTTGAGTTTTAAATTTATACACATATTCCATCTTTTCTGAGCTTCACTAACTGTCTACATTGTAATGAGAATGTAAACAGTGAAGCCACCAAAAGGCTAGTCATTAGCATTCATACTAGAATCTTTTGATCCTCAAATGTCATGAAATAGTCACACCTCAAATTGGAGACGAGACATCCACCATTTGGCTCTGATAGACAATATTTGTTTGACTGTGCATTCGATATTCATGTATCCCCACTTAGCACAATAGTGAGAAATAATTCCAGGATGTGATTAAGGGGATATCTAGATAAGAATGGCTATTTAAAATAGGCCCAAGAGAAAAAAAAAACAGACACAAAGAGGAGTGAGGCGGACACACAGATGCAAGACATAGAGAGAGAGAGGACCTATTTTTGATTCCTAATATATTTAATTTTTCATATAATAATCGATTTGGAATTATCCAGGCTGACTCTACGTGATATTGGGTTGATTCTGGTATCTGGTAATGTATAGATTTAATTTCAAACTTCTGTGATATAAAAGATAAATTGATCTTATTTATTCCTCTAAATCAATTATATCACAGAAGCCACCAATAATATATCTACAGTAGGTTTTATTCAAATTGTGATATTTTTTCCTCTGTTCCTATACTAATTTTGATATTTCAATATATGGTATATTATATATTCTGCCAACAATATTACTGTGACTTACTATATTAATAAGATTGATTCTCGTGTTTATTATAAATAGCTAAAGTAAGGAATATTGATTATAGTAATTTATTGTTATTTTCTATTACCCTAGAAGATTTTGTTGATAAAGAAGTTAGAAGGTTTTTCTTGTTTTATTAACATTTTATCGTATTATATTGTAGTAGACTTAATTGGGTTATTGACATCTGAAAATCATATAGTACTGTTTAGAACTTTTTATTACTCTAGAACTCGATTGTGATATTGATGATAATAAACGCTGTTTTGTTTAAAAGCTATACTTTCCTATAAATTGACGTTATAATCGGACAATAAGTTAAATTGACTATTTCAAATAGCATTTTACTATAAACACCACGACATAATTTGGAGGCACTGCTTGAGATAAAGTCTTTATAGATAAGTGAATTGATATTTTTCAATTTAAAACTTTTTAATACAACAGCGTTTATTAAAATAAAAACAAAATGTCAGAAGGCCGATCCAGTTCAGAAAGGACAGGGGTGTTGTCATTGGATGAGATATTGAGACTAGATGCAATGGGATGTGAAACATTGATCAAAAGTTTAATAAGCAATGTGTATCCTCTGTGTGAATACCCATCAAGATTGTCAGAATACTTTAGTAACATCAAACCGATAATTGATGGAAATGCCATAGACGATTGGAGTCAGGAGACAGAATTATTACCAAATATTAATGGTGTCATAATTGCAGTTCAGGATAACTTTGAACGTAAAAAGAATCTTGCCCGCGTAGCGATTAGCTGGATGGAAGTCGCCAGACACTGGAAAGGCCAGACTATTGAAAAGGAGGTGGTCATAACTGGTTTAAAAAAGACAATTAATGAGATATCTGAGGCATGCAACCATTTGAGAGACTTACACGAAGATAGGATAAAAATGTCAGAACATCAAGTAGTTAAACTGGATGAGTTAGAAAAGGAATTAGAAGATGCTAAGGAAAGATTACGAGGATATGAAGGATTAACAGCAATGTGTGATAAATTAATGAGGAAATTAGGGGATTTTCAAATAAAATGGGATGAGTTATCTGAAGACAGAGATAGAAAAACTGACCAAATTGAAGAGTTGTCTGGGCAATGTGATCATTTAGCTCAAAAAGTATATCAGGCTGAGGGACTGTCTCAAAAATACTTACAAGACTGTGAGGAGTTAAAAAGAGAAAAATCAAGTTTAGAAGATAAACTTACCACCCTTACTAATGAAATAAATAAAAGAACAATAAGAGAAGCAGAAAATTACCAGGAAGCTAGAAAGATTCAAAATCTACTTGATAATGCCCAAAAGGAGATTAAAAATTACCAGCAGGATATTGGCAGGTTAAAAGCAGATCTAGATAAGGCCCAAAATCATGTACCAGACATAACGATTGCCAGGCATCCTAGAGATTTTGATGAGGAGTTTGATTCATCCCCTTCCAGGGATACTCATAATAAGAAATTATCTTTCCATGAGACAGCGCAGGCTATCAGAAAATTGGTAAAGCCCTACACTAAAGGATCTAAATTATCCATTGAGGATCACCTAGATACTGTGGAGAGAATCATGCTTGAATTAAATGTACGGGGATCTCATGCAAAGATATCATATCTCCCTTGGTCATTTGATAATTCATATACATCATTCTTTACTTCCCTTCAAGATAGCGATATAACTGATTGGGATCAATACAGAGCAGAGGTAAGGAGGTACTTTTCTGAATTTCGTAACCCCCAAGCAGCTTTAAGGGCCTTGCACAATCTCAAATGCCAGCCTGACGAAAGTCCAAAAGAATTTTTAGTCACATTAAAACATGCATATCGCCAGACAGATAAAAGAGCAGATATAGAATCCGCAGAGTTCAAGAGGATATATTTTCATGCGTTACCATCATTTATGAAAAGAAATATAATCAGGGATTATGATGACTCTAAACCACTTAGCTGGTTGGTAAACGAATGTTCCAAGATATATGAGATTCAACAGGATGAGGAAAATAGTTTTAAACGTAAAGAGAAGGGCCAAATCCATAAAATAGCGGAAATCTCTATCCAACCAGAACTACCTTTTGAAACAAATACTAAATCCTATGCTGATGTGGTTAAAAGTCAAAATAAACCAAAATACATACCACCCAGACCTAGACCTATAAAAGTTACCCCTGAAAGGCCCCAAAATAGAAATAATAATTTGTTTTATGTAAGCCCAAATTACAAAGGAAATAATCCTATTAGAGATTATTGGTGGCAACCTAAAAACCCCAATGTAGAAAGAAGATTGAGCTCTCCAAGGCCCAGTACTTCAGAAAATTCAGAAAGCCAAAGAGTTACGAATAGGTATAACCGGAACCAAAATGTAGAACAAAATTCCAACCTAGAGGAACAAGTTAAATTACTGACCCAGCAAATGACTGCCCTCATGGCAGGAATGAATATGCCGGGAAATCAAACACTGAGAGCCCAGCCAGTCCAAAGGGGACAAAATTCTGAAAACCAAAACCAGTGACTGAATGGCGTTTGCAAAACTGTAATGGATAATCCTGAAACAAATGATAATAAGATGTTTCTTCCTTCTGTCCCTAAGTTTTCTTTGTACACAGGAACTCCCACAGAGCAAGAAGGAGGTATCAATGAAGTCAGAGGGAACGGTATGAACAATACACAGGTTAAACCTTTTTGTTTACAGGATGCATCACTGACCAAGCCACAAATCATTGAAACAGGGTTAATAATTAGTCAAGATAATAAACAATATAATACAGGTAAAATTGAAGATATACCTAACCTGACCGATAACCCCCCCGAAATTACCATAAACTGGTTAAATAATACCCCCCAGTCTGACTCTCTAAATAAGAACGAACGATGGAAGAAGTCAGATATGTTAAAACATTCCCATTTCCTATGTGAGATGGAGGAATGTCAGGGGAGATACTATATCCCTGTCAGCTTACAAGATGTAGACTCCATGGACATTAAAGGGTTAATAGACACAGGCTCCCAAGTAACTGTTCTTTCCCAAGATATGTATCAAGAAATAGAACGTAGATCTAATAAGAAAACTATTCTAAAATCATTCATCGGAATTGTAAAGAATTTTGATGGAATTACCATAAAGACCAAAGGTAGTGTATGGTTGAGTATTAAAATAGGAAATAAACAGGTAAAACATCCAGTGATAGTCGTAGATGTTCCTGAGTCTCAATTTTTAATTGGGACAGATCTACTGAGGCGATTAAGTCCAATAATAGACTGTATAGATGGAGTAATATGGTCACAAGTTAGCTTTCCCATAAACTATGAAAAGGTTAAACAATCCAATATGCCGAGAAATTGTCATGTAATAGAAACAAAAGAAAATTCTGTGGAAATTCATTTTCAAAATAATCAAACACCTGAAATGACGATAATACAATGCCATGACATTTCTGAAGAACAAATAAATGATGAAAATGTGATCCAAATTAATCAGGACCACATAGATAACACTCATGTAGAAGGAAATGTCCTAACTATTTCACTAAATAGGAAAACCTCTAAACCTTTTGAAATAACTAGACATTCCAAAATTATGGCTAACATAGAAATAAGAGCTAAGGGTTTATTTATCCCCATAAATATTATAGGTATGAGATATCCTAAACAAGCCAAAATAGCCTTAACCCATGAACATAGTTACATTAATGAAAGTCTATTAAAACAAATAAAGAATCCAAGATTAATTCGTAATTCCCAACCATATGACCAATACATATATAAAATAGATCATGAAACCTCAACCCATCCTATTATAGCAAGATGTTTAATACCCCTTTCGATAGGAGATAAAAAGGTTGTGCACTTGTTCCAGGTGATAGAGGATTCCCAATATCCAATATATATTGGTAATGATTTGTTACATCGGTTTGCTTTTCAAATTGATTTAATCCATAACGTTCTATGGTCCCGGTTGAATGAGTCACCATTAGACTTCAGTAATGACTCAGAAGCCTTGAAATATGCCCAACAGATGCCTTATGCAATAACCATACAGATGGAACGAACTGTCATTATACCAGAAGGAGTAGCCCAATTCCCTCTACCCTTGCAAGTAAAAAGAGGGCAGATGATTCAAGGCAAAGACGCTTATGTTAATCTTAGCTATCAAACCCAACAAAAAGGCCTTAACACCACCCACACTCCTTTAATTGCTGTGACACAATTGCCTTTTGTCATCCTAGTAAATAACATAGCTTCCCATCCAATACATATGGAGAAGGGATCCATAGTAGGAATGGCCATTGATGCAGAATATTTCACCTCTGAATTTACCAATTCAGTTATTGGTTTGATACCAGAGGAATATATGAATGATGATAAAATGATTGACCAATGTTTCGATACTCAGCCAGAAGGATTATTTACTGTTCAATCTGTTTATCCCTTCAGTTCCATGGAAGGCCAGTGTGAAATAACAGATGACGAGCTAATTTTTAATCAAAATATAGATGAACAAGAGTATGAAGAGAATTTGGTCGATAAGATACAGATAAACTCCATTACCACCGACCTATCTACACAACTAGAGGAAGCCTATGAAATTAGTCAACCTGAGGTATTCCCTGGGTTTAAAGAAAGGGTTGAAGAACAGATAATTTTAGCCGATGGGTGCTCTAATGATACTGAACGCCAAAAATTAAGACAAGTGCTTATGAATTACCAAGATGTATTTTCTAAAGACTCATATGATTGTGGCCTGACGGATCTACATGTCACTAAGATTAAAACTGATCCCAGTATGCCACCTATATTTGTTAAGCAATATAGACTACCCCTCGCCTCTTATGAATCATTAGCCGATATTATAAAGAATCTAGAATCAAGGGGAATTATACGTCCTGTACATAGTTCTTATAATAATCCTGTTCTAGGTATTTTGAAGCCAAATGGGACATGGCGCTTATGCGCTGATTTGAGGCAATTAAATAAGAGAGTCCATATGTCGGCTTGGCCTGTCCCATATATAGACCAGTGTTTAGCACAAGTCCAAGGGTCTAAATTATTTACGACACTTGATTGTGCCCAAGGTTATTGGACTATTAAAGTCAATGAAGAGGACCAACATAAATTAGCGTTTACATTCGGTAATCAACAATTTACATGGACTAGAACTCCATTTGGATTTATAAATTCAGGGAATGAGTTTGCCATCTTCTTGCACAAGGCAATGCCTGATGCTCAAGAGCGAGGGACATTAACCTATGTAGACGACATCTTGATTAAAAGTTGCGAATTTGATAAACATATCGCAGAAATTGAACATGTTTTGGACCAATTAAAGCACGCAGGAGTTAAAATATCTCTCCAAAAGGCTCAGTGGTGCCGCACTAAAGTTAACTTTTTAGGTCATGAGATAACTCCTGATGGTGTAAATCCACAGAAAAAGAAGGTAGAGGCCCTACTTAAAACTAAAATGCCTACAACTACAAAAGAATTGAGATCATTCCTGGGTATCACCAATTATTCTCGTAAATTTATTGAGAATTATGCCGAAATAACAAGACCCCTCATACAATTGTTAAAGAAAGGTGAGCCATGGAAATGGGGTGAGATTCAGAACCAAGCTGTAAATGAGTTAAAACAGAAACTAAGTCAGGCCCCTTGCCTAGCGTATCCAGAACGAGGTAAGCCCTTCTTCTTAGAAACCGGTTATACTGATAATTGTTTAAGTGCTGTGTTATATCAGAAATATGACCAACATAACAAGATTATCTCTTGTGCGAGTAAAACACTATCACCTGTAGAGGTAAAATTTAATGATTGTGAGAAGGCTCTATTTGCTACAGTATGGGCACTACAACATTTTCGAAATTTCATACAAGGTGAGAAAATAATAGTGGAAACGGCACACCAACCATTGCAATATATTCAGAGCAATAAAATTAGATCTGGTAATCTATCAAATAGCCGCATAACTGCTTGGACCTTATCCTTACAAGGATGGCCTTTAGAGATAAGATATGCCCAAAATAAAAAGAATCTAGTTGCCCAAGGATTAGCGGATTTACATGATTGTACTGCCGCAGACCCCTTTAAGGATGATGATCCTCATATAGACCTTCTGGAGGAATATAAATTGTCACCTCATAAAATATATGAAGAGGTATTTTGTAAATCCTTACCCACAGTTTATGTAGATGGATGTGCCTATCACGTAAAAGTAGATACAGATAATAAGCTAGTTGCGGGAATTGGTAATGTATGGATAGATAATTTTCCTGCTCCTCCAAAAGGGTGTAAAATAGGACCCAAGAGTAGTCAGATAGCAGAATTGATGGCTATATATTATGCTGTTTACACCGCAATAGAGCATAACATTAAGGACTTTGTAATCATTACTGATTCAGAATATGCCCGAAATAGTTTTGTTGAATATTTACCAGTATGGAAACAAAATAATATGACCAATGTCCGAAAGAAACCGATAAAACATGGTAAGTTAATACATGCCATTGATGAAATGGTAAATTCTCATGAACTGACTATATACTGGAAGAAAACAAAAGGACATTCCAAAGTAAAGGGTCAGGATAAAGACGGAAATGATCTTGCTGATAAACTAGCAAAGCAAGGTGCCCTAGAGGGGGAATCAATTGAGATGGACCACCTTATGGGTCCATTGCAAATTCAGGCTATCACTAGACAGCAATCCCAGAAAGATACAGAACTCTCCACAGTACAGTGGTCCCATGATACTCCTAATTTGGACTTGATCAATAGTCAAAAAGAAGATCCTATCATAGGTCCATTTTATAACCATATACAAGATCCAATACAGTATCCTCTGGACAAAATAGGTGTGTCAGATAAGGAAGATTTCAGGATCCTAATTAAGTCAAAATCCCAGTTTAACATCTTAGATGGTTTACTTATCCGCACATCTAAGAATGGTATACATCAATGGGTAGTTCCTACTGCTTATCGAGGTCTAATGCTTCAACATGCTCACGATGCACCAACATCCGGCCACAGAGGTGAAAAGATTACATATGAGATACTTCGTGATTTTGCATATTGGCCACACATGTTGATGGATGTAAAAATTTACTGTCAAGGATGTTTAGTATGTCCCCAGTTTCAACCCCATTCACCTACCCATAGGGCTCCTCTTCAGAAAAGGGGGATGTCCATGCCATGGTCAGACATACAGATTGACTTTATTGGCCCAGTAACTACCTCTTCCAGGGGTAATAAGTATATGTTAACCGTAACATGTCTATTCACCAAATGGGTAGAATGCCTTCCGGCGACAAACTGTAAAGCGGAGACTGCCGCAATTTTGTTGATTAACCATGTGTTTTCTCGTTTTGGCCTACCGCAACGAATTGAGTCAGATAGAGGAAGTCACTTCACCAGTGAGGTGATGAGCCGTATGTGGAGAATCCTAGGTGTTAAACGTAAATTACATATTGCTTACCGCGCCGCTTCTAGTGGTGGGGTAGAACGGTACAACCAATCTATTGTAAGTATCCTAAAGAAATATGTCAAGGAATCAGGTAAGGACTGGGACATAAAATTACCCTTAGTTTTAATGGCGATAAGATCTACCCCTAGTACTGCTACTAAAATGTCCCCTTTTGAATTAATGACTGGGAGACGTATGGTACTCCCACAACACCTTATCTATAGGACCCAAGACCATAACTTGGTAAATGCCGCCACGACCCATCAGTATATTGAGAACTTGAGGAAACATTTACAACAGGCTTTTGCATTTGCCCAGAAAAATCTAGAGAAATCTGCTGAAAGCACTAAAACATATTACGATCTGAAAACCTCTAAGAAAGAATATGAGATCACAGATCAAGTTTATCTATATAACTTCCTACGTAATCAGGCAAAAGAGAAAAAGTTTTTACCCTCATGGAAAGGACCTTATACCATTATAGATAAAATTTCACCCGTCGTGTATAAGATTCAGATCCCAAAAGATGGTGAAATGGTAGAGAAATGGGTCCATATTAACCAAATGAGAACCTGTCATCCTAGATCTCAGTTAAGAATCATTGAAAATAGTTGCCCAGATGAACCGTGATTTGTGAAATGTTTTTCGCGAAAAAAAATCTTCTGTCTCTTCATCTATCTACCTAATCCATCATGTTAGGAATGTATTATTAAAACCACTTGTATTTCGGTTAAACATAGAAGCCAAAAGAGAGAGTATCCAAATTGAAAAAAGAAAAGGCCGCTCGTATCAGGGTAATGATGATCCTAACGCCAACAAGTTCAGACGGAAGCTATCGTGGCACGGTCCTTCCTCAGGCGTCTTTATCCAAGAGGCTCCAAGATTCATCCTAACCCGGGAGGAGAATAACGTCGCCGAAGACCTTCATCAGTGTCGATCCACACAGGATGATTAAAAGACAATTCAGAATATTCCACATCAGGGTGGAAAAGACTCAAACGTGGTATCGTGACCACATTGCCTGTTCATAGGCCACTGTGAAGAAGACGTAGAAACAACTAAGGAAAACTTCATAAACTCACATAACTCCCGTTATCAACGGTCAGAACATTTGCCGAATCATGACCATTGAAGTTATTATCAGGAAGATAATAATAGATAATGAATCAGGACTGCATCTCTTTTAATTAAAAGGACATTCAGGGTTATCCTGCTTAATCATGGAGGGAGTATTGATCCAGGGAGGAATCCGATCGCCAATATTTGGGGTCAGGAAGGAATTAATTTTTCCCAATTAAGACTATTGGGTTTTATGTTTGCCTTCCTCTGGATCATCCATATTATTGGTACATGTAAGCAATGAGGTCAGAAAATATACCCCAATAGAAATGATGCATAGGTAAAGAAATATGTTTAGACAACCGAATACTTATCTATTTAATTACACATATTGCTACTGTAATAATGTCACCTACCTAATGGGGAGACAGTATTCCAGAAAGGGGGATTTGTCAGGGGTTTTACCTATTAAATATATAAATGAGTATACTCCTATATATTATACCATTTCATTATATATTTCTGATTAAATATATCCTATTAATATTTTAATTAATACACATATAGAAATTCCTCAAACATAACTGTGTTTGATATCATCGGATAGGAAATATCTTAAACTTTTCATATCTATGTGTTATGTTGTACCTATATTGCACATCATCATTTTATTTTGAGTTTTAAATTTATACACATATTCCATCTTTTCTGAGCTTCACTAACTGTCTACATTGTAATGAGAATGTAAACAGTGAAGCCACCAAAAGGCTAGTCATTAGCATTCATACTAGAATCTTTTGATCCTCAAATGTCATGAAATAGTCACACCTCAAATTGGAGACGAGACATCCACCATTTGGCTCTGATAGACAATATTTGTTTGACTGTGCATTCGATATTCATGTATCCCCACTTAGCACAATAGTGAGAAATAATTCCAGGATGTGATTAAGGGGATATCTAGATAAGAATGGCTATTTAAAATAGGCCCAAGAGAAAAAAAAAACAGACACAAAGAGGAGTGAGGCGGACACACAGATGCAAGACATAGAGAGAGAGAGGACCTATTTTTGATTCCTAATATATTTAATTTTTCATATAATAATCGATTTGGAATTATCCAGGCTGACTCTACGTGATATTGGGTTGATTCTGGTATCTGGTAATGTATAGATTTAATTTCAAACTTCTGTGATATAAAAGATAAATTGATCTTATTTATTCCTCTAAATCAATTATATCACAGAAGCCACCAATAATATATCTACAGTAGGTTTTATTCAAATTGTGATATTTTTTCCTCTGTTCCTATACTAATTTTGATATTTCAATATATGGTATATTATATATTCTGCCAACAATATTACTGTGACTTACTATATTAATAAGATTGATTCTCGTGTTTATTATAAATAGCTAAAGTAAGGAATATTGATTATAGTAATTTATTGTTATTTTCTATTACCCTAGAAGATTTTGTTGATAAAGAAGTTAGAAGGTTTTTCTTGTTTTATTAACATTTTATCGTATTATATTGTAGTAGACTTAATTGGGTTATTGACATCTGAAAATCATATAGTACTGTTTAGAACTTTTTATTACTCTAGAACTCGATTGTGATATTGATGATAATAAACGCTGTTTTGTTTAAAAGCTATACTTTCCTATAAATTGACGTTATAATCGGACAATAAGTTAAATTGACTATTTCAAATAGCATTTTACTATAAACACCACGACACTCTATAAACTATAAACTGTAAAAATGGGTTTATTGTACAAAATATAATGATCAAACGTGTTTCACTGTTTTTTGTTACAGCTTCATCAGTAATATGTGTTCCTGTGTGGGAAACGCATGTGGAGAACATCTATATACAATTCCATTCATTACAACAGGTAACAGTGTAGAAGCAGACAAGAGAGAAGTCTAAAATGGGCTGCTTAATACACAGATTTACACTTATATGGATACAAAATGGAAATATACATATAATTGGAAATATAAATGGTTAAAATTATATACATATATGTAAAACAATATATAACAAACAATATATACTGTATATATATATATATATATATATATATATATATATATATATAAAACACGAGATGCTGATCATCTTTCTCTTAATAGTAATCTCAATAAATACAAAAATAAATAAATAAATACATTTGTTTAAAATGCGTAAATACAAATACTCCGCTTGAGAGATAGGTGTCTTGTGTAATTGGACAAGTAATCACGTTTCATACTCTTTACATGATAGGATATGTGTTATCACGAGAATACACATCTATACATACACACATATATATATATATATATATATATATATATATATATAAAGAGAGAGAGAGAGAGAAATGAATGCACCCACCCACACAGTCTTATAAGCAGACAAAGTGTGTGTTTCTATACAGGACATACTTTCTTAGGCACAAATACAAAGCTTGGGGGGAGCCAATGGTGATGTATTTATTATATATTATGTAAGTGCTAGACATGCCAGGGGTAATATCCTGGGTGCACCTTTGATTTATAGATAGCTATTGTTCTTTCCCTTACGGTAATCTCTAGCTAATACTGAGGGTTATGGAGCCAGGCTAGAACTATCTGTTAGGTTCAAGGGCCTCTGTGTTTATTGGGGGGCCTGTTTAATAAATAAAAAAAAATAAGCGGCCAAGGAGTAAAGAACTGATATGACGTAACATGTCTAGAATTTTATGTTAGACATAAGATGATCCCAAGAGGCCTTAGGATCAACAAAACTTGCACGTTGGAGATAAATACACCCACGTTTAATGAAGAATCTAACCTTCTCTTAGAAAGAGCAAAACAAGAGGGCCTCCTAACGAAAAAAGAACTAGAGGTCCTGGAAGTGAGATGCCCCAAACGAGCGATCCTGTACCATTCATCTAAGATATACAAAAATCCTGCAAAAACCTCCCGGACAACCCATAGTATTTGGGATAGGATCTCACACTGAGAAACTTTCTGTGTCCAACCTTAAATCTTATATTGGAGACACTCCACATGTCCTTAAACAACTGGGTGAATACTGTTGGAAACCATCTTACAGCTGGAGTATACTGGATGTAACGTCTCTGTATACCTCAATACCCCAACGTCAAGGAGCATTGGTGTCACGGCATTACCTGGACACAGAAGGAAACATGGAGGAAACACAGTCCCAATTTATTATGGAAGCAATTATTTTTATACAGGAACATAATTATTTTTTTCTTGGGGACAAGTACTACTTCCAATTAAAAGGAACAGCGATGGGAACCAAATTCGCCCCAAGCTTTGCGAACCTATATATGGGTGAATGGGAAAACAAGAACATCTGGAACAACAACCCGTTCGCATAAAACATTGTGTATTGGGGATGATATATAGATGACATCTTCATTCTTTGGGCAGAATCCACAAATGGGGACAAAGACATTTTTGTCGAATAAGTCAACAACAATATGATGGATCTGAGGTTCACAATGAACAGCAACCCGTCAGAAGTTCCCCTTTTGGACGTGATCCTGCAGGGTTCCGAAGGATCCATTACTTCGACTCTGTATACCAAACCGACCAATTCCAACGGTTATCTACACGCAACAAGTGGACACCAACACAGATGGATCAAGAATATACCATACGGACAGTTTAGGAGGATTAGACAAAACTGCACCACCTTAACAGACTATGATAAAGAAGGTGAGACCCTGAAGAGAAAATTAATGAAAAAAAGTTACAAAGCCGCACTAGTGGATACAACGTACGCAAGATCATGCAAACTGAATAGATCAGACTTATTGAAAAAGAAAAATAAGGACACCACAAAGGAAAATGGAAGAACAGGTCAAGGAGCTTCATGTAGATTCCTGACCAGGTACAACTCAGCCTCCAGAGCCATCCAAGAAAGCATTTAGAAATTCTGGCCCATCCTAGTAGAAAATGAATACCTGAAAGATGTACTACCTCCAGCCCCTACCATCACCTTCAGAAAAAACCTGAATCTAAAAGATGTCATCGCCCTGAGCAAAATGAAGAAGCCCGGAGGCACAGGAAGAATACCTCGCTGATAGCAAAATCCAAAGGTACCTATCCATGCGGAGTCAAGAACTGCACAACCTTCAGACATTTGAAGAAAAGAAATAGAAATATAATTTCCTCTACTCACAACAAGAAAGAGTTTAAGGTCAATTCATTCATGAATTGCAATACAGACTATGTAGTTTATGTTGTTTCATGTCACTGTGGAAAACAATATGTAGGACGTACTACAAGATCTCTGAAAAGAAGATTCAGAGAACATCTCTACAACACATCGAAAAGCCTTCTGACCAATGGTCTCTTGGCGCACCTGACAAAGATATATGGCAAAGACGCTAACAACATTAACATACAGGTCGTTGAGCATGTTAGAATGTACTGAAGAGGGGGAGATAGAACCACTGCGCTCAGAAAAGCAGAAACAAAGTGGATCAACCAGTTGGGGACCCTTGAGCCAGAAGGTCTCAACAGGGATATAGATCTAGCAGCATTTCTGGAGTCATAATAAAAATCTTCAAGTAGCGGCCTGATCGGAGGCTAAAAAAGATTACCATATCCTACAATAGTTTAATCCATTTTTATAGTAGTGGTCCTTAATTGATATATATCTATTTCACGTATTTATTTAGGATCGTTTTACATTTGCCCGTCACTTTGCCAACCAATAATTACATTTATTCCTATACCTATACACCACAGTCCTATACAATTCCCATACACCAGAGTTACCAGTGTATTTCGAGAAGCAGCAGCTCACCGACAGCAGATCACATACCCGTTTACAACAACTGGGGATGTCTCTTTTGACTTCACAAGTCTATTTTGCAGGACTGAGAAACATTATACTATAAGTTCGTTTGTGTATTTACACATTGTTTGATGCCAGTGGTGGAGTATTTTATATACATTTATATATATTTGGAAACTAACTATTTCCATTCACCTAGTAGTCATTATATAAAGAATATTTATTGTGTAAAAAAAATAGAAATCTGAAGTTTTAACATTTTACACTGAAAGGACACAGGACATTTGTAGAACAGAGCTACTTGCTCCTATCGTACAAGGGATATCTGAAAGTCATATACTGTAAAATAATCATGTAATGTTATACGTTTCTTTACATCCCCCTTAGTGCACTGACTAATAAGGCACAGTTTATTGATTTTACCACCACTTCCCAAAGATCCTTAGTTTTATAATTTTATCAGAGAAGGGAAGGACAAAAAAAGATACACCTTCCAGTGCACCTGTATGTGTCCCTTTAAAGTAAGATTTCTAAAACGTGATCTTTTAAAGACTAATAAAACGTCCCTTCCCCTTTTAATCCAATCCTGATTTGCCAGTCTCTAATATATTGTATATTTCCTGAACATATACAGAGTGTTATGTGCCTGGAGTCAAAGCTGGATGGCCATCCAGTTTTGACTGGTTTTGATCAAGGAAAAAGTTGGCTACATAGCATCCAGGAAATCTCCAGATGGAACAAACACCTTCCTAGGCAGGATTTACAGAAATCACAAGGCAAGTGGGAACAAGCTGATGACATTGAAAATATGTTGAATGTCACAGCTGACTGTGAGAAGGTTTGTTTATTAGCACATACTGAATCAAAATTACCATTTTGTCTGTAATAAATACACAAATATGATGACAGTTTATGTAACTTCTCTATAGACAAGAACAGAGTAAATGGATAACTGGGACCTACTGTGAGGGGTGTTCTTCTTTATTTGGGGAGTGGACAGTCAGGAAGATTATTTTCTCTTACCAACTGTTTTTCCAAAAAGTGAGAGTTGGGAGGTATGAAATATACTAAACTATGATTACTGTCTAATTACTACTTTGGAGTGATGTGGCATGTTGTGGGCCTGTTAGTACAAATAGAAGCAATTCTCTGTATGTACTAAAAAATGAAGGGACAGCCAGCATAACCTAGCAGCTTTGGGCACCTAATATTTCCCCAATACCTTCATAAACATGGACATGCTTGCCTCTCATGTAAATTACATTACATTTAATATGTTTTTTCATTTAAATAACATGATAATGTGGCGCAAACATTGCCAATAATTATGATTTATCACTTGCTCTAAAGCATAGCAAAATGCTTCTGAGGTCTGCTGGACCTCAATATACTGTAAAAGGAAAATGTTAGTATTGATCGTAAGATGAAGCTTTGTCTCAAGGAATGACATGCTGCACAATCACTTTGCTTTTTTGTGCTCAGCCAGTTCACCATTACTTTAGTGGGTGTGTCTTTAGAGCAGTCCACTATAAGTCCAGTTTGTGTGTGTTCAATGCATTCAGGGCCCGTAGCCTTATTGGCTCCACTGTGCCAGTGTAATTTTTGTCCCAAGAAGTGTCCCCAGGATTAAAAAAGTGTTGAGCTGATATATTTGCAAGGTTCACTCCTTTGTATTCTCCATTTGTTCATATCATTGTCTTTCTCCACTTCCCCTCTCTGCCTTCAATACCCTTTGCACACTCTAATCCTCTCTATATATTCTGCATCCAATATATATCTCCATTCCATATTCTATCCATTCTCCATTCCACATTCCATCCATTCTCCATTCTATATTCCCATCCATTCTCCATTCCATATTCCCATCCATTCTCCATTCCATATTCCCATCCATTATCCATTCCATATTATATCCATTCTCCATTCCACATTCCATCCATTCTCCATTCCATATTCCCATCCATTCTCCATTCCATATTCTATCCATTCTCCATTCCACATTCCATCCATTCGCCATTCCATATTCACATCCATTTTCCATTCCATATTCCCATCCATTATCCATTCCATATTCACATCCATTCTCCATTGCACACTTTTTCATTTGGGCATAAAATATAAGATGGCAAAGCTACAAAGCTATATATGCTGTTACTTCATTGTGTAATACATACCAGGAACTGGTTCTCTTTGTAATAATATGCTCGTATAGCTAGCGATGTCATAGGAATCAAGGTTTTGTATATTTAGTACTCCACAACTGTCCCTTTTTAAGAGAAAATTCCCCTGTCTGTCCAAGCACCCTAAATGTCTCTCTTAAATATAAATCCCCACTTTGAAGGACCGATATTACTACTTAGTCTGGATTGTGTCACTCATTCTTTCTTTCTCCAGCTCTCTTCAGTATTTTTCTTATAAGTTTTTATTAACAATGTGAACTTTAGACAAGAAATAAAGTAACAGAGTTCATGGCAGCAATGATAAATGAGTTTTGCTCCACCTGCTGCATTAGGACAGGAACTACAGTTTTTACCTATATAAGACCCTTCCTCTCAGTCTTGTTTAAAAAATGGTTTCAGGAAATTAAAATTACTTTATTTTTGTCAAAATTTCACTTTTCTTGGACGTTCATGGTTGCAATAATACATGGGTAATACCCAAGCTCTAATTAGGGAGGAGAATACAAGCATATGATGTAAAGACACTCTATTGAACAGACGAAAAAGATTCTGAAACCTCCAAACCAAATTCTGCCTCCTGCTTTGACAAAACGTCAAGGCTATAATGTCTTATAAAAGAATTAAAGAAGGACCATGCCACTGAATTACAAACTTCTGCTGTAGAGACAGTTTTTGAATTAGCTCATTAAGTAAATGCTGCTATGATTAAAAGACCTCCAGGAACTGGTTCACCCATCACATTATACAATTTCTTGGTTGCTTGTCTTATCCACTTGCTGATAGAAGAGGAACTTTCCTCTCTTTTTTTACAACCTGAAAGATAGATAAATAAGCTTGAGGACTTTCTCAATCATTTCATTCTTGATATTGTGACAGGTTACTAGTTTCCACTGGGTTTGTGCCCATATTTCCGGCACATTGGCGGAGGAACACAATATAGGAAGCTTCCATACTTTTCCAAATGTTATTATAATATTAGCCAGTGATACAAAATTATAAACCAAAACAAATCAAAGAAAATAACAGAATGGGGGGAAGAGAGAGCACACAATCTCTAGTGCTGGTTACCAACAACACAAAACCCAATAGAGAGATAGATCCCAAACAGATGTGAGTGGAATCTCACCATTGTATACCTCAAATATTGAGTTAGTAATATCGTATTCGTCAGATGCTCTTCAGATCTGGTGTGGTTATTTTAGAGTCACCATAAGTCTGTCCCGTTGTATGGTCTTCCTTCAGGGTGACGATTCTGGGATAGCTGGCTGATATGCCCTGACTATAATAGTACTATTGGGCTTACTAAGATTCCTAGGTGGTGGTGATGAATATCACCGACCACGACATACAAACTTGATGTTGGTCCAAAATAATTATTGTTATTAATGATTAAGTATTATTCTTCCGGTTTCCAATCTCAGTTCTGGTTGTTTCGTAGGACAGGATCCCAGGAAGATGGATCTCTTCATTTCAACAGTGACAAAGTGACACCATCATTTTGCTCAAAGTTTGGCCAAGGAAAGACACATATGAGAAGTCCCGGCAAATTAAAGAGTAGGAAATTCCTGTAAATATCAGTGAAGGTATTTATCACAGAGGAAGCCACGGATTACAGCAGAGAAAAGCATTTGAATACTTTATTTAAATGTATTGCTTTTACCAATTTGGATATATTTATTAAAAAATAACAATGGCAGTGTGCAGTGCCAACATTGCGTGTGTCCAATATGTGTTCTTATCTATTCCACTTTGTGTAATACAGTGGACATAAAAAGTCTACACACCCCTGTTAAAATGTCAGGTTTCTGTGCTGTAAAAAAATGAGACAAAGATAAATCATTTCAGAACTTTTTCCACCTTTTAATTTGACCTAATGTAAACTGTACAACTCAATTGAAAAACAAACTGAAATCTTTTAGGTAGAGGGAAGAGAAAAGATAAAAATGAAATAATATGGTTGCATAAGTATGCACACCCTTAAACTAATACTTTGTTGAAGCACCTTTTGATTTTATTAAAGCACTCAGTCTTTTTGGGTATGAGTCTATCAGCATGGCACATTTTGAATTGGCAAGATTTGCCCACTCTTCTTTGCAAAAACACTCCAAATTTGTCAGATTGCGAGGGCATCTCCTGTGCACAGCCCTCTTCAGATCACCCCACAGATTTTCAATCGGATTCAGGTCTGGGCTCTGGCTGGGCCATTCCAAAACTTTAATCTTCATCTGGTGAAGCCATTCCTTTGTTGATTTGGATGTATGCTTTGGGTCGTTGTCATGCTGAAAGATGAAGTTCCTCTTCATGTTCAGCTTTCTAGCAGAAGCCTGAAGCCATAATTCGCTCTATCTTAACTAAGGCCCCAGTTCCAGCTGAAGAAAAACAGCCCCAAAGCATGATGCTGCCACCACCATGCTCCACTGTGGGTATGGTGTTCTTTTGGTGATGTGCAGTGTTGTTTTTGCGCCAAACATCTTTTGGAATTATGGCCAAAAAGTTCAACCTTGGTTTCATCAGACCATAACACCTTTTCCCACATGCTTTTGGGAGACTTCAGATGTGTTTTTGCAAAATGTAGCCTGGCTTGGATGTTTTTCTTCGTAAGAAAAGGCTTACATCTTCACACTCTACCCCATAGCCCAGACATATGAAGAATACGAGAGATTGTTGTCACATGTTCCACACAGCCAGTACTTGCCAGATATTCCTGCAGCTCATTTAATGTTGCTGTCGGCCTCTTGGTAGCCTCCCAGACCAGTTTTCTTCTCATCTTTTCATCAATTTTGGAGAGAGCTCCAGTTCTTGGTAATGTCACTGTTGTGCTATATTTTCTCCACTTGATGATAACTGTCTTCACTGGGTTCCATGGTATATCTAATGCCTTGGAAATTCTTTTGTACCCTTTTCCTGACTGATACCTTTTAACAATGAGATCCCTCTGATGCTTTGGAAGCTCTCTGTGGACCATGGCTATTGCTGTGGGATGCAACTAAGAAAATTTCAGGAAAGACCAACTAGAGCAGTTGAACTTTATTTGGGGTTAATCAGAGGCACTTTAAATGATGGCAGGTGATATGCTGACTCCTATTTAACAGGATTTGGAATGTGATTGCTTAATTCTGAACACAGCTACATCCCTAGTTATAAGAGGGTGTGCAGACTTTTTCAACCACATTATTACTTTTTTTTTTTTTCTTCCCTCCACCTAAAAGATTTCAGTTTGTTTTTCAATTGAGTTGTACAGTTTATAGGTCACATTAAAGGTGGAAAAATGTCTGAAATGATTTATCTTTGTCTCGTTTGTTTACAGCACAGAAACCTAACATTTTAACAGGGGCGTGTAGACTTTTTATATCCACTGTAGGTGCTTGTGCTTTGGTTTAGTTTGTGGCTAAATTAAAATGAAGGGTATCACCTTCCTATAGAGCAATTAAATAACAGCAGAAATGTCATATTAGATTGTTGAAAATAAATTAAGCAGTCAATACCTACAGTGCATATAACATTTATTAATTACCTTACTTGCTGTTTTTCTTTTGTCACAACCTACTGCTTTAATGGGCTTGATAAGAACCTAGTTCAAACCTACCCAGCAACACAGCATAGGACCACCAAAAGTACCCAGGGAATCTCAGGAAGCAGGCTAAGCAATGGTAATGGTATAGTTCCAGGCTGGTTCAGCAATAATAACCCCTATGGTAAGGATTATTCTTTTTCCAAGAATTAAGCATACACATAGATTATGTAAGCTCACACTGAATAATATTTAATTTTATTTAAATCAGCACAATATATCTATACATAACATGGCCAAATCATATTTGTTCTCCACCCCTTAGCAAACATTCTTCCCACCAATCCTAGTCAGCCCACAGCCTAGTTACGTGGGAGGCCTGTCCATCAACTGATGTCATCCCCCCTTATTAACCCCCTCTGGTCCTGGAGCCTGGCTGATTAATCAAGTTAAATACCCTTTGGTCCAGGCTCTTCAGTGGGTAGATAGCCAGCACAATAGTACAGACATTTTTGGGGCTGGCTATGTGACCCCCCGTACTCCCCATTAATTGAGTATTTGTCCTTTATGAAGTTTCAAGATGTTCCCCAATTTCTGCCCCCCTCTTTCCCAGTGAAACCCCTGGGAAAAAATCCAATATTTTAAGACCAAACATGACTGAGCAACATACATACATCATGAATGAAGGAGGCAAGGAGAACTGTTTTCCGGAATAAGAGGGGAATCGCACAATTAACCCATGTCAGCTCAGAGCTCATAACAGTTCAACAGTCCCATAAAAAGTCCCATGGTCTCCTGGGCGACACAACTTTATAAAACATTTTCCATTTCAGTGGTTCTTTATATTTTCCTTCAATGCTTGTGCCATCTAGTGGAAATAAGAAATGCCAACAATCTGCAATTTCTAGTATCTTTGTGTGCTATGTGATTATGGACATATTGTCTGATAAGATCATTGAAATAATTGTCTGTTTCTAGATGTAACATCCTTTGACCTTTTACCACGTTCTCACTATTGTTGCATTTTATCCTAACATTTCTATATCTTTAAATGTATTTAGATTCTGATTAATTCATATTTATTTGTTATGTAGGCCATGTAATCTATATTTTCATTTCTTTATCTAAAACAAATTAAACTTTATGTAGAAAATTGTCCCTTGAGTCCTCAAAGAAAAATATGTTGTCTCTTGCAAAAGGACATGAACAAGATTGTTGTATATATGGAGTAGGGGGCTTTCATAGACAAAAGATTCAGTTCCTGTCCTAATGCAGGAGGTGGAGCAAAACTGTTCTTGTTCCTCTACCTTAACAGCACAAATTGAAAAATGTATATTAAACTTAAGACCCAGCCAGGCTTGTGAAGAGCCACTCAAACTTTTTTTAGCAGCCAGGGAAGGGAATCAGATACATAATTGTGAGCATGCGGGCTGTTGCTAATGCTGCAGGCTTGCGCAGTGAGCATGCGGCCCTCGCAAAGCGAGGGCCGCAGTTGCTGGCATGGAGCGCCTTTGGCGCTCCATGCCAGCAACTGCGGACCTCGCAAAATTTACGGAGTTACAAAACCAAAATACGAGACACATTACAACCCATTACGACCTCTCAAAAACCACCCGAAACCCGCGCACATGAAAACATGAAAAACACAATAAATACACACAACAAATACATAAAAAGCTTACCTACAGCAAGGGGGGGGGGGGGCACACAGGACCTCGAAAACTGAAGTTACACCTCAATTTAATTCCAAATAAAAGATTTTAGACACCCCAAAATCCCCTAAGCGAGAGAAAAAATGGCCGCCGAAAAAAACGAAAACGAGGCTACAGCACTCTAAAGACGCAAAACACCACCAAATACATACATATTTTCTGAAAAAGAAGTACGAGATCCGTAAACAAGGACGCAGCTCACGCGACCCCAAAAACATTAGAAACACAATAAATACACACAACAAACAGATAAAAAGCTTACCCACAGCAAGGGGGGGGGGGGGCACCCAGGACCTCTGCAAGTGAAGTTACACCTCGATTTAAGTCCAAATTTCAGGGTTTAGACAACCGAAAATCACCTAAGCGAGAGAAAAAATGGCCACTGAACAAAACGAAAACGAGGATAAAGGACCCTAAACACGCAAAACACCACCAAACACCTACGGATTTTCAAAAAAAGTCGGACGACATCCAAAAACAAGGACGCTATATCAGCCACAGCAGCATACCACACATTAGGCGCCATTTTAGAACACTAACTTATACAATGCTGAAGTGCACAGCTACCCTAACGTATTTTCCTTGCGCACGCACACTATTTACACTACACACTGCACACATTACTGACACTTACACAGCAGCTCCACAGCACTGAAAACACACATTGTATGCTGCAGCAACATCAAAACAGATTGCCAGCTCTTCAACACAATGCTTCCTGCATATATTACTTGAAAATAGGTAAAATATATTACTTTATTAATGTATTATTTATTTGATTACCATACACCAAACAGCATTAGCTCACTTACAATTTCATTGCCGTCATTTTTTGACGGGCAATATTCTAGTGTAATGATATAGGAATCACAAGGTTTTGGAGACCAGCAACCTAGGTCAGCAATGATCGAATTCAGCAACTTGTAGGTGAAACAGGAACAAGCTTTATTGAAGGGAACAGGAACCACAATAATCTGGCAAGGCACATAGACAGGAAGTGCCTTATATAGGCCAAGGACCAGACACCTGACCAGATACAGCTGAAGAGACTAGTCACTGATACTATTGCTAGCAGAGTCAAGGTTTATCAGATCTCAAGAAAATTCACAAAGGCAGGCTGGCGCAGTGGTAGGGAAGAGGTTCAGTAGCCTGGGGACCAGGGTTCAAACCCCAGCAGAGTCAATTCCTCACATCTAGTCACATATATAGTTCTCAGCAATATGGGTTGTTGCTGACGCTTGCGGGCTCACATAGAGAGCCCGCTGCAACTATGGCCCTCACAAAGGTGGCTATATGAGGGGCAGGTGATGGGGCAATTCACTGGGGCTGGGGGAGGTCATGGGGCAATTCACTGGGGCTGTAGGGCAATTCACTGGGGCTGGGGCGGTTACAGGGGCAGTTCACTAGGGCTGGGGGTTTTACAGGGCAATTCACTGAGGCTGCGGGAAGTCTTACCTGGGATGTTATGTACATAAAACAATCAGTGAATGAAGGGACACAGACCTTGTTCTGGATATTACAGAAATCTAAAGGAAAGCTGCAAGCTTAATTCACAGACCAAAAAGATACAATTAATTATGTATGCTAATTTTTGCTGCGATTTTCAGGGGGTGTCAACATTGATAGAAAACAGTTTGCAAATGCAAGAAATTCAGCAAACTTTAGGGTAACAGTTTAAATGTTTATTTTGGTATTTTTACATGCAAACATTTTTTTTCAGACACACCTAATTCTCTATCAGATGCATTAATAATTCAGCTCACTTGCATATAACTTTAAGGATTGAATCAATTTTACAACAGTATCTTGAAACAACTTAAGTATAGATTGGAAAATTCTGTAGATAAATACTTTGCTGTGTGATCATTCGAGTAATGGGTATTATTCAACATTAATAGTAGTTTAAAGTAATAAACTTTGAAATATCAATTACATGTTTTTTTTGTTACAGAGGTTTTAAGATATTATTTAATTAATTGGGATATATTAATATTTTAATATATTTATAGAAATATATTTTTTAAATATTACTTGATATGATTATTACAATTCATAAAAAAATGGAGAAAGTAAGAATTATATAACTTTATAGATTTTATTTATTATTTGGTATACTTGATTAATTAATAAAAAATAGACCTTAGACATTACTAAATAAAGATGCAAGCAGACTTAGTTGGAAAGCTAATCCCACACCCCACTATTTACAGTAGGATTGTTATCTGAGCTGCAGCGATTGAGGATTGTTGGACAGAGTAATTTATATGTTACCCAACATTAGAAAGATATCTTCAGAGATCTGTCTGTGGATGTAGAATGTTTTTTAATGATCGTATTGAACCCATGGGCTGGTACCTATTGATGCTTTTGTTTCCAATATATTAGAGTTCTTCCATACTGAATTTCATAAAGGTTTATGGAGAAGTAGTCTCAAGGTTCAGATAGCTTCACTGTGAGCATTTCTCTAGGTTCCATTAGCAGAGCATGGTCTAGTAATTCAACTAGCAATACATCTTTCGGTGAGATCACCAAATCCAGTTTTCTCAATAGAAATGTATTGATACTTAATTCTGATGCTTTTTTTTATTTCTTACATTTGAACTTGTTGAGGCTTGCTACTTTATGTTTCTTATCCTTAAAATTCTGTTAATTGCTAGATGTGCAGGTGAGCTGCAATCTCTTGGGTGGGTTGCACTGTTCTTTAAAGTATTTGAGGATGAGCTAGTGACGACCCAGAGGTGAGTGGCCCTGTGCACCCCAAGATTCTCCCTCTAGGCCCTCAATCTCTCAGCGCCCAGCAGAACAGCTCCTAGGAAATCTCGGGACATTACAGGTTGCAAGCTCAGCCCTAAGGTCACTGACTTATTAAAAATAATAAACTATTTTCCATCACTGTGGTTAGGATCAGAACATACAAGAAATAACATCAGACATCCCGTTGGTTAGAATGCCTTTATTTTTTCTTTCACAGATATTTTTTTAATAGTTACAAAGATCAACTGCTCTAGGCTTAGTCCCCAAAATATAGGAGCCAGCTCTTCCTTCTCTAGATTGAGCCACTGCATCAGGGCGGCCGTGCTCATTTTTAAAACTTTGGAATCAGAGTTTTCCCACCAGTCCATAATACCGCCCTCCTTGGACGCCTTGACTCTTTAAGGGGAACTATGAGGGTAAGTCCTCAGTAGTTCCAAAGTCCATACAGTCTCCATCTGACCCAGCCATAGCACAACTTATCTGGGCTCCATTGGTGTCTGGCACGTGATCTTCTCTCCTGCCCGACTGGCAAGGTTTTCCCAAACTTGCCGGCCAACCCCATCCATAACAGCCTCATCCAGAAGATCCATATACTGGATATAACTCCTGCTGGATCAATGGCAAAAGTAAGGTAGCCTCATCAGACAAGGGCTCCGTACCCAGTATTTGACAATATTTAATCAACAATTTTAACTGTTGTGTATAACTCCCCAGGCCACATTCTGGATCACCCTGTACAATCTCCCAGAGCCCTTCCATTGTCTCTAATGGAAAATAAGAATCCTTGCCGAGAGTACCACCAGGCCCTGCCCAGACATTATATTCACATTGTAAAATAACTTCTCTCCATACCAGTTGCTCCAGCCAGTCCAATAGCTCAAGCCCTGGCCACAAGCCCATAAACACCTAGTATTGACTTAAAAGAGCCTCTCTTCAACAGGGCTGTGTGCCCATCCTGTTGGAACTCTGCAGTACTCTATGGTGGGTTAGCGCCCTTGCCTCTGCCATGCCTGCAGATGCTCTCCAGCATCCTCTGGCATAGCTGTTCCCCGTCCAGGCTGCTGATGCTTACTGCTGCTGAGATTGCCACCACTGCCACCAGCTGTGATGATCCAGAGGAGGCTTTGTGCATCCCCCTCTAGGTCATGCCCTTTGTGTTCAATCTTGCAGCGCCCAGCAGAACACCTCCTAGGAGAACTCAGGGCATCACAGGTTGCAAGCTCAGCCCTGTGGTTAGGATCAGAACATATACACTATTATAAAGGTAGATTTCCTCTTAATAGGTGCACTCAAACCCTTGACTTGTACCTATACATTTTTATTGTAATTTATTAAAAGTAGATAGCGCTGTTTAAAAAAAAAATACAATTACTAAAAGAGGTCTATTTGGTCCATATTCTAACAAACTAGTTTCACAATTAAATATATTGTGATATAAGATAGGCCAGCAATGAGATAGGGCGTTAACCCACTTAACAGCATGACATACTGTCCAAAACATCTATCAGTTTTTTAGGCATAAATCTTTGAAAGCCTTATCCATCAATATTGGAGAGGTGGCCGACTCAGCTACCAACCACCACCAACTTCTCAACCACTTGTTAACTGCAACCCACAAAATTGGCCATTAAAGTAGATAAACCTCCATTAAACAGTAATAAAAAAAATACAAATCTATGGTGTACAGTGTACGCTTGTCGCACACATAGCTTGTTCACCACTATATCATATTAGAAAAAAGTTTAAACCTTATAAAAGGGAAAACCACCTGTCACAGTTTTTAGACCACATCCCATGTCCATCTTAATAGCCTTCCTGGGCTAGGGCCCAAATAACAGAGTCAGGATTCAGGAGGCTGTAACAATACAGAGTTTTGTCATACAGGGCCCTGCTTCTGGGGTTTAGGGGAGCCCCATCCCAGCGTGTTCCACCAGAAATGGTGTAGAAGATTTCTGCAGCTTTTCATAGCAGGGATATAGGAGATCATACTTAGGCTACAAATGATAAAGATGATAACCTTCACTATCACAAGGTGGAATGCTGTCCTATATTTGATATATACTGAGAAGCTCATGAAGTGGGATCATCTGTTTTTTTTGGGATGTCTACTTTTACAAAAGTGTCATGATGGATTAAGCAAACCATGCTTTTTGAGTCCCTGGGTTCAACCCAAAGATTTACAAACACATTCTATGTCCCTGAAGATAGAAGTTTTTTTCAGTGCTACATTATGATGTTGTGCAGGAGTCTACACCATTGTATTACAACTTAGCTAAGACAAGTCACATTTCAGTACAAGAGGTCAGCAAAGAGCAAGTAAAACTTCTTGTATAAGAAACATATCCTCTAACCATGTTTATTATTTACTTCACTTAACATTTATGCATCTTTTGTTGTTTCAAGAAATCTATTGGGCTAGAGGAGGCAGTATGATTTGCATAGTAACAAAGTGATTTTAAGCTGAAGAAAGACTATAGGTCCATGAGTTCATCCTTTTTAGATCTTCTCAGGTACTTGTATTTTGTAAATTATCAACTGATAAACCATTGAAACACTGCTAATTATCTAATCAGGGGGAAAAAATCCTTCCTTATCCCAAAACTGGCATTGAATCATACTGTGGATCATTTTCTTAAGTGACATAACCTTTTTTAATCAAATACACACCCAAGCCATGTGGAAATCAAAGAGAAAGAAGAAAAGCACAAGTTTTAAAGTTATCTTTTTTTTAAAAAGCACTGTAAGGCATTTGAAAAGTTAAGATCATATGGACAGAGACTATTATAAACAGTATGCAGTTTAAAATAAATAAAAGTTAATAATATTTCTTACTTTTAAGTTCTGTGTTTTCTCTTCAAGGACAGCTGCTTTTCTCCTCCCCCTTGTGCATTGTCAGTGGATATGTCTGGAACATCATGGAGCTTGAAAGTAAGCAGGACTATGATGTCACTGGTCCAGCCCTGAGACATCATAAGCACTGCCCACAGAGTATACAGCTGGTACCGCTGTGTAGACAAATAACCCTCTTGCAGCTGCCCCATTTGCTCCTCTAAGTGACAGTGCATGAGCCAGCATAGTCTTGTGATGTTAGGTCTTAGAATTAATAGCACTACATTCTCAAGCTTACAAATCGGCCCGAAAAAATACTTTATTTCATGTGTAATTTCTGTGTTATATTGATCCCAGCAATCGATGTGTTAATACATATAATGGAACTTGCATTTAATAGAATATCATATTTATGACTTTATCAATATTGCATCATATCTGGAATGTGGGTCCGATCATAACTCATAATTGAAATCCCACCTCAATTTTTTAGTGACATAATTATGATTATTTCTGTTGCTATTGGCTCCATCTAAAGAAGTAACTACGGGTTTGACTAATTGCGTTCACAGCCGCACATCCAACGTGCAAAAAATTGGTTACGGGTTTGCCTCCCAAGCCTGTACCTTGCAGCATGTTCTAATTTAATACCTCCGTAAACCGCAAAATTTCAAGCTTGGAATTTAATGTGTCTATATGTCCAGCAAACAAACTTTACTTGGAAATGCACTACATTGGTCCTTTAAGAGGAAATATTATTTCTTCTATCCTCAAGGAGTGGCATCTTGTCGATTGTAAAATTCTTGGCAAGAAAATCCACCTGACAAAGATTTATATTGACTCTTGGTCTCTTTATATCAGCTATTCATATCACATTTTAAGCACCTTTTTTCTAAAGAGAATAAGCCTAATTTGATTAGCTACTTCATAAATCAATCAGTCTTTTTCCCTTTATTAATTTTGTTGCCCTTCTAGGAAACTTTGCTAACTTTACAATGTCCTTTTTTTAAGTTATGTTTAAAACTGTACACCATATACCAAATGAGATCTTGAAAAGCAGTTATACATGCTTCTATAAACTTTGTAATACATGCTAATATCCTATTTGCTTTTTCTGGTGCTGCACTACATAGGTGGTAGCCTACAAATACTCCTAAATTATTTTCTCTCCGATACTTCTAATTTGGTTCATTTAGATTATACATTACATGCTTAGTTTTTTCCCAAATAGAATGAGTTTACATTTCTCTGGGTTAAATCTCATTTGTCATTTTGCTTCCCATTCTTCTAGTTTAAACAAGATGGGAAAGGACATCCTGGTCTGCTTTAACTCCAATTTTATAGCATCAAACTTGGAGTCTTTACTCTTTAGCCCTTCTCTAATAAGTTATTAATAAATATATTAAAAATAATAGGACCTAGTACTTAACACAGAGGAACTCCGTCTATCATGAGTCTAATTTGAGACTGTTCCATTTATACAAACCCTTTCCTGTCTTTTAATTGGTTTTCTATCCATATGAAGATATTTACTGCAATTTTTGTATCTGTTATTGTATACAACAACCTCCCATGTGTCACTGTAAGCCCTTTAAAAGTTTCATTTTGTTGCAGTGTGTCTACCACTGGTACCTCTCTGGTGCTTATTTAGGGCCCTATTAAATTCCAGCCTCGTAAATAAGAGGCTTCTACTTAAGCCCTATGTACTGCAAAGTTTCTCTAAGTTCCAATGCTATTAAATTAGCCCTGCTGCGAGCAACGTATGAGCTACGCAGCAGGGCCGTACGTATCTACACTGCGTAAATGTACATGAGGAGTGACAGCCTGCGAGATGATATCGCAGGCTCCCACTCCTCATCAATTGCTGCGGGGGTCCTAAAAGGGACCTCCGCGGCAGTCCCCCACATAAGCCCTGCCGTGGGGGTACTCCGAATACCCCCCCCCCCGGCACCTAAAATTAACCCCCCCTCAATGCGGGGGTCCCCGTCGGGACCCCCGAAGTGTCCTCACATGAACACCTTGCTGCAGGGGTCCATAGGAACCCCCGCAGCCCCCACACATTAACCCCTTGCAGCGGGGGTCCTCGATCGGCACCGATCAGGCCCCCCGCTGCATTTAAAACTTTTAAATTCCCCGCCGCGGCTCCTTAAAGGGGCCGCGGCAAACTATTACCCAATCCCGGCCGAGGCACTTAAAATTAACCCCCCTCTATGCTGGGGGTCCCCATCGGGACTCCCGAAGTGTCCCCATATAAACCCCCTGCAGCGGGGGGCCCCGATCGGCACCGATCGTGACCCTGCTGCAATTCAATTTTAAATTTCCCGCCTCGCGGGTCCTCAAAGGACCGTAAAGGTCCTGAAAGGACTCGCACTAAAAATATTAACCCCAGGCAACTATAATTACCCCATTAACTCATGATGGTCAATACAGACCACCATAAGGCCATAATTACCCCATTAACTCATGGTGGTCAATACAGACCACCATAAGGCCTAAATTAACCCATTAACTCATGATGGTCAATACAGACCACCATAAGGCCTAAATTAACCCATTAACTCATGGTGGTCAATACAGACCACCATAACGCCTAAATTAACCCATTAACTCATGATGGTCAATACAGACCACCATAAGGCCTAAATTAACCCATTAACTCATGATGGTCAATACAGACCACCATAAGTCCTAAAGTAACCCATTAACTCATGGTGGTCAATACAGACCACCATAAGGCCTAAATTAACCCATTAACTAATGATGGTCAATACAGACCACCATAAGGCCTAAATTAACCCATTAACTAATGATGGTCAATACAGACCACCATAAGGCCTAAATTAACCCATTAACTCATGATGGTCAATACAGACCACCATAAGGCCTAAATTAACCCATTAACTCATGATGGTCAATACAGACCACCATAAGGCTCTATTTAACCCCATCAGTCCCATAAGGGTATATTATTACCATTATGGGCCTGTTACAACCCAACATTAACCACATAAGTGCCATGATGGTCCTCAAGGACCATCATGACACTAACTACAAACACTACACTATAACCCCCAATAAACCATTTAATCTTAACTAACCCCCCTCTACACTAATCTATTAACACTTACACTACCTACCTACACTACCTACCCCCTAATAAACCTCCCCAACACTCTAATTACAAAAAACAAAAAACCTAAAGTACAAAAAACAAAAAAACCTACAGAACAGAAAAAACAAAACAAATTACAACCCCACCCCCCACTACAGAAAATAAAAAAATTACACACCTGAAAAGGAAAGACAGATAAACATAATACAATACATACATATAATACATTACATACATTACATACAATACATGACATTACATACATTACATATAATATATTAAATATAATATATTACATATAATATATTACATATAATATATTAAATATAATATATTACATATAATATATTAAATATAATATATTACATATAATATATTAAATATAATATATTACATATAATATATTAAATATAATATATTACATATAATATATTAAATATAATATATTACAGATAATATATTACATATAATATATTAAATATAATATATTACATATAATATATTAAATATAATATATTACATATAATATATTAAATATAATATATTACAGATAATATATTACATATAATATATTACATATAGTCCAAATCAAATACCCCCTATCTATCTAACATACAATCTATTTAATTTAAAATAAATCCTAACTATATCAAATACATCCCCCTATCTATCTAATATACAAAAAATCCTAACTACATACACAGACCCTTATTCTAAAATAAAATAAAATAATTACAGTCCTAACTACACAGACCCTAATTCTAAGCTAAAATCAATAAATTAAGACCACTTACCTTTAAGATGTTGCTTCAGATCACTAACCTATGGGTCAAACAAAAAAAAAAATTAGTACAAAACATTAACATCCAATAAATAAACATTATATACATTCTAAATATTCAACTCACCTTTACAGCATGTCCCGTCACTGTTTAGCTCTTCCGGCGCGGCCCTGTTAAAAAAAAACCACAATACATGAATACATTAATACAATATATAAACAATAGATAAAATACACATATAAACATCTAAATATACATTTAACTTACCTCCCCGCGATGTCCCCGGCCTTCTCTCCTTCAGCCCCGGCTGGGCCGCGGAACCATCCGCACTCTAAAATTTTTTTTAAAAAAAACTAACGGAGGTCTGCACTGGCAGACCTCCCCGACGCTAATGAACCTCCCGGAGTCGTTTCCGGGAGGAAATTGGCATTGGCGGCTTGTGATTGGCTGAAAAAGCTGTCAGCCAATCAAAAGTCGTCAATGTAGGAGCCAATCAGGATGCGCAGATGTCTTCTACAAATCACTCCGTGGGGGTGTATCCCATAGTGATTGGCTGAAGGCATCTGAGCGTTGTGATTGGTTCCCAGAAAGATAGACAAGTGTTTTAGCCAATCAGGGTGGGATATTGGGGTGTATCCCATCCTGATTGGCTCACACATTGACGACTTTTGATTGGCTGAAATTGATAGACAGCTTTTTCAGCCAATCACAAGCCGCCAATTTCCTCCCGGAAACGACTCCGGGAGGTTCATTAGCGTCGGGGAGGTCTGCCAGTGCAGACCTCCGTTAGTTTTTTTTTTTTTTTAGAGCGCGGATGGTTCCGCGGCCCAGCCGGGGCTGAAGGAGAGAAGGCCGGGGACATCGCGGGGAGGTAAGTTAAATGTATATTTAGATGTTTATTTGTGTATTTTATTTATTGTTTATATATTGTATTAATGTATTCATGTATTGTGTTTTTTTTTTAACAGGGCCGCGCCGGAAGAGCTAAACAGTGACGGGACATGCTGTAAAGGTGAGGTGAATATTTAGAATGTATAGAATGTTTATTTATTGGATGTTAATGTTTTGTACTAATTTTTTTTTTTGGTTTGACCCATAGGTTAGTGATCTGAAGCAACATCTTAAAGGTAAGTGGTCTTAATTTATTGATTTTAGCTTAGAATTGGGGTCTGTGTAGTTAGGACTGTAATTATTTTATTTTATTTTAGAATAAGGGTCTGTGTATGTAGTTAGGACTGTAATTATTTTATTTTATTTTAGAATAAGGGTCTGTGTATGTAGTTAGGATTTTTTGTATATTAGATAGATAGGGGGATGTATTTGATATAGTTAGGATTTATTTTAAATTAAATAGATTGTATGTTAGATAGATAGTGGGTATTTGATTTGGACTATATGTAATATATTATATGTAATATATTATATTTAATATATTATATGTAATATATTATATGTAATGTATGTAATGTCATGTATTGTATGTAATGTATGTAATGTATTATATGTAATATATTATATGTAATATATTATATGTAATATATTATATTTAATATATTATATGTAATATATTATATTTAATATATTATATGTAATATATTATATGTAATATATTATAGGTAATGTATGTAATGTCATGTATTGTATGTAATGTATGTAATGTATTATATGTATGTATTGTATTGTGTTTATCTGTCTTTCCTTTTCAGGTGTGTAATTTTTTTATTTTCTGTAGTGGGGGGTGGGGTTGTAATGTATTTTTTTTTTTCTGTAGTGGGGGGTGGGGTTGTAATTTTTTTTTTTTCTGTACTGTAGGTTTTTTGTTTTCTGTACTGTAGGTTTTTTGTTTTTTGTAATTAGAGTGTTGGGGAGGTTTATTAGGGGGTAGGTAGTGTAGGTAGTGTAAGTGTTAATAGATTAGTGTAGAGGGGGGTTAGTTAAGATTAAATGGTTTATTGGGGGTTATAGTGTAGTGTTTGTAGTTAGTGTCATGATGGTCCTTGAGGACCATCATGGCACTTATGTGGTTAATGTTAGGTTGTAACAGGCCCATAATGGTAATAATATACCCTTATTGGACTGATGGGGTTAAATAGAGCCTTATGGTGGTCTGTATTGACCATCATTAGTTAATGGGTTAAATAGAGCCTTATGGTGGTCTGTATTGACCATCATGAGTTAATGGGGTAATTTAGGCCTTATGGTGGTCTGTATTGACCATCATGAGTTAATGGGGTAATTATAGTTGCCTGGGGTTAATATTTTTAGTGCGAGTCCTTTCAGGACCTTTACGGTCCTTTGAGGACCCGCGAGGCGGGAAATTTAAAATTGAATTGCAGCAGGGTCACGATCGGTGCCGATCGGGGCCCCCCGCTGCAGGGGGTTTATATGGGGACACTTCGGGGGTCCCGATGGGGACCCCCAGCATAGAGGGGGGTTAATTTTAAGTGCCGCGGCCTGGGATTGGGTAATAGTTTGCCGCCGCCCCTTTAAGGAGCCGCGGCGGGGAATTTAAAAGTTTTAAATGCAGCGGGGGGCCTGATCTATGCAGATCGGGGACCCCCGCTGCAAGAGGTTAATGTGGGGGTGCTGCAGGGGTCCTGATAGAGACCCCTGCAGCATGGGGATGTGTATAGGGTGCAGTGGGGAGCCTCACACTGCTGTCTCGGGCTGTTCCGAGGCAGCACGTAGAGGCTTTCGGATCCCTTGCGTGGACTTTTTGTCCACGTAGGGATTCTTACGATATGCGAGACTCGTGCATAGATTTAAGGCTACGTAGCTCTCTCGGAGCCTATTCTCGGCCATTTTCTCGCAGTCATATCGCAAAGCAGGCTGCGAGAGATTCGGTACTCGCAAACAGCAGGAAAACTGCCTTTTGCGAGCACCGAGAGAACTACGAGGGAGAATTTAATAGGGCCCTTAGTTTATCTATTTTAGCTAATTTAATTTGTTGCTAGAAAATGTGTTAATCTACTTTCTCCTGATCATTTTTTAAGCAGTCTGCCTGTTTCATGTTGTAAGGATTCAGTATTTTATTTTCTAGTCTTTTTTTCCAGGCTAGTTTTACTTTCTTTAATAATGAACTTTTTACTTTCTATTTTATCCAATCTAATAGTTTTTTTGTAAGATGTATTATATTCCTTGTATACACATAATTTTGCCTCTGATTCCTCCTCTTTGTTAGATTTATATCCCTTTTTTAATCTTCCTTATCTTGTTTTTTAGAATTGTTATGAAGCCACAAAGGTTGTGCTTTACTTCTTTTACTTTTATTTTCATATGGTTCTCCATTTATTTTCTCTATTTTCACCTGTAAGTGTTTTTCGCAAATTAATATGCTGTAATGATGTCCCTAAACCATAAAAAGGTGCCCTTTTAAAGAGCCTTTGTAGACCCCTGAAAAATGACTGATCAACATTATGATCAGTACTGATATTATATCATTACTAGGAACTTGCCCGTCAAAAATGACGGGATTAAAATTGTAAGGCTGGCAATGCTGTTTGCCACACAATGTGAGTCTTTTGGTCCTCTGAGCACCTTCGGCGCTCATTGCGAGCCTCTCCCCCCGTGTACTTCAAGTTTCCTGCTTTGCACTGATCACCTTCGTCGCTCATTGCGAGCCTCACCCGCTCATGGTGCTCATTGTGAGCCTTTGGCGCTCATTGCGAGCCTTTCCTCTTGCCTACTGTACGGGGCACTCATTGCAGGGTTCGTTAACCTGCAAGTTTAGTGCTTGGGAATTCCATGTGTCTCTTTCCAGCATCTCCCGCTTGTCCCTTACCTGTGTCTTTCTCCTCTGTCTGTGTGCTGAATGTTTGCGTTGCGCGCGGTTACTGCTGTTGGTTGTAAGTCTGTTGTTGTAAGTGTTAGTGTGTTCGTTGTGGAGTATTTTGTATGTTTTGCGAGCCTGGCGTTGCTGAGCCTCATTTTCCTTGCCTAGGCGATTTTTGAGTGACCAAAAACGCCAAATATGGGTGTAATTCGCTTGCAACCTCACTCCCTAACTGCTATGCAGCTGCTTCACCTCACTTCGCCTCGCTTCGCGAGGCTTGCATATGTGACGGCGCTGCGCGCTACAATGAGCGCCTTTGGCGTTCATTGCAGCCTAAGTGCTGTGCGGCCACTGTGTGACGGCGGCGCTGGCTCGTCTCGGTTTGCAAGGTCGCAACTGCGTAACTAACATCGCAAACTTTCCGAACAGCGTTCTTGGTCCACAACTATATATGTGATTATTTGTGATCACTAGATATAATATACCCTCATTTCGGTCCTTTCCTTTTATAAGTGTGCCGGCACAGGCAGCTGCAGTGGTGGTGAGCATCCGATAAGGTGGCGCTGTCAAATTTTGCTGCCAATATCACAGCTTTAGGGTGTTAGGGTAAGAGTAAAGGTTTCGGCTTGAAAATTGGATATAATCTCGGCATCGCTTGCAAATTGTACACAATTTCGGCAGAGCCATCTAGCATCTCCGTGCTGCAACTGCTGCTGCTGAATTTGTGCTGCGGCTGGCGCACCTTTAAAAGGAAAGATCCCTCATTTCTTGTACAGCTTGGGCTAAATAATGATTTGTAACTTCCCTTGCTATACTGTCTTATTTACCCAGGTCAGAGTAGTTCAAATCTCCCTTTATTAAATCTTGACCCTGCTTAGCTGCATTTCTAATCTGCAGTTGTAAATGCATTTCACCCCTTTCACTTATGTTTGGAGGTTTATAGCATGCCCCACCAATATTTCTACCTATAGGGCTTCCAAATGATCACTCCCCCACAAATAACTTCCTCGACTGTAGGCTTTAAATTAGGCCTAGCATGCAGACAAATGCCTCCTCCTCTTCTATTGTTATCCCTATCTCTCCCAAGTGTATTATTGTCTTCCATATTAATTGCCCAGTCATGGGAACCATAATTTATTGATAAACACTGATAATGCTAGCTTTACTGTCAAGCTTTTGCATTAGCAAGCATAAATGTATTATTATTATAATTTTGCTAGTCTGAAGTACTTATTACTTGAATTGAGCTACTTCCCATGACATCCTTTTGAGTATGCTAAGCCCTAACCCTACTCCACACCCAAGAACAGTTAATTCATTGTTTAACCACTCTACAGTTTCTACCCCTTTACTTCTATCTTATCTCCACCACACCTACTAAACTAAAATCTCCCTCAGACTTTCTACCAACTTCTCTAAATACACAAAGATGCATCCCATTACTTCATTAAGGTGCAACCCATCACTGGTATAAAGATTGTGTCCAACAGAGATAGGGCAGGATCCTGTAGAAACCCAAGACAATGGGGCTGGCAGGTGGGATTTATGGCATTGTCAATAGTGTGTGATATTTGAGGACTGGAAGCTGTGGTAGTGGGTGGGAATATTAGGAGCTCAGTCTTTGACATGTTGAGTTTTAGTAAACAGGAGCTACGCAGGAGGAAATGCTGGAGAGGCAGTTGGCCACTCATGCTAGAAAGCAGGAGGATAGATCTGGTGCTGAGAGGTATATTTCAGTCTCATCTGCATATAGAGGATATTGAAATACAAAATATTTTATTAGAGTAAGTAGATTGGTCAAGTAGGGAGTTGGAGGAAATTTGGTAAGGCGATTGTACATGAGTCACTCAAGCAATCTTGAAGTCAGAGGAAGTAGAGATAGAATGATAGTTAAACTTAGAAGCATGAAACGAAAAACGGAGAAGAGGGAGAGCGCACACCGAATCCTAGAGCAGATCAATAAATTTATTACAAAACAGAAATCACATAACAAATGGACACTCACATGTAAAATCCTCTAAACAGAGGTATAGAAGGTCGCTCATAAAAGGGGTTCTTGGTCTTAGTCTTGTATAAATGTAAACAGAAAGGTAGTCACCAGGCTGTAAAATACTGTGGATATAGTTGGTATGATGCTTGCCAGGCAAAAAATCTGATGTACCTGGCTGAGGGGTACTGGGCCCAAAGCAGGTATCAGAAAATATGGCAAAAGCTCCGTTGGTGGATGGAAAATAATACAAAGACCAAAACAGTTCAAATAGAGTCCAGTCCTCAAATGAGCATAGTGGATAACCCACAGTCGGCTTTCATTAAAAATGAGAGTCCATATATCAATAGGTATTGAACTCCTGCAAGGAAGACACTGGAGGTGCAGAATATATGGATGCTAATACTAGCAAAAATGCTGAAAAAAGGCACTATTAGAGTGCAAGAAAAGGAGAAAATACAAAATGCAAAATACAAAATGCATGAAAACACATAAAATGGGGTCACATAAAAATAAACATAAAAATAAAAAGGTTCCAGACGCGTTTCGCTCATCTGCTGAGCTTTGTCAATGGTGTTCACTATCAATAATCTCATAAATATATAAAAATATAAATATAAATGTATATGTGTAAAAGTAAGGTATATAAAGGGTACCAACCTTCACCCCTCTTAATAAGGGTGTTGTATGCCTCCATGCACTGGTCTGGCGTCATTCCCGTGTCCCTGAGTGCGTGGTGACGTCACCACGCTGTTTCCCAGGCGTATAGCGTCCTGTATCCTGCGTGGCGACGTCACCATGCCTCCCCACTCTCCCTACAGGAAGCATCCCCGTCGGTGGAACGCATATGCGTTCCACCATACACAGGAGTGCTCCAGATGGGTGAAAAAGCACACGGGGAGGCTCACAGTCCCAGGCAGAAGGAGGTCTATAAGTGTGGCCACAGAAAGCAGGCCCAGAAATAAAATAATAACAAAAAAGGGCATGGATGATAAAAAAGGGGGAACATAACACAAAAAGAACAAAAAACTGGGGACTGCAAATAGAGATACCTGTGTCACCTAGTGACTAAATGAAGATGGATGTAAAGATCACATAGTGCTATAAAGGCAGCACCTGAAGTGCTGATGGCAACAAAGAGGAGATGTGGAATATACACTGAAAAATAAATGAATATATAATGATAAGTAATAAATAAATAAATAAAATAAAATAAAAATAAACCTAAGAAAAATGGAATAAATAAACAAAATGAGAATAAATAGAAAATGTGAAAACAAATGCATCTACAATATCTAGAAGGTCTAGAGCCCCATCTACTAAGAGAACCAAAGGTATATGATCGCAGAGAAAATCCCCACCCCTAAAATGATGTAAAGTAGGGACATGTAAAAAGCAACAACGTAGCTTCCATGTGTATGCATACAGACACACTCGTTATGTAAGTGCATACAAACATGTACAGGGATATATAAATATATAGTTATGTGGGAAAACAAGAACCATACCCCTACAGAAAAGCGAATAACTATACATACGTATGTACACTCAGAAGCGTATACAATGTGGGCTGATATACTAACATACAGGTAGAATAAGAAGGCCTGAACAGAATGGAGAAAAAATCCCTAAGGGGATAAGAAACTGACCATACACATAGACAGTTGAGACACCGTCAAGTTAACGGGAAGGAGACGTAGTTCAGGGACCCATAGCAAAACTAGTACAGAATAAAGTATGTAAAATGAATAAAGTCAATATGGTAATAAAAAATATGTAAAAATGAATCAAAAAGAACCCCCGCAATCACTTCTCTAAAAATGCCGCTAAATCAATATCCCTGTTTAAACCATTAGGTTCCAGGGTATTGAGTTTGTGAATCCAAAAGGTTTCTCTTTGTCTCAAGGCTAAAATACGATTCCCTCTCCTTTTATCTCGGGGTATATGGTCAACGGCCTGGATGGTAATTCCTTCAGTGTTCTTTCCATGTTTCTCTATAATGTGTGAAGAGAAGCCATTAGTTAGCACTCCTCTTTCCACATTATACAGATGTTCATAGAGGCGTCTCTTAAGGGGTCTTATGGTTCGGCCAGTGTACTGTTTTCCACATGAACATGTAATCACGTACACTACATAATCACTTTTACAGTTTAAAAAGTGTTTAATTTTAAACTCTAAACCCAGCTAGTATGAGACCACTGTATCTCTATTGAGTGGTTTTGAGAATTTACATGTGGTACAATCCTTGGTATGGCATTTAAAAAATCCTTTCAAAGGTTGCAACCAATTAGGTCCCCTAGAGGTTGTTGAACTTTTTAGTGCACTTGGAGCCAAAATTTGTTTTAAATTCCGATTTTTCTTAAAGGTGATGACCGGTTTAATAGGGAGAGTTTTTCTCAAAATATTGTCTGCTTGTAGGATATGCCAATGTTTTTTAAAAAATTCTGGCTATCTCCCCGTGGGCTTGATTATATTTGGTCAGAAATCTGCAAGTATCTTGAGGTGGTATGTCCGTATTTCTTACCTTGTTGGTCTTAAGAAGGGCCTCCCTATTTAAATCCCTAGCTCTAGTACAAGCTTCCCTGATAGTATGGTCTCTATATCCCCTGGCTTTGAATTTATTTGACATGGAGACACTCTCCTTGTCAAAATCTGAAAGGTTGGAGCAATTTCGTCTCACTCTCTGGAACAGACCATACGGAATATTTTGGATCCATTTTTTCTTATGACCACTGGTAGCGTGGAGATACGCATTACTGTCTGTTGGTTTGGTGTAGAGACGTGATGATATCCCGTCAGCACCACCTATCAGTACAACATCCAGGAAGGGGAGGCTATCTGGATCTGTATTCATTGTAAACTTGAGATTCATGCTGTTATGGTTAATATATTGAAGGAATCTTTCTTTGTCATTTATATCATTTTTATCTTAAGATTTCCAGATGACAATAATGTCATCTATAAACCGATACCAACAGATTATGTTATTTTTAAAGGGGTGGTCATTCCAAATATATCGGTCCTCCCAGAGGCCCATATAAAGATTTGCAAAACTCGGAGCGAACCGTGTCCCCATTGCTGTCCCTGTATTGATCTGCTCTAGGATTCGGTGTGCGCTCTCCCTCTTCTCCGTTTTTCGTTTCATTCTCTCCAGCATTACTCTGTGGTGACCAGAGTTTTTGGGAAACAGCTGCCTTACTGTCCTAGGAGCCAGACTTTATCCATTTCCTCTACTCCCCTTCAAGAACGCTATACAAGAAGAACCTCAAAGATTCTACTATCAACATATGGACTGTGTCTCTCGTCCTCTCCACCTGGACTTACTTAAGTATGTTTTATCATTCATTGTGTTTTCTGGGTTTTTCAGGGTCTAGATATGTGTTAGTACAGTTCTTATATTTTTTATATATTTTTTTTTTTTATATATATATTTTTTTATTTTTATCATCACCTTTTCTAGGTTCTGCCACCTATTCATTATTTATTTACTCATTCATTTATTTATTTTATCGCATTTTATTGTCTACTGTTTTTTACTTATACCCCTACAAATATTTCATTTTGCATTTGTGTTGGCTTTGGTGCAACCATAAGGTTTTGTTATCTCCACCGTTTGAGGCGCTGTAGTATCTACTAGTTTCCTTGTATAAGGATTTCTAGGTCTTTTGTTCTAAACTTAGAAGCAGTCAGATGTGGGTTTGTCAAGAATGGGCATGTTTTAAAGATGATGGAAACTTGCCAGTGTTTATGGAAAAGTTGAATATAGGTGTGAGAGCAGAGATATGTGTAGCAGAGAAGGGGAAAGCTATGATGAAAGATCATGTAGACAAGTTGTAAGACTAGAGACTTCATCCTCAGTTGCAGGGTCAAATGACTCTATAATGCATGTGGGTTTGGGGAAAGGTAAAGGCTGGGTTCTGCCATTTGTTGAAAGGAGATTGTGTTCAGGCCACGTTGAGAGAAGAGTTCATTTTGGATGTTTTCAATTTTATTTTAAACATTGATGGCAGTGTCATCAGTTGCAAGACAGGAAGGATCAGAAGATGGGGTTGGGCAGAGGAGAGTGTTGAATGTGGAGAACAAACATTTAGGGTTGAAAGATGGATTTGAAATTAACACTGAAAATTAATGCGGTTTGTGAAGATTAAGGGCAGAGAAGTAGGAGCAGAAAATAAACTTGTAATGGAGGAAGTCTGCTGAGGTGTGAGATTTCCTCCATAGTTGTTCAGTAGTGCGTGTGCATGTCTGGATGTAGCATTTGTGTAGGGTGCCATGATTGTTGATGAGAGCAATGGCATCTGCCTGTGGTTATGGGAGCAAGGGTGTCAAGGCCGAAAGAGTCATGTTGTATTGTGCGGTCGCAATGTCAAGGCAGGTGAGACTGGTGAAAGGGCTGAGGAGGAGTTGTAGCACAGTTGGAAAGATGTTGTGGCTTAAATGTTTGCAGGTTGCTGTGGGTTCTGGTGGCCAGATGTGAAGAAGGACAGCAAGTGGAAAGTGTGGTGAGATTGCATGTTAAGAGGTGGTGGTCAGATAGTGGGAGTGGGTGATGTTGGTGATTGTGCAGATTGATAAAAGAAAAGGTAAAGGGAGTGTACATCAGAATGGGTTGCTTATTCTGTCCATTGTGAGAGGCCACGGGAAGAGGTAAGTGAAAGTAATTTTTCGGCTGTAGGGGAGGTGGGAGTGTCAGAGGCATTGTTGAAATCCCCAAGAACAAGTGAAGGTAAGTTGGAGAAGAGAAAACGAGGGATCCAGACTCCTCCTCTCAAACTCAGGTACTAAGTTAGACCAAGATCACTGCACATCACTTACAGCAAGAGCAATAGAGCGTAGATAATACAAAACAGATCAAAGGGACATTGAAAGCATTCTTTCTTTATTGAAGCTGAAAGAGGATATTTGATAAAAAAAACAAAAACAAAAAAACACAGAATAGTTCATTTTGAAATAATGCTTTCAAAAGAGAAAAAAAATTATTCAAATATGTAATGGATTAGAAGGCTTGCCTTGTAAGTCAACAAGCAGTAATACAGATGTAGAAGTCCTACTTGTCTGCCAATTAAATCTATAGATGTATGTATGCTCTGTGCACTTCCCCTTAGTTTCAATTAAGTTTTAACAGGTTTTACTTAATATTTTTCAAACAAAACACAAATTTAGTAATGTTTAAATTATGTTCTTTTAGTTTCAATTGGTTATACCATCATGATTAAGCGATTATCGAAAACAGTCCGTGAAAGGATAAATAGACAATTACTTCACAAGAATTAAAGGTTTTGATGACTTGAATTATACATACACTACTTCACAAAAATAGATTCACAATGAACGTTCAATTTGCTTTCAAATGTGATTTGTTGCATTAATTATATTTTGGTATTACAGTAGACTCTCAGTTATCCGGCACCCACAGGGATTGGTAGATGCCGGATAAATGTGGTTTCTGGTTGCATGAGCGTTACTAGTAAAAGAGGCCTAGATTACCTGCACATAGGATGCTTTGGTAAGTATATTTGTCAGTGAGGGCTGTGCTAGCAGCAGCAGCTTTCACTCCTCAGGTAGGTTCAGCTGAACCCAGGGAATGTAATGCCAACACTGCACTGGCTCAGTCACTAGTGTCTGTGTGCTTCCAGGTAACATTGAATTGCAGAGACGTACAGTGGATGAAACCTGTAAGCATTTTGTGGCATGACAACCTGTTTTTTGGCATTTGTTGAGCCCTGTAAATTTTAATTTATTTAAAGTACAGTATTACATAGTTTTTCTGGTTGCTTGAGTTCTGGTTAACCGAGAGTCTACTGTATATACCTTCCTAATATATCAATGCATTTGTAGTTTATATCAGCATAATCATATACTGTATATAGTTGTTGTAATTGCAAGTTTGTCGGTAACGCTCGCAAATTGCGGGCTTGCACATGCGCAATGAGCGCTGAGTTTGGCGAGCCCTGCAACGAGCTCCCTGCCTCCCATTGCACCCCTCGTCTGTCCCTCTGGGGCTATCGCGAGGCCTGCAAGGTAGGGGGGGGGGGGGAAGAGGCTTGCAATGAGCGCTGAAGGCGCAATAGGCCCAGAGCGACAGGCAAGGGCTGCAATGGGTGCATTTTACATTATTAAATGTATAAATATTAATAATTATTTCTTAAAAAATATCAATTCATTAATATATAAATATATATATATATATATATATATATATATATATATATATATAAATACATAATGCCTTGCTTGACTCTTGAGGTATCCATGATAGGTTTGTTATTTACGAGATGAATCTTTACACAGCTTAGTTTGTTACATGGTTAAATCACTAAATTTAAACAAAGATATGTAAAAAGAACAAAACACAAATTGACTTAAAACTCCCTTAAAAATATTTGATATTAAGTTGTTCTTACCATTTTCAGGAAGATATGAAGAACAGGGGTATCATTTTCTAGAAGTATTAGCAAGCTTTTAAGTCACTTACTAACAAAATGGATAAAAGTATTTCACACTGAAATATAAATGAACTCAGGCAGAGACCAGTGAGCATATTTTGGCAATATATTAGAGGCACATTTTTTTTCGCAAGCTTCCTCTACATTCAGAGAGCTAGATTACATGGCTCCTGTAGGATCTTCCTCAAGGCTGACTCATAGCTACAGGAGTTCTTATGAGAAAATTTAAGTAGCTATTAAATGTCTAACCCAGGCTCTTTTACTTAATAATGTAGAAATATAGACACATGATTTGTCACATTAGGGAAAATAGCTTATGGGAATTTCAAGGGTCCGTAATAGTAACTAAGGCCCTCATTCAATTGCAATTTGGCCAATTGAATAGGGGTCTAAATAAGCACATAACATATATTTTTTAAAGAAGTTTTTAGTTAGTAAGCATCTATCCAAAAGCAGGGTTTTCACAAACTAAAAACTTATTTAAAAAAAAATATGCTATGTGCTTATTTAGACCCTTTTTCAATTGGCCAAATCCCAATTGAATGAGGCCCTAAGTATATGAGTGTGCGAAGTTGAGTCAGAGCTTAAAAACATGGCAGTTACCATAGCAAAAATGCTTGTTTTGGTGATTTTCTGCACTTGTGGGAGTTTTTTTTTTTTTTTTGAATAAAGAAACATTTCTCTGTACTGCTTTCATATAATAGTAAATAGTTTGGTGGAATTATTTAAGAAGGCAACAGTCCTTCCCATGTTAAGCCATCATTGCCCATTGTTTACAGAGTGAGCCGATTTCGTTTATCAAATATTGTATGTTGCTATCCAAATAAAACATGTTTTTCTCCCTTTATGTGTAAGGCAATAAATGCTTGTTTATCCATTTAACCTCCCCCTTTGACTATGTAGGAGCAACATAACTTTTTAATCCAATATGCAGAACAACAAAATCTTCCACTGCATTGATTTACAGCATTTTAAGCTTCAGCGGACACAATGACTGCTTGTAAAAAGCTATGCTTTAGTAATTAATTCAATGAAGCACACTGATCTTTGAACTTTTCTAAAGTTAAATGACATAACAACTTGAACGGTTGGAAAAAAAGGTTCTTTATTGTACCAGATTTAATACCCATATAAAGAAAAAGGTGGATATCAACTTTCCACTTGGCATCTGTAAATATATAAAGAAAATAAAAACAATTGCTAAATTCCATTGGAAAAAAAAAATAAAAAAAATCAAGCCGTCTTTCTTTCTAGCAAAATTCGTTGGATAATCTTATTCATTTCCTGGAGGATACTTTTAACATCTGTCCCGTTTTTAGAAGCTAGAAGTGAAGATTGGCTAAAGGGAAAAACAAGAATAAAATCACCTACACGAGCAGGGGGTCTTTTGTCTAGATCGGAAATAAAATATAAAGGAAAAAGAGGAGTGTCTGTTGTCTTCCATGGTGCAAGGTGTCTGGTGCTGTTTGTAGCCTCCATAAATCTTGTAGGGCTCATTATTGAATGAGATTTGGAAAAGATTTCTGAGGTAGTCAGTCTTTCAGGTACATTCATTCTCTCTCTTAGCCGAGAGGTGAGCGTCTTTCGAGGATAAGCTGTCATTTTTCTGTCCGACACAGTTCTCTTGTTCAGCAAATCATCAGGAACTGGTTGAATGGATGAGTCTTTAGAGAGGCATTGCTTACACTCATCCCTATCATTATGGGCACATTTGGAATCATCATCCATACCCATTGGATGGGGTTTCTGGGATGTACCAGCATTAGTTAGTGAGGCTGTTTGGTTATCACATCTTGAGGTAGTTGAAGGGCAAGAACGGTGGGAAGAATGTGTTGAGTTGCTAAGCATTTTGGAACTGCTACAGTCTTTTGCATTATCAGAGGTCTTAAAATTTAGTAAATCTATTATGTCATGTATAAGACTTGTTTTAACCTTAACATCCTTAGAGCAGTCTAGTGAAAGAGCTGGGCTGTGGTTCACTTCTAAAAGCCAAGGCTTCAGTGTGTCATCTATGAGTATGTCAAAACCAAACAGTTCAAAGCAATTTGGAGATGAAGGCACAGAAGGAGCAATGGCTAGAAGCGTCATGGTTATTATATTGTAAACTTTTTGCCAAAGTAATACTTCATCCACCTCTAACCTACGAAGATAAGTTCGAAATTGGCCAAGTGTCCACTTACATCCCTGTCCTACGCCCTCTTTTGTTGCAGAGTATGAAATGCTGTTTTTGTTAATACTAGTATTGGTCAAGTGAGCATATTTGTTATCAAGTGAACGGAGGCTGAATTTTTCTGTTGCAAACCTAACCAAACCTTCCTGATACACGTAAACGGTTAACGGGCTGAAGCTAACAACACAAACATAAATGCGTAGGTCAAACTTGTAGCCAGAGATAAGCAATGGGTTGGTGATATACTTCTGCACAATCACAATACAGTCGTATGACAAGTCCTTGAGGTCATTGAAAATGAATATTCCTCTACCTCTAGACAAGTTAACTGGCTTGCAGATCCAGTAACTTGACTTTTTTTCTTCTCTCTCCTTGGAATATTCAGCTAAAAACTTTACATACTCATTTGGTAATATAAAAGAGGTTGGGTTAAACTCATAGTGGGTCCCTCCATAAATCCCTTTCATGCGTTTTAAATGTCTTGCCAAACAGTCTTTTTTTGTCAGCTGTGTTGTCCCTTGATGATGATTGAGTCGCTGCCATGGTTTTATCTGGTCATGGTCAGCTGCTCGGAATGAAGATGATCGCCAGTACAAATTCCATTCTGTTTCCGTTTCATCATATTCCTTCCAGTCGCGTTCCAACAAGACCTCCCGCACTACCCTGGGAGCACTTTCATGAAGACGGAACACAAGAGACCTTGATGTATTATCTTCATCATCACCATCTGCCATGGTGTGGGGCTTTGTCTCCTCAATTGCTCCCTGCAAAGGAAGAACATTTAAAATACATTAAGCTTAAGGCATCTCCTAGGCTACCTGTCCCCCAAACAATTGTTTTACAGAGGGCAGTTTAAATTAAAAAAAAAGTCTGAGAAAACACATTAGTTTATATAAAAATGTGTTACAAAACCTTCCTTCTAGTTTGAATCATTATATATATATATATATATATATATATATATATATATATATATATAGTATAAATATCACACTGCACTAATGTTTCCACAACATGGGTTGTGCCCTAGAGCCCCATCACAATTTTTGTAACACATTTATGTAATTACAATGCACTTTTTCTTATTGCATGGAAGAGGAGTGATCTGAAAATCAAAAAATGCATTGTTTTCATCTTGAAACAGATGTTTTTTTGCGGTCTTAAACAGATACTTCCTAGTTTCAAGTTCCCTCCATTCAGATAGATCTTTGCTGATGTTATTTTAAAGAAACACGCTTGAAAAAGCTATCTGGAGTTTATAAATAGTGGGATCTTGCTTTTTTGGTATAATAGTTTATGATAACTTTTAGCTTGCTCAGATCTTTAGGAATAGTCATCTCCCTCTCCTACCCCTAAGCCTTGACTCTATGATATGGCACCAGAATATTGGCAGCGCCATCTAGCGGATGATCACCGCCACTGTTGCTGCGCTACCATAAGAGGATAGGACCCAAGATTTCATTCAAGAATGCAAATCTGACAGTTGATTGGAAGAAACAACAATACTAGTTATGAAATTCCAATATCTAAAGATGAATTCAAATGTCAAATATGAAAAACGGCCAGCCAGCCACCTATTTCTATATGAAGCAAGATCCAAAAATAGTAACAAAATACAATCTTAAGCATATTTTCTGGAAGTAAATAACAGAGAATTAAACAAGAGATGTTAAACTTTCCAAAACCACTCATGACCCTAAACAAGCTTTTAGAATTTTTATATTTAGGAAAAAATTCAGTTTACCTTCCAGCTGCAGAATAATGAAATAGATTGATTTGTTATGTGTTGCTGTAAATGTCATTGTTTTACCTGAAAAATTAAATACCATAAAAAATAAACCTAAAATATGCTACAGAACACATCCCATCAATACAATGCATGTTACCAATTAGTCTAACATCCCATCGGGCACTGGGGTGTGCGGCTGCGCCACAGCACCACCTGGTGGTGTAAAAAATGTACTGCAGGCACATAAGGCATGCCGACAGAAGAGGCCTTGAGCTATGAGAGGCGCGCCTGAGGCCCTGGGGGGGGGGAGGGGCGAGTGCCCGCGCCGAACATAGCAATGGTCTTGCTGTTGACTCAGCGCCGTTCAAGTAGCGCCACGTCGGAGGATGCAATAGTTCTTTACCTGCAGGAATTTTTTTACACCACCAGGTGGTGCTGTGGCGCAGCCACACGCCCCAGTGTTCTGACGAAATGCAGCTTTCAAATAGACTAGATCCCTTCTTTTTTTTTTTTTACAGCTCACTTTAAGCAATTAATACATGCAATATATAGTTATTATTATTTTTTTCTATAGAAGAGATGAACTCCCATACCCTCAAACACCATATGTTATTTCATCTAACAAGCAAGATCAGTTGATAGACTTCTTTGGGATAGACCTAATGGGATAGATAATGTTGAACCTAGCACACAGTATAATAAATACCTTTTTAACATACTCTGTAGTTAATAAGCCATGTAATTGTCTTAGTTTTATTTTTAATTTGCATACTTTATTTTGTTTTTCCCTAGCATATTCATCTCTATTAGCTTGTATCATCAGTTTCATAATATCATTAAATGAACTAGTCAAGCTTGAACATGGTTCTAACATATCAAAATCACTCATCAAACTCATTAGTGCTACATTATAATGGCCATCTTGGATTAGCTAAGTAATTGTATTATATTTTGCCACCAGCAATAAGGAGCAGTGGAACAGAACATGCAAGAGTAAAGGACAATTAATGATTTTCTATTTATGTTTTCTAACTGACATTTCCAAACTGCTGGAAAGTTAATGGACACTTTTTAAGCTTAGAAACATTATTTTACATGTCACAGGAAACATAGTTCAAATAATATCTTACTTTCTCACCAGTACACTTTAAAAGATGTTAATCAGCAGCTGCACTCCTCAGTCTGAACTGCCAGGTCAGTCTTATTGCACCTGTAGCTATAATCAGCCCTGCAGTCTCTGCCTTTCTTAAAGAAGGTTGTATTTTAACTCCTCCCTCTGCCTCTCAGAAGAACAACTTGGTGGCACAAGATTTTCAGGATATGGTGTTTGAATACTGCTGAGTCCATCTGTGGTTCAGTTATTTTCATTTACTTATCTGTCCTGATTCCAGTCCTCAAGGACTGACATTGAGCAAGCCCAGACACAAGAATGCTTAGTGAATATAGCTAGGTCTTGTGAGGGAGAATATTGTGAGATACTTACAAGTTCCTCCAATCTCGATTTCACAATGACAGCTTGATCTTTTTAAAAATGTAAAATGGAGCAACTCTAGCACTATGATTCTTGTTTATAGGGCAAATACAAAATATACATTGAAAAGGTAAAGAGAAAAGTATTTTAGGAAAGTGTAGTGAATTTTCCAATACCAGAACATTTCCTGTTTTGTCCCCACCAACGCAGTGTAGTGCAGCGGCCAGTAGTTTGCATGATGGTGGCGGGCTGAGATTTTGTTTAATTTGTTCTTAGGGTTAGGTTCAGGGTTAGAGTTAGGATTAGGGGTTAGGACCGATGATAAGCTTTACATAGTAAAATAGTTGCGCACTGTGCTTATCATCTGCAACTACCCTAAACCCTAATAAAGTCTTGGCGCGCCACTGCACTGGCAGAGATAAAACAGGAAGGATCCCTGAATTCTATTATTCTCCTTTCATACCTCTTGCATTAACCATTTAATTTAACCTCCCATTCAATTTATTTTCATTATCCATCCTGTTCCATCCCTCCCTTATTAGTTTTCATATCTGAACTGCCTTCTCATTTTATTCCTACCACATTAACCCCATTGTTTCATCTCCAACTCCTACATACAGGCACACCTGTTACCCATCTAATTTCCCCACTTATTTCTTCTCTATTCATCTTCTCCCATTACTGATTTTAGTTATACTATAATGGCAATTACAAGAATTGCAGATTCATACCCCCTCTGAAGTTGGTAAAGCACAAACAGTTCCCTCCCTTATTTGTTGGTCAGCATACACTTACGGTACATATCCAATGGTGGGACCTTTTATGTTATCTGCCAGCTGTGCATGCCACTATTTTACTATGTAAAGCTTATCATCTGCCACTACCCTAACCCTTACCCCAGCCCTAACCCTAAACCTCAACTATAAACCTAACCCAATGAACAAATTCAACAAAGTCAACAGTGTGCCATCTGCTCATTTATTTTTCATTTATAGTGAATTTTTCAAAAATATAGATTCTGCAACTAAATAAAAATCAATCAAGCCATCTAACCTGCTCATTAAACACAAGCATTCTGGCTAAAAATTGAGTTTATATGTTTGTTGTGATGCAGGTGTGTTTATGACTGTTTTATTCTTACATTTGAAGACATTTGGTGTAATGTGTATTGCCAACGATTTGCTAGCATACAGCAGATTTGTGTTAGTCGTTACCAGATTGCAGTGGTCTATATAAATGTATGAGCAGGTTCACCTAAAGGAATGCACATTGAAGTTTATACATGTGGCTTTTAAGTAAACCTGCTCATACATTCATCCAAAGCAATGTGATCTGGCCCTTGGACCAAAACTTTAAAAAGCATTATGTTAAACCTGCTGTAATGAGATTGTGATCTGTATAACTGCAAATGATTTATAGCTATGGAGCAATTATCAAAAATGAATACCAGTGATGATTCTACTATTCTTATACAGGCTTGAGATATATGTGTCATATATAGAAAGAAACATGTAGATTGCCTAGAATATACATACTGTAGTAAAAATGTGTTGTCAGACACACTTATACTCATAAAAAAGAAGAGCTAATATTTCAAGTTGCATCTGCTCTAAAGTGGTTAAAAGGGACTATTTGGGCATTTTATGTATGAATTATTTAAATAGGTTAATTCATTAATCACTGTATATCCTCCTTAATGTAATTATAATGTTATTTGATTTACTTTTAAGCAGTCCCCAGAGTATTAGGGTCTTATCTTTTGGTACTGTCCCCTTTCTTCCTGTTCTCCCCCATGAGAGCTACCATACTGCACAGCTGTGACCTGAAGTCACACCCATAAGGCAGCACATTCACACTATGACACATAATATGTCACTATCAGCTTGAGAACTTGAGACACTGCTAGGGTGAAGCCCCTGCCTTGTGGGCATAAGTCTAGGTCACAGCTGTGCAAAATGATAGTTTTCATGAGAGAGAACAGGAAGAGAGGGAGAGGCTCCAAAGGGTGAGAATCTGGAGGCTTCATAGTGTACATTTCAAATCATCATTACATTAAGAAGGATACATTAATTAAGTAACCTAGTTAAAAAATAATATAAAACAAACCTTTTTGGCCAATACAAAAAGCTGTTTAATAGTATTATTACTATGCCATCATATTAAAATAGGTATATAATTGGAGCCTGTGCAGACATGGCCAGATTACCCAAAAGGCCAACTAGGCAGCCACCTAGAAGCGCTTCCCTGTGAGAGGCGCCACTTTGTTAACTTAAAAAAGTTTTAAAATGGTTCCTAGCTTAAAAAGAGAAATGATCCAGTTTGCAGACTGGCCTCTAAAGGGATCAGGAGGGTAACAACAGGAAAATGAACTTGCTGTTAGACTGTCACTACTGGGAACTGGTGAGTTTGAGAGGCCTATTACTGTACTCGATATTGATCACTCACAGGGGCTCCTCCACTTCACTGCCTAATGGCTCCAAAACATTGTATGGTGACTATATAGTATTGCAAAGTTGTTTTCTTTCTGTAGATTAAAATATTCTGAAGTGTTCAGATGTGTCTGGGTCAGCTTTAAGTATAAGCAAGTTTCCATATTTAATGCAACTCAATGAAACCCGTTTCTTTGAATATCTATAAACAAGTACAATATTCATGGTGATGAATGCACACTTCTAGAATGGGCTGTTTGCTTTGCATTATGAACTATTAATTGTAAACCAGAAGCAGTCATAAGTAGAAACACTTCAACACACGATAGCCAAAGACAATACAGTGGAACTCAAGCACCATGACACCTACTTTAAGAATTGACTGTATCACTGCCTTCAAAAAGCTGCTTCCCGTCTGGTCATGTCTGATTACGTCAATGCAAGCTCTACAGTGATATTAATATTTACCTAACAGAGACGTTCTTGAAAAACCAGGTATCCGCTTACAGGGTTACCAACACTCAAGCCAGAGGAGGGCGGGCACTTATAATTACTATCTAGTCAATCATCAAACTTTAAGATATGTGCACTAAGATGAGAGAAGTACCACAGTGAGAGAAACATCTTGAATTTGGTATTGTATTTTTAAGTTGGTGGAATAGTACACACTTGAAAGCACTTAGTGCTATAAGACAGTGTGATTTCTTTTTAAAACACAGAATGAACCACTTTAAAATTATAATTGTCTTTTAGGCGTGTGCCTTTCAGCCAGTTATGAGTAATAGAAATGAATTAGTCATGAGGTTCAGCCAGTCAGATAACCAACAGTTGTATAATTTGAGCATTTCTTTCAGCTTTCAAGTACATTTAAAAAGAATGAATTGACTTTCACACAAACAAAACTTGTGTTATGTTTAGTATGTATATGTCCTTTATGATTTTTGTGATGTTCCACAACCTATTATTGTACAAACTTTATAAAATGTTATATTAATTGCAGAACTTTTCATATCAACTTCAGAACTTTCTATCTCACTGCAAAGAAGTCTCTTATTGCTCCTAACCCTGAACCTTGCACCTTATTAGAGGCAACTAAAGAAGCAATCCCCTTTTGAATCACTACCTTGTTGTGGTAAAGGGGCTTGTGTACTTCAATGAAGCTGTGAGCTATACCATGTAGGGTCATCCAAGATGGGCAGGTCATTGCACAGAAATCGAATAAATTGAGGTCTTCTGGAGAAGAAACTGGCAAGCCATCCAGTAAATTTGCCAAGATAACGTTATGTATAAGCGTGACCAGAGACATAACAATAGATGTGCTTTGCATGCTGTGGTCGGACACGACTGAATGACTGAACAACACCAAAACACAGGAAATGGCAGAAGTATCTAGTGAAGTTTTATGGTTCCACATTTTTTATTAGAATTTCATAATAATTAATACCAAAACAGAAATAATTGAAAGTCAATAAAATGTATTATGACAATAAACACAGAACTACAAAATGTATAACCATCACATATAATAGTTGTCAAACTACGAATCATCATCACGCTTCGCGAGCTCGCTTTGCGAGCTCGCAGGAACTGCGTTCCTCGCCTCCACCTTCCGCAATATATATATTTATTTATTTATTTATTTATTTATATATATATATAAAAACACACACACACATGCAAACTACCGCCTTACAAAATCAACTACACAAGCCAAGAAACAGCCCCACGCTAATGGGAGTAAGCGCACAACAGTACTGTCTGTGTAATACAGCAGGCATATGCTTAAAGGAAGCCATGTTTAAAATGGTATTGGATTACAAGAGCAAAGCTTTGTTTGCACATTTGCTTGTCTCTGCCCAGGTTCCCAGAATGCAGTGGAACAACCATATTTCTTGGAATTCTCTGGGAATTTTTTTTTTTTTTTTTACTTGTTTTAGACATTCAAATGTGAACACAAATGTACTATTTATTTATATATATATATATATATACACATGCATATATAGTAATGAAGAGTGAGGTAGCCGAGAGTGTCCAGTAATCCAGATGAATAATCAGAGTATTGCAGTGTATAGTGTTGTCTTTTGTTTCGGACAAACATATTCATAAATATATGACAAGCTTTCGAGAGCTTCCTCTCTTTCTCAAGTCCGGTGCTATACTGATATTAGATTCCAATTGAAACCTAGAAATTACTGGCTTTTTAAAAAAAAAAAATCATATCAGGAATATAGAAGGTTATAAGAAGTTAAGATAATGCGACAAAAATTCCATGTTTTCATTAAGTCTGCGAAAAAATTCCATATTTACATTAAGTCCCGTATTTGAAATTAAAATGATAGCACACTTTAATATGAAAAACGTCTTTCTTTCTTGTGTGTTTTTAAAATGACCTCTGAGTATTTTAATTTTCAAGTTCTGGATGGAGTGGTTATTTTGTGAAAAGTGGTGTCCCACTGGGGTATAGTTCCTGTCTTTTTTGTGATTTCTGATGGAGAGTCTGTGCAGATTCATCCTTAAAACGGTAGTTACCCCACCATAAGTGTTCTTCATGGTGTGAAAGAGCATAAGATTTTATGTTAAAATTATCTATTTTTGTTCTTTAACAAAAACAAAGGTTTTAGGTCTGTTTACAAACACACTGACTACACATGATTAATGACATCTGCCAGCAACAACCGTTTTTTAGCTCTGCTGCAGAGAATGAGTTCTATGTTATTCTTGGCAGTCAGGACTCCTACAGCCCAGCACTAAACCCCCAAGTCACTTATTTAACAGATACTAACACTAACCTTTCTGCGCACAGATGAATTCATAAAGAGTTAACTGTAGTTTTCCTTTGATCTCTGCCTGGGAGCTTGCTGTCGGTCTGTCTGTCACCTTGACAGTGACACATTAAATACATTTAATAATAAATATCTCAGTGAAAAAAGAGCTGATTTCAAAAATTCAAAAGGTTTTTAAACATACTGTTGAGAGATCTTTACATTGGTGTGCTCCACATTGTACTGAATTAAGTGGCCCTTTAAATGTGGTTTTCCCAATGTAACAGCCCCTTTCACATACAGTACATTTTATCATGTAGACTACATTGGATGATATACATGAATATGATCATCTGATGTTGTAGGTCTTGTTGTGCATGGCTGTGTCCTCTTTGTAGATGTGCTGAAATAATTTGCACCGATTTTTGTTGCAAAGTTTGGTGCCATTCTTTCTGTGGTGCTGTTCATTGGCCAATCTTCTGTTCACCAATGTTTGTCTCAGATTCGGTGGTTGTCTGAATGCAAGATTGGGGGGTTTGGGAAATATATGTTTCAATTCTGCATCATCTGTTAGTTGTGGTTGTAGATCCTTAAATATTTAGCATATTCCTTCTAGAACCGGTTGGTATGTGGTTACTAGAGGTGTACGTGAAAAACTTTCTTTAGTTTTGTATTGCAACAGTTGTTCACAGGTGTTTTAATGGCAGAGGTTACTTTCTGTGGGATGACACAGGGTTTGTAACCCTTCTGCCTGAAGGATTCAGACAGTGTTTTTAAATGTTTGTTGCGCCCCCCAGTATAAATTATTGCTTGTTTGCTATGGGAAGGGGGGAAACTAGAGCTGTGGAGGTAACCACATTTGTCTGTAGGCTTCCTATACATAAATGAGTGAAGTTTACCATTTGTGATGGATATGGTAGTGTCCAAAAAGTTCACTTGTACAGCAGAGTAATCCATTTTAAGTTTAATAGATGGGTGGAAGTTATTAAAGGCTCAATTCTCTGAGTTTTTTTTCTCTCTATGTCCATATGATGAACAGATCATCTATATAACAGTAGTATCTGTAAAGTTTGTGGACATATGTGGATAATAATATCTGTTCCAGGTCAGCCATAAATAGATTAGAATATTGTGGTGCCATTTTGCTCCCCGCTGAGGTAAACCTGTTCATGGAAGGTGAAGTTGTTGTGGGTCAGGATGTATTCTAGTAGTTTGGCAATTGTATCAGAGTTGTATTTATGGTTCTAGGTGTGTGTTGAGAGGAACTTGAGGCATGCCTCAGTACCATCTTTGTGAGGGATGTTGCTATTAAGAGATTCAACATCCATGGTTCCATAGTATGTTGGCAGGTAGGTTTTCAATTTGGCTAAGTTTGTTAAGAAAGTCAGTGGTGTTGTGTATATAACTGCTGGTGTCTGTAACTAGTGGCTTCAGAATATTTTCAATAAGACCAGATATCTGTTCAGTCAGTGTGTCCATACTTGTAACAATTGGTCTCCCCGGGTTGCCTGGTTAGTGGATCTTTGGCAGTATGTAAAAAGTCCCAGTTGTAGGATTGGTGGGTATGAGCTGCTCCAATTCATGCTGTACATTCTTGGGGAAGGTTTGGATGAGTTTTCTGAGTTGGATAGTGTATTCCTTTGTGGCGTCCTGGTCCAATTTCTTGTAGTAGATACTGTCTGTCAGTTGTCTGTTACCTTTTTGTATGCAGTCCTGAGTGTTCAAAATCACAACTGCGCCACCCTTAACTTCTGGTTTGATGGTGATGTTAGGGACTCCTTTTTAGCCCTTTATGGAAAAAGATTATATAAACATATTTTCTGTTGATTTGTTACCAGGTTGCAGTTCTCAGGTGGATCTTTCTATGTAAATGTCCAGTTTAGGGTTGCGTCCAGGTTGTGGGGTGAAGTGTGTGTTCTTTTTCTTGTTGTTGCAATCAAATTATGGTGTGATATCCTCTTTATTGTGGAAGTATTCTGTAAGCCTCAGCCTTCCGAAGAATTCTTCTAGTTCTGAGTACAAGTTGTGTCAATTGGTGGTTTGATAAGTTTATAATTCCTATGTTATCTGAGCTGTGTTCAGGAGAAGTGTTGGTGGTAGTAGTGGAAATCACAGTTATATTTTGGTCATTCCACCTCTCTACCTGTATCTGTTCTTTGTTGTTGTTTTGAGAGAGGCAGTTCAGTTTTTTTCTTTTTCTTCTTTATAAGATAATGTTGCTGTATGCTGTTTGTTTACATGTTGCATTTCCATTTCCACTTGTTCAGCATCATGAGTTTTGTTCTCTTAGTTTTTTTAGGAGGGATAGTATTTGGTGCTTTAGTTTGTGTTTCTCACCTTAAAGTTGGTGGATCAGGTTGTTTCTCACTTGTGCGCCTGCAGAGGTTTTTGGCATATTGTGAGTTGTGGGTAGTTGAAAGTGGGTTTTTGTTTAGGATTCCATTTGGGATTAGGTTCCTTCTTTAGTAGTGTGACAGAATATGTCACTATTGAGCTGTGCTGTTTTTTTGGTCATCTTAATCAGTAGCCATTTGCAGTATCTTCTATAGTAATTAAGTGAGTGAGGTAGCAGTGAGTGTCAAGTAATCCAGATGAATAATCAGAGTATTGCAGGATATAGTGATTCCTTTTTTTTTGGATAAACATATTAATAAATATATGACAAGCTTTTCAGAGCTTCCTCTCTTTCTCAAGCGCGGAGCTATACTGATATTAGATTCCAATTGAAACCTAGAAATTACAGGCTTTAAAAAAAAAAAGTCTGTTTGGTCAGCTGTGAAGAAGACTGCATGAGTGTAGATCAGAGAAATTAACAGGGTTGTAAATATTTGCAGGTCATAGGGCGTAAGGAACCATAAAGCTGTAAGGAGCCAGAAACAGAGCAGAGGGAAAAAAAAATTCATACCAGGAATATAGAAAATTTTAAGAAGGTACGCTAATGCCACAAAAAAATCCATATTTACATTCAATCCTGTATTTTTCGTATTAAAGTGTATTACCATTTTTATTTTAAACGTCTTTTGTTTCTGGTGTGCTTTTAAAATGACCTCTGAGTCCAATAAAAAAGGTATCACTACATACTGCAATACTCTGATTAATTATTTATATATATATACTAGCGACTTGCCCGTCAAAAAATGACGGCAATGTGATGTATATGTTTGTCAAGTTGTTTAGTTATTAACATATATTTTTGACCCTTGTAAGTATTTTAATATGAACGTGTATTTTTGTAAAATGTTGATGTAATGGTTTTTTAAAATGTAATTAGTATCTGAAGAATTGTTAACTTTAATATACATTGAATGAATAGGAAAGCAAAAAGTAAAAACCCTTCTTTAAACGTCGCGAATTTTAACATGAAGTTTAAACTATATGTAAGCAATAACCATCAAAGTATATATTTTTAAACTTGAACTTTATTGTTTATGTAAGTTTAGAAGTTAACAAAACATTGGTATAATTTTGAACATTATAAACAGGAACATAGTGAATACATTTTGTAACCTAATTTTTTATTAAAAGTATTAACATTTGAATGTAAAAACAATTGACATTTAAATTAATCAGTATTAAAATTCAATTTCTATCAGAATAATTGTTAACTTGAATATACATTGAATGTAGAGTAAGGCATACAGTAAAACTCTTCTTAAAACGTACGTAATTAAAGTAATTTATTACTGAGCACATAAACTGGCGATAAACATTATTGTAGGTAGTAATCTTAAGATAACAGACAATATTTACATTGTGACTTAAAAGGTGCTTGACCTCTTAACATCCACTTTGTAATCTGTTGAATGAAATAACTTGAAAATATATTTTTTAAACTTGTAACATTAGAAACATTAACATAGTGACTTAACATTTTAACATAATTTTTACTAACAATGCAAGGCAAGTATTTTGTGAGGCAAATCATTCATAAACATGACTTCCATTAATTATGACTGAATTAAACAACCAATTGTTATGTATTTTGCAATGCTTTAAAAAAATCTTGGCATTGTTAATTTGTATCCTTCAAAGTTATAGTACTTCATAGTAGACAATGTTTTTAGTAAAAATACGTCCATCTTCTAATAAATCACCTTGACTTTCATTGTTTTCAATGTAAACTTTAATAGCCTGTGGATTTTTGCACCATGACAACGCAACGTACAATTGACCATGTGCAAAAACTGGTTCTTCCAAGAAAATACCCACAGATTTGAAAGTTTGACCTTGTGATTTATTAATGGTCATGGCAAATGCCATAATAATGGGAAATTGTCTTCTTTGAAGTATAAAAGGGAGACTACTTTCACTTGGTGCTAAATCTATTCTTGGTATGAAAACTCTCTCTCCTTTATGGGTCCCAGTTAAAATTTCAGCATCTATAAAATGGTCCTTTAATTGTTGAACAATTAATCTTGTGCCATTGCATAGGCCTTTTTTGGGGTTCATATTTCGCAGTAACATGATAATTGCACCTTTCTTTAGCTGCAAAATATGTGGTGGCATTCCAGAAGGAGTTAAAGAGTTTATGAATTCAGTCGAAAAGTTAGCCTGACTTTCATTGTCATCAGCAAGTACAGAATCAGCACTGTGATAATTTCTTTGTGGTGCATAATTTTTTTTTAAGATTTCATTATTGAGGATTAATGCATCTTTATTTTTACACGTCAGTATGACTTGGTTGGCAAGCTCGGAATATTCTTCGTTATTTATGCTCCCTTCAAATATAGCCGATATAATATCTTGTTGACAAATCATATGAGGTGGGATCTCTACAGTGTCATCAGGTAAATGTAGTATTTTTTCTGTTCTGCCTTCTCCAATTTTAATAAGCCAATCATTGAAATCAGTTTGGCCTTCTGATCTCATATTTTGTTGCAGTTGAAGATGGGTAAAATGTTTCCATACTATACTTGACTTTATACATGTTTCGATAATGTCAGTTCGATTTCCATGTACAACGACAGGTAATGTTTGTCTGAAATCGCCACCCAACCAACATTACCTTTCCACCAAATGGAAAAGTATTCTCCATGACTTCACGAAGCAAACGGTCAATACATTGGAGGGCATAGCATGACATCATTGTGGCCTCATCTATTATAATTAATTTACATTTCTTCAATTTCTTTGCTTGTAAGGATGTCATGCGAATATCTGACACAGAATTTTCTAAAATAGGCACTGGCAGTTTAAATCCACTATGAACAGTTCTTCCACCTTCTAATAAAAGTGCAGCAATTCCAGTAGTGGCAAACGCCATTGCTATTTTTCCTTGGGCTCGTACTGAACTCATTAATAAATTGTACAAATATGTTTTTCCTGATCCGCCAGGTCCATCAAGATAGAAATAACGCTCTGTCACCATGTCATCATCTATAGCATTTTTAATGGCATGAAATGCTTGCAATTGTAGTGTATTTAAAGTTGCAAGTCTTTCTTCTGTTCTTTCTGCTTGTAGTTGAATGTCATAGTCTTCAAAGTTAATGTCATCTATAAGACCTGGATCAGGCAAATTAAAACTTGCACAACTTAATCCATGAGTTAAAAAGACTTCTTGGATTTCCATTAACGCTTTTAAGTGTGCAATGGGTTCATTGTATCGTCGCATAAAGTCTTCAGCCATATTACTTTTAAAAGTCTCCCACAAAGCTAATGCATTTGGAGCATTTGAGAAGATACAAATAAAAGCAAATTGTTCTCTCATCTGTCGTGGCATTTGACATTGTGCTGCTTCTTCTAAACATCTTTCCCACTCTGTATCATCAGCGAGTAAGTTTCTATGTCTTGCAGCTAAATGGAAGGATTCATATACAATGTCATTAACAGTTCTTAAGTGTTCAAAACTTTGTGCTCCAGGAACATTTAAAAGTAATATCCGTAAGCAAAAACGTTCCACATCTCTTGGACTGACTGTGTAAATTCTTGGAATAATTTTATTGCCTCTGGTTTTTCTTGGTCTCCATAATCCATTCACAAAAACATAGTGATATGGAATTTCAATATATAAGTATTGTGTTGCTTCAGCATCAGTGGAATTTAATGCAAACCATGCAGTTAGTGTAGTGTGACGATCTTCACTTTGGGCCAATGCATTCATTTAATTTCCAGCATGGAAATAGACTAAATGTCGTTGTGGCAAATGTACTGCTAACCTATATACTGCATGTGATCTATCATGCATTTCAAATTTTAAAAGCCGCCACATAGCTTCTGGCGCACTGACATAGCGAGCATCTACATGAGATGCAAGTTCATCATGTACTAACTCACTACTTTCAGGGTTGTCTGCACTTTTGACGACTACAGTAGCTGCATCGTAACCTTTGTAAATATATTTGTAGACATATTTAATGGATTTGATGGAAGTGCAGGCTTCTACGTTGATGTGGGCGTTGTACTTCATGAGTAAATGTGGATTGTAGGGTACTACATATCTATTGTCCACTTTTTTTCCACGAATAATGGCACTATCTACTTCTCTTCTTTTATAAAGTGGATATCCATCACAATTGGCATAGGTTTTGTCTCTATAATCTTTTGGAAATTCTTTGGAACATTTATTATTTTCCATACATGGTGATTGTGGATTAAGGTCACCACAGGGTCCATGAATCATGCGATGAGTAACAATCTCATATAGTCTACCATATAGTTCTGGATCTGGTAGTTCAGCAACAATGACTGCATCCACTTTGTCTGAAGTATCTAATTTATCTTTTTCTTGAAGTATTATTAGAAGATGTGCATGTGGAAGGCCTCTTTTTTGAAATTCAATGGTATATACATAAGCAAGACATTTGCCAAATAACTGATTTATAGTGAAGTCACGTATTAATTCATTTAATTTAATCTTAAAAACTCTGGCTACTAAATCTGGTCGATCTGAAGCAGTTTGTCCAAGAAGTAGATTTAGTGTAATTTCTGGCCATTGTGGATTACATGTAAATGTCACAAATAGATCGGGTTTGCCAAATTTTGTCACAATAGCCATAGCATCATTGTATCTTTCTCTCATATTCCGAGGAGATCCTTGAAAGGAAGATGGTAAAATGATGGCTTTGCCAGCTGTCATGTCTCTGCTTGTAGCCACGTCAGCAACATAGTCCATGAGTCCAGAATATTGTTCTACACGGAGTTTATCTTGTTGATATTTGATAAAGTTTGAATTATTTGCCTCAACTTGCAAATATGAATCAATAATCCATTGTTGTGTTAGTTTCCCACCACATAAAATTGGATTAAATACATTGCGAATGGCAATTTGAGCTACTTTAAATTCAAGCATAGAAACATTATTTCGGATTCTGGCTTTAGCATTTGGGTAACTGGGAAGAGTTAATTTTGGTTGCCAACCTGCTTCTCCGTGTGGGAAAAAGATGGGATATGTCATTGGATCTAAATTTGGACTTAAGATACTCATATTAATAAACGGTTGGTCCTCATTTCTAGGATATATTCGAATGTCTCTTTGAAATGGTGGTTCTCCTTCATCATTCTGAAACACCATTGCAACCTCATTTGTTGTTGGCAAGTTATAACGACGTTTATCAGTATGTCTGTCTCTTTTAAGCACCATATTAACCTTCGGCATTGGTAATTGATGTGTTTGTGAATGAAGTAGTTGTTCATTTTCTACTTCTGCCAATTTTTTATAAGCTTTACTGTAGGGATTGTTGTCCATAATGTTATTTAGCTCTATGAAAACAGTGGGTAAGCATTTTTTATTTTCTTCCATCTGCATACGTTGGTCAACAGCTTCCATTGTATCTAGGACATATAGTTGAGCGAATTTTCTTTTATTTCCTTCCTCTGGATGTAAATGGGAAGTGCGATGATAAATTTGTCCTTGGACTTTAAAACAGTAAGGACCATGTCCTGGTACATTAGCAGCTAATGTTGCCCCCATGGATGCAAAGGATATGGCACTATTGTAGGATCTTATGTTTGTCTTAAAATTTTTGTAGTTTGGAAAAGTAGGTTCAGTCATAATATTTTGTAAATAAATTGGAAATTCTTTCCTTTCTGGAAGTTTGAACTTGCCTTTTTGACAACAACTAATAAATTGTCCATCTCTGGGTCTCTCCTGTTTAAAATAATAAGCCTCACAAAACTGACATTGAGTAGTCATGTCCCCACAACTATGAACCTCTACTGCTAAAGACTTGAGTAGAGGACAATTTGCAAAGCATATAGGATTTTGACTTTCATATTCATCAGGTGAAATGTCATATAATGTTTCAACAACAGGTTCTAAATGTTTTGTTTTTTTCGTTGCTTTTCTTGGTATATGTTGTATTGTTTGAGGTAAAATGTCATGTAATGTTTCATGAAACGGTTCTAAATGCTTTGTTTTCTTTGTTGCTTTTTTTGGTATCTCTTGTCTTTTTTCTGGTAAAATGTCATCTGATGTTTGAGCAACAGGTTGTAAATGCTTTATTTTCTTTGTTGTTTTTTTTGACATATCTTTAATTTCTGCAAGTGACAGTCTTTTGCTTGCAATTCTTTTGCGTTCTTTTTCTCGTCGAATTTCCTTCTTCTCCGGTGTCTGCTGGCTGTCTGCTCTCTGTCGTCGTTCTCTAGCTTGGCGTCTTTTCTTTTCTTGTTTACTCTCGTTATCAGCCATGTTAATCTGTAAAAATAAAATAATGTACCATTAGTTTATTTTGAGATGTTAAGTTGTTTTTCATGACAAATAGTTATCAATAGTGTGTTAACATTTTATACTTAATCAATTTCAATGCGGTCAATTGAATAAAAGTCTAAATAAGGCCATCAGATAATTATTTAAAGAAATTTTTATTTATTAAACATGTATCCAAAAGCAAGTGTTTCAGTAACTAAAAAGGTATTTTCAAAAAGATGTTATGTCCTTTTTTACAGCACTATTCAATTTGTCAAATGGCAATTAAATTAGGGTTTAGGACTGGAATGTTACAATGACAAATTGTATAGATTCTGTGTTTTTAGACTTTTTTGGACTATGCCAATTTATTTTTTAAGTTTACATTGAAGTTTGTATTTAGTGTTAAAGATTATTGGCCCTAAAAGACAAATAAGAGATAGATGATAGATATTACTTTTTATACTGTACCTTGGTTGAAGTTTGATTTCAAGCAAAATTCTTTGTTGGTCCTGTGTTGAAAGCCTTCGTCCGATGGTCTGGTCCTGTGTTGAAAGTCCTCGTCCGATGGTGTAGTCCTCTGTTGAAAGTCCTCGTCCTCTGGTGTGGTCCTCAGTTTCAACTCCTGTTCCGATGTTCTTGACGCAGTATCTGTTATAAAATAAAAATGAAAATGTTATGTTATTTGAATGTCTTTGTATTAATGAAAAAATGGCATTATTTCTGTGTTTTTCTACAATCCTTTTTGGTGCGCCCCAATTTTGGTATGCTTCTGTAGGCTATTTTCTAAGGCTTATAGGTGGTTAAACATTAAAGAAGAATATTAATTAATTTTTCTCTTTTTTTACTTGTTATACTGTACCTTGGTTGAAGTTTGATTTGAAGCAGAATCTTTGTTGGTCCTGTGTTGAAAGCCTTCGTCTGATGGTCTGGTCCTGTGTTGAAAGTCCTCGTCCAATCGTGTGGTCCTCTGTTGAAAGTCCTCGTCCGATGGTGTAGTCCTCTGTTGAAAGTCCTCGTCCAATGGTCTGGTCCTCTGTTGAAAGTCCTCGTCCGCTGGTCTGGTCCTCAGTTGAAACTCCTGGTCCGATGTTCTTGACGCAGTATCTGTTATTATAAAATAAAAATGAAAATGTAATTTTATTTGAATGTATTTGTATGAACTAAAAAATGACATTATTTCTTTGTTTTTCTACAATCCCGTTTGGTGTCCACCACTTTTGTTATGCTTATTTAGGCCTTTTTCTAAGGCTTATAGATTGTTAAACATAAAATAAGTATCTAAATGTACTTTGGTATGTGTTTGTGTGAGTTTTCATACAATCCTGTTTGGTGCACACCACTGTTGGTATGCTTATTTAGGCTTCTTTCTAAGGCTTATAGGTTGTTAAACATAAAATAAGAATGTAAATGTAGTTTGCTATGTGTTTGTGTGAGTTTTCATACAATCCTGTTTGGTGCGCACCACTGTTGGTATGCTTATTAATGTTGTTTTGTAATGCTTATAGGTTGTTAAACATAAAATAAGAATGGAAATGTAGTTTGCTATGTGTTTGTGTGAGTTTTCATACAATCCTGTTTGATGCGCACCGCTGATGGTATGCTTATTAATGTAGTTTTGTAATGCTAATAGGTTGTTAAACATAAAATAAGAATCTAAATGTATTTTGCTATGTGTTTGTGTGAGTTTTCATACAATCCTTTTGGTGGGCACCAATGTTGGTATGCTTATTTAGGCCTCTTTCTAAGGCTTATAGGTTGTTAAAGATTAAAATAAGAATTTAAATGTAGTTTGCTATGTGTTTGTGTGAGTTTTCGTACAATCCTTTTTGATGGGCACCACTTTTGTTATACTTATGTAGTGTTTTTTCTAATGGTTATAGGTTGTTAAACAAAAAGAATATAAATGTAGTTTGCTATGTGTTTGTTACAATCCTGTTTTGTGTGTAGCAGTTTGTGTGTACCATATGTTGCATACTTTGGCCCTCATTCAATTGCAGTTTGGCCAATTCAATAGGGTTCTAAATGTGCTTATTTGGAGCCCTATTGAATTGTCCAAAATATCAATTGAATGAGGGCCTTTGTTTGCTGGATTTGTTATATTGTGAGGGCCTCATTGAATTTGGTTTTTCAATAGGGCTCTATATAAGCACAGAGCATATTTTTGAACAGAAGTTTGTAGTGAAATTGAGCCAAATGTGCTTATATAGAGCCCTATTAAAATGGGCAAATCACATTTGAATGAGGCCCTCGGCCATTAAACATATTTAGGTCCTGAATCAATTGCGTTTTGACCAATTGAATAGGGCTCTATATAAGCACATAAAATATTTTTTGACAGAAGTTTTTAGTTAGTGAAGACCTTGATTGTGGTTAGAAGTTCAGTAACTAAAAATGTCTGTCTAAAAAATCTATTATGTGCTTATATAAAGCCCTATTCAATTGGCCAACTCACAATTGAATAAGGCTCATGGTTCGGTTCTTTTTTATACTTAATACTTTACCTTGATTGAAGTGTGGAATGACAGAGGGTCCCCTCCTGCCAATCTTAATCCGCCGGTCTTCTTGTAGTGTCTGTTTGAAAAATAAAGTGAAATAGTGAATTATAGAATTTTTTATTTGTATTTAACAAAGCATGGCCTTTTCAGCATTGAAAGTATTTTTGTATCTTACCTCTTCTTCTTTGTTGGTGTTCTTTAAAAGGGATTGTGCTTCACAATGCACGGTGCAAATTGTTGAGAGACGCTGTTGATGCAGAGTCTGTTTGAATATTAAAAAAAGTAGAAAGATTCAGCTTTAGGTGATCTATTGAATTGCAGTAAATTAATTTAATTGAAATATACTTCTGTAATTATTTTGAATTAACATTATTTTTTGGTGGGGGCTACACACATATGTCACATACATGAAGCACATTTCCATAGTTGAAAGTAATTTTTTTGTGTGCGTGTGACATATCACTATACATGAATCATATTTTAATTGTTAAATTAACCTTATTTGTATTTTTGGCCAACATACATAAATGTGTGTGTGACATGTGACTATAGATGATACACATATATGTGCGTGTCACATATCAGTATACATGACTCATATTTTAATAGTATTTTAATAGTCCCAACTTATTTTTTTGTAATGTAATTTAAATGTAGTTGTTTAATTAGTTTGTTGCAGGGGCAATACACATAAATGTGCATGTGACATGTCACTATACATTATACACATAAATGTGCGTGTCACTTGTCAGTATACATTATACGCATAAATGTGCATGTGACATGTCACTATACATTATACGCATAAATGTGCGTGTCACTTGTCAGTATACATTATACGCATATATGTGCATGTGACATGTCACTATACATTATACGCATAAATGTGCGTGTCACTTGTCAGTATACATTATACGCATATATGTGCGTGTCACATGTCAGTATACATTATACGCATATATGTGCGTGTCACATGTCAGTATACATTATACGCATATATGTGCGTGTCACATGTCAGTATACATAAACCTCTTTGTCTTCTTTAATTTTTTTTTTTTATGTCCTGTCTTGAAAATAAGTAATATATTATAGCTTACCTCTCAGTTGTAATTTGCACAATGTAAAGTAGTAAATTAGGAAAGAATTATCTTCTCAAGTTTTAGCAGCAGTTATCTCCGAAGTCACTCTGTTCATCACCTGAGGAGAAATGTATTTTTCTCTGTCAAATAGACAGTATTTATAAACTTGTAGAACATTCTGGAAAGTTAGACCGTTAGAACGTAATACGCATGCGCTATTTGCGTTCCAGCTTACAATTTGCGTTCCATCCGCCATTTTGTGCGTAGTAGTGGTTAAAATGGTGTTTAATATGAGTGTGATCCGTTCCGCATAGTATGTGTTTCATTATTGCGAGTAAGTGTAGTGTAGTTACGTCTGGAGCCTCGTTTTCGTTTTGTTCGGCGGCCATTTTTTCTCTCGCTTAGCCGATTTTCGGTCGTTTAAACTCTTTGTTTTGACTTAAATGGACGTGTAAATGAACTTTTGGAGGTGCCGGATGCCCCCCCGTGCTGTAAGTAAGCTTTTTATGTGTTTGTTGTGTTTATTTCTTCTGTTTGTGATGTTTTGATGCGCGGCGGTTGGAATGGGTCTTTCGCGGACGTATTTTTTTCCGATGCGGCCGTATTTTGTTGCGATGTTGCCGTATTTTTTTGCGATATACGCAGTTAGCTTTTACGTGTACGACGCAGTGTATTTGTTTCTAAGTCGTGCGTATGTGTGTTAAGAGCGTGTGAAGGGCCTTTTTTACTGTTTTTTTGTTAAGTCTTGCGTCTGTGTGTCTGGGTGTAAGCGGGTGTGAGGCGACTTTGAGTTTTTTTTTGTTATGAAGTTGTGTGTGTGTGTATGTGTGTTAACACAGCTGATGTTGGGATGCTCCCACCACCGCAAATGCGGACCCTCGCTTCGCGAGGATCCACATTTGCGGGGACGTTGTTGGGTTTTTGTTGGCTGGGCGGTTGGGTTTATTCTGTTAAAAAAGTCGTGTGTGTGTATGTGTGTGTTAACACAGCCGACGTTGAGCCTCCACAACCGCAAATGCGGGCCCTCGCTTTGCGAGGACCCGCATTTGCGGTGAACTGCGTCCCTCGCTTCGCGAGGGACGCAGTTCTTGCGGGCTCGCTACGCGAGCCCGCAAGCGTGAGCAACGACTCGTACGCTCACAACTATATATGTGATATATATATATATGTGTGTATGTGTGTGTGTGTGTATATATATTAAAATATATATATATATATATATATGTAACAATATATATACATATACTATCTCTACATAGCGCCTAGTCAGCATCCATCATCCATCCCCTCTTAGCACTCACCCTTGTCAGCATCCATTCCCATACACATCACCCAACCCCTCTTAGCACTCACCTCACATAGCACCCATACCCATCTTTTTTGTTCCCTCATCCCCCTGTACTTTGCTGTCATTCAGCCTTGCTCTTTCACCTCTTCCCTGTCAGCTCTGCTATATACATCCAAGTTGTGCTGAACTGCTCCACACTGACACCTCTTGGAGCTTCAGTAGAAATACTTTCTTTTTAAACAGGCAAAGACCAATTTCCAGATGGGGATGTGTGGCCAAGGGGGCTTGAGAAAGGGCCATGGTAGAATGGGCCAGGCCTTGGGCAGGCTGATCCCGGTTGGGGGCCCAGGCAGGTTCCTACACTACAGAAAAAACATTTAAATAGAAAACCAATAGACAGCATTGGGGCCCCCAGGAAGACTTGCAAAACTGGTATCTCTCGCACTGCATATTGCCCATATAGATAGTATGCCAAAGAATGAAAATTGAGCATGTTTTAAATAATTATGATTACTGTATTTGTATTTCATGCAACTCCATTTGCTGCTCTGATCTAGCACTACATTTCCTCCTTTGCTGTTCACTTACTCTAGGAGGATTCTATGTCCATTACAAGGGGTGTGCATGCCATTACACAGATCTGCTTCTGTGCTCACTCATATAGCCTGGAGTAACAGTATACACTAACACCCACCACCTACATAGACATTTACATTGAAATAGCCAGAAATTAGGACCTATATTGCCTGATCAGAGCTGCAAATAGCGTTAAATGAAATAAAAATAAAACATATCCAAATTAAGTTATTTTTAATAATATGCCCAATTCTCATTCTTTGGACTATTGCCTACATGAGCAGAATGCCTTTAAAAAAAACTTCCATACAGAGGTAATTTACACATAGACAATAACTTATTACTAAAAAGGGTAAACCCAGTGTGCATAATAAGCACCCTACAATTGAATAACACTGACTAGAGCCTGTACACAACTCATAAAACCCACAAAATAAAATAATGTGCAATATAATGCATACTTCATTTGGATATCGCCGATAATAGTTTTCAGTTGTGAGTAATGCCTGCGAGATGCATTCTGTGCAAACGTTATTCACAACTGCTATCTGTAATTGTGGAAATCGCAATGCATGCGCAACATTGTACTTAAACTTGTAAGTCCTGTTTGCCCTGTACCTTCCCACACAGTACTTGAATAGGATGGATTAGCACCATATGAGCTTCCACACACTAGCAGAGACTGCTAAAAGCAAGATTTGTTTAACCTCTTTGTGCCAGCAAGTCTATTATTGCTCACCTGAGATAGGTGTGTTGGTGAAAAGCTACCCATAAAACGTGTTATCCAAGCTATCAGTCACATTCAGTAGCTATACCAACCCCTTTACCAGTCACCAACCCACCTCATTCCATCATATAATGCTGCCACCAGAAAGGCAATTTAAGATATGACAATCTATGGAAGCCTTTGGTTGGCCAAAACTTTTAAAGTCATACAAAACACCAACCTGGCCGCAAGGGAAAGTGTAACACCATGCAAACCATAAAACATCTCTCCAGTCATGCGGGGTCCTTATTTTATTGATAATGTTCATAAATGGGCGTACAAATATATTGATAACGTTTAAAAATGAATCTACAAGTATATTAAGTACAATCAATTATTAATACAATAAAACCAGGATTAGAACACAGAAAGTCCAATACATTTATTATAGTTACTAGTATGTATAATAGATGGATCTCAAGAAAAATACAATGGTATGGCCAAATACTCGGCACTCTTATTTCTTCTGAACGATCCCAAGCAAGACAAAAGCTGACCCTATGTTTCAGATTTTGAAATGCAGAGGTTATAGTTCCCTCTCCCTATCCTTGACATAACTGTATATCTTGACATAACTGTCTCCAGGACGTCTGTTGGAGGGCAGGAAATCATATCGTGAATTGAGAGTTGCTATAATTGAAAGCACCATCCACCAAGTGGTACAACTCCAACATTCCTTATTTATAGAAGGGGCCATGGCCCCTATTCAATTGGAAGCCCGTAATTACCTTCAAACTGAACTTTTGGCTGTGGGTTCCAAGTTTGTTACATATATAGATGTATTCAATTGAATCAAGCCTACAATTTCATGCTCACAGCCCCAACACCCAAACCATGAACCCGTACGTAGCATTTCAGGGTATGATCATGATAAATTAAGCAAACCCGTAAATAAGTAAATGAGACTGTCATCATGATGTCAGTAAAACATGGAGTTTAAACTACAATCAATTCGTGTTTAGAAGGATTCTTAATTCTGGAGATCTATATAACACGGAAATAAAACATAAAAAAATAAAATGATTGCAGATTTGCTAGATTGAGACGGTTCTGCAATCAATTATAATGCTAATTAATTGCTTTCCCAGTATTTTTAGGTACAGTATTGTGTGTTTATTTGCTTTTTCAGTGTTACGAACACGTGTTTAACTTGTATCCATTTTTTATACATTTGCCATTTACGGGTCTGAAGGCAATTGCGAGCTTGATATATTGTTGTAATTGACTATCGATTTTACGTCTTTATAGCACTGGTAACATTTGCAGGCTTGAAACATCAAAGGAGGAGAAATGACGGAGTTACGTTTTTGACTGCAGGGATTTTTCGCCTGTAACTCAAAATTGGAATGTGAATAGCAAAATGTAGCCAATTAAATATCAGTAACATTTACAGGCTCCATTATTTGCAATTTGGACAATTGAATAGGGGCCCATGAATGTATAACCCCTTAACATACCCCTTGCAGCCATGTTTTAACCTCTGCACTACTTGCTTGTGACACTATTGTCTTAAATAGCGGATCATATAGTTAGTTTGCTATTTAATTAAAAAACATGTGAAGCACTTGCTAAATACAGTTGTCCAATAATCCTAATATGTGAAATTTGACATATATATATATATATATATATATATATATATATAATATATATATATATATATATATATATATATATATATATATATATATATATATATATATATACAGTATGTACAGTGGATATAAAAAGTCTACACACCCCTGTTAAAATGTCAGGTTTCTGTGCTGTAAAAAAATGAGACAAAGATAAATCATTTCAGAACATTTTCCACCTTTAATGTGACCTATAAACTGTACAACTCAATTGAAAAACAAACTGAAATATTTTAGGTTGAGGGAAGAAAAAATATAAAAATAAAATGATATGGTTGCATAAGTATGCACACCCTTAAACTAATACTTTGTTGAAGCACCTTTTGATTTTATTACAACACTCAGTCTTTTGGGGTATGAGTCTATCAGCATGGCACGTTTTGGCTTGGCAAGATTTGCCCACTCTTCTTTGCAAAAACACTCCAAATCTGTCAGATTGCAGGGCATCTCCTGTGCCCTCTTCAGATCACCCCACAGATTTTCAATCGGATTCAGGTCTGGGCTCTGGCTGGGCCATTCCAAAACTTTAATCTTCTTCTGGTGAAGCCATTCCTTTGTTGATTTGGATGTATGCTTTGGGTCGTTGTCATGCTGAAAGATGAAGTTCCTCTTCATGTTCAGCTTTCTAGCAGAAGCCTGAAGGTTTTGTGCCAATATTGACTGGTATTTGGAACTGTTCATAATTCCCTCTATCTTAACTAAGGCCCCAGTTCCAGCTGAAGAAAAACAGCCCCAAAGCATGATGCTGCCACCACCATGCTTCACTGTGGGTATGGTGTTCTTTTGGTGATGTGCAGTGTTGTTTTTGCGCCAAACATATCTTTTGGAATTATGGCCAAAAAGTTGAACCTTGGTTTCATCAGACCATAACACCTTTTCCCACATGCTTTTGGGAGACTTCAGATGTGTTTTTGCAAAATGTAGCCTGGCTTGGATGTTTTTCTTCATAAGAAAAGGCTTTCGTCTTGACACTCTACCCCATAGCCCAGACATATGAAGAATACAGGAGATTGTTGTCACATGTACCACACAGCCAGTACTTGCCAGATATTCCTGCAGCTTATTTAATGTTGCTGTAGGCCTCTTGGTAGCCTCCCAGACCAGTTTTCTTCTCATCTTTTCATCAATTTTGGAGGGAGCTCCAGTTCTTGGTAATGTCACTATTGTGCCATATTTTCTCCACTTGATGATGACTGTCTTCACTGTGTTCCATGGTATATCTAATGCCTTGGAAATTCTTTTGTACCCTTCTCCTGACCATACCTTTTAACAATGAGATCCGTCTGATGCTTTGGAAGCTCTCTGTGGACCATGGCTTTTGCTGTTGGATGCGACTAAGAAAATTTCAGGAAAGACCAACTAGAGCAGATTAACTTTATTTGGGGTTTATCAGAGGCACTTTAAATGATGGCAGGTGTATGCTGACTCCTATTTAACACGATTTGGAATGCGATTGCTTAATTTTGAACACAGCTACATCCCCAGTTATAAGAGGGTGTGCAGACTTATGCAACCACATTATTTTTCTTTTTTTTCCCCTCCACCTAAAAGATTTCAGTTTGTTTTTCAATTGAGTTGTACAGTTTATAGGTCACATTGAAGGTGGAAAAATTTCTGAAATGATTTATCTTTGCCTAATTTTTTTACAGCACAGAAACCTGACATTTTAACAGGGGTGTGTAGACTTTTTATATCCACTGCATATATATATATATATATACATATATATATATATATATATATATATATATATATATGTACATATATATATATATACATATATATATATATATATATATATATATATATATATATATATATATATATATATATATATATGTATATATATAGTTTGCAACACAGCTGAGGTTCCCATCTGGATAAGTAGGTTAGGGGAATCCATCCATTTTCAAGGTAAGAGAAACCCATGCACTCTGTTACTAGAAAGTGTACAAAGTGTTTAGCAGGTATACCTACAGGGAAAGACTTACAGTGTGTGTGCCAGATGTATTGAAAGCTGTATTATAGATATATATAAACAATATAGCCAAGGGGATAATGTATGTTTGGAATAGTGGGAGTAAGTGCAATGAATAGTGTGGAATTTGGCGGGGGGTTAAGCATAAATTACATTTTCAGCTAGTAACTTTATCTAAAGTAATTAAATAACTCTCAGAGTGTGCATGATAAATAGGAATAGCAGGTTCAGTTGGTGTAAATAATTAAAGGGACTCTGACAACAGCTGCAAAATCAATTCTAAATATTTCAGAAAAGATCCACTGTGGAGAAAAACTGCTAGTACAATGTATAGCCAGTTTTCAGTATACTTTACAATTAAACCAACTTCCTGTTGGGGTGACCGTGTCCCTTTAAAGTATAATGACAGATGCTTGTAAAAAGTTTTTTTTAAAGGTCTATAGATGTTTGTGGGATATCATATGTTTTAAGTTTGTCTCATATTAAATTATTTTATTGAGGAATTCTGTATATTTCTAATTCAAAGTACATTTGAAATTTCTTGTGTGAACTACACACCCAATACACCTATGTAAGCAGATCGCCCTAGCCAATGAGCTGTGTGGAGATGTGTTCTAGCAAATCAGCAGTCAGTATCACGGCTGCTTCCCTTGCAGCTTTGTCTTAGCCAGTGAGAGGGAAACAGATACATTGTTGTACCTGCCTCTGCTTGGCAACTACTAATTATGAATTTTATGCTAATTTAGCTTGGATTTTCATGGGCATTATTTTAGCAAACTTTAGGGTATGTTTATTAATGTTTATTTTTGGATTTCCTGCAAAAAAAAAATGTTTGCATATACCTTTAACCAACTCGACATGCTTATCACCCCCAGTGTGGAAGTTAATTAATGAATTACTTTAGATAAAGTTAATAGGGCAGGATTGATATTTTCTGGTAATTTGTGTTTAAAGGACCAGCGCACAATTAAAAAATAAATATTTGAAAACTTTACGTCAGACTAAAAAAACGGCATCCATGACACATAGGAGGTAGATGTATGCGTGAGAGGAGTTTACATTTCTGGAAAGCTATTGTTGTAGTGAATGATGCAAGGGGTCTGCTCCTGGGCCAGTGAGAGGGAATGAGCATTAGGTCTATTCATTCTTATCCATGTATCTATACAATGGATCTATGCTCCCTCTTTCCCCACCCCTCTCCTCACTGACAGCCAAAACACACACCCTCATGATTCAGCTCTGATGTAACAAACATCCAATATAGATTAACAAATACAGGTGGTCCCCTGGATAAGGACAACAGGACTTACAGACAACCCATACTTATGAACAGGCTCCCAAGGCTTTTTGAATGAGTTTGCTTTTATGTTCTGTTTATTTGAATTAAAATAAATAGCACAATAGTTTATGTAACATTATTACAGTACAGTGGTATTATTATTATTACAGTACTATCGCCTTGCCCGTCAAAAATGACGGCGAAAAAATTGTAATGCTGGCAATGCTGTTTGCCACCCAATGTGAGCACCTTCGGCGCTCACATCGAGCCTCTCCCCCTGTCTACTTCCTCCCTTGTGTCTCCTTTCCCCCCTCGTGTCTCCTTTCCCCCCTCCACTCCCTCCCCTTTGTCTCTTCCCCCTCCCTCCCGTGTGTCTCCCCCCCTCCCCTATGACGGTTCCCCCCTCCCCCCTGTGTCTCCCCCTCCCTCCCCTGTGTCTTTTTCCCCCTCTCTCTCCCCTGTGTCTTTTTCCCCCTCTACTCCCCCTGTGTCTGTTTGCCCTGCTCTCCCTCTCCTGTGTCTCTTCTCCCCCCTCTCCTGTGTCTCTTCCCCCCCTCTCCTGTGTCTCTTCCCCCTCCTGTGTCTCTTCCTCCCCTCTCCTGTGTCTCTCCTCCCCTCTCCTGTGTCTCTTCCTCACTCCTGTGTGTCTCAATTTCCCCCCCTGTGTCCGTTTCCCCTCCTTTCCATCCTCCTCCTTCTCCATTTCCCTCTCTCCAATTAACCCCCCCCCCCCACTTACCTTCATCAGCTGCTCCTACTGCTGTCCATTGCGTCTTCGGGCTGTTGGGACCCGGCATATGCTAATGACTTGACGCGCATGTGACGCCACATCATTAGCTTATGCAAGGTTCCCGACACAGCAGACACGATGGAGAGCAGCAGGAGCAGCTGGTGAAGGTAAGTGAGGGGAGGGGGGGTTAATTGGAGAGGGGGAAAGAGAGGGAGGAGGAGAATGAGGGGAAGGAGGGAGGAGACAATGGGGGTGATGGGAGGTTGGGGGGCCTCGCGATGAGCACCGCTCATCTCCCCCAGCACTCTTTGCGTGGCCGCAACCACCCCCTCTCTCCCTCTCCCCTCACTTACCTTCATCAGCTGCTCTCCATGGCATCTTCCAGCTGCGTCGAGACCCGGGATATGCTAATGGCATTCACACATGTGACGTCACGTCATTAGCATATGTCTTGTCCCGACACAGCCAGAAGAAGCTATGGAGAGCAGCTGATGAAGGTAAGTGAGGGGAGAGGTAGAGGGGGATATTGGAGAGGGAGAAAGGGAGGAGGAGGGTGAGAGGGAGGAGTAGGATGAGGGGAAGGAGCGAGGAGACCCTGGGGGTGATGCAAGGCTGGGGGTCCTTCCCTGGCAGGAACCAGGTAGTCCCACGGGCCTCGTGGTTACGGGCCGCAACGTCTCACCTCGCAGTTGGGACCCTACGGTGCACAAAGAGCCGGTACTGCGCTCATCTCCAACAGCACAATGAGGCCCGCAGTTCTGGCTGGCTCGCTGTGCAAGCCCGCAGTTTTAACATTGCGTTACCAACAACTTTTGGTAAGCCCACAATGCTAAGAACTATATATGTGATTAAACATATGAGTTATTATAGTATTGTTATTATCATTTTTATTATTCATCAGGGATTCGAGTTACATAAAAATCTGGTTTAAAGATGTTCTCAGGAACATATCTCGTCTGTAACCCGGGGACTTCCTGTATTTATTTCCTGTCGTGACCCAGGCCATATTTACAGGGAAGATATATGCAAATATATCCTTTAAGCTGTTTATTATTAATGTTATTTTACTTTTAATGGAGGCCCTCAATTACTGGTTATGTATTTAAAATGGTACAGCAGAGTTTCCAAATGTATTCTAGGGAGGAGCAAAAAAGTACAAAATAGAATTAAACAAGTATGATTTCAGGAGCAGTACAGGTACTTGAGACAGGCCACACTTTAAACATAACACTACCATAAGTCTCATTATTAGATAGATTTGTTGATGCAGTTAAAATGCACTGTATTCAGATTAGTACAAATCTAAATGAATGTCCAGAGTATCAAATGTAGTATCACCCTGTTCAGAGTGTTCGTGATATGTTAAATACAGGACTACAGTGGTCCTCTAACATGTGAAATCATCTGTCCAACTGGAAAAAGTGGCTACAGAGAATAACATAGAAATTAGAGACCTCTCACCTCACTATGTTAATATAGGAGCCCTTTGTGTAGTCTACTAATTTCTACATGTTCCTGTAGAAGAGCTGGTTGTTGTAGTTAATGTACACTTGTAGCGAAACAATATATTATTTATTTTCCAATTAAGTCAAAAATACTTAAAGGGAAATGGAAATAGATATTTGTTAATGTTTCACGTTTTTTTTTTTTTTTTCTTTCAAGTGAAAAACAATATACTGATAAAAATGTTGAAATGCTGTTGGGGACTTTCCCTTGTAAGACATTGATCAGTAACATAGATGTAAGTCGTTGTTGTTTAGTCATTCAGTCGTGTCTGACTCTCTGAGACCCTATGGACCACAATACACCAGGCATATCTTGTGTCCGGTTTTGCCAATCCATAAGGTTTTTATGGCAAAGATACTAGAGTGGGTTGCCATTTTTTTCTACATGATTTGTCCGACCTCTCTGATATGACCTGCCCATCCTGGGTATAGCTCACAGCTTCATTGAGGTACACAAGCCCCTTCACTGCAACAAGGTAGCGATCCAGAAGGGGGTATGAGCCATACTTTTCTGCCAATGAGACCTACATACTACAATATGCTCTGAAATAGATTGAATGAAATTTAAACTAGTTTTGCTTAACATATCTTTCATGGGAAGCAAAACAAATATGTTCCATGTCCCTGAAGTTCTAAAAGTTCTTCATTATGATCACAGTAATTAACATCCTCATAGCAAACAATAAAAATGTCAGCATAATTAATTGTTAATTGTTCACAGTTATGTAACACAATAAGGCATGAATAAACTAAAACTAATAAACCAATGCCTTAGTATTCTGTTTCATGTGTATACTGCAGGGATATGGTAACAGGTTATTCTGCTCTCTCACCTTGCTTCTCTGCTTTCCAGTCTTGTGCCTGGCGTTTCCTCCCTCATGGCACTTAAAGATCTTACTTTGCGTGAGCTGCAACTCTTTAAATTCTTCCAGATCTGCCTCCCAGGGCCGCCTTCTTGGACAACGCTGGACTAGTTGCTACGAGACAGTTAGTGTCTCACCACAAGTGACAAAGGATTTTCATTTCAAAGAAACTGTGCAATGTCATAGTGGAAAGAAACCAGCAGTATAACATATGGCTCACCATAAAACATGGACGTTAAAGGGACATTGAAAGCATGTTTTCTTTTCATAATGTACCACTGTGCATTTTCTTATTTCAAACTATGCTCTCAAAGTATAAAAAATATTCAAAATATTTAACTGATCTGTTGGGTTTGCCCCTGTCAGCCAATGAGCAATAATATATATGTATGAGCCATATTTGTCTGCAAATGAAATTTAAAAACATACTATTTGCATTTCCTCTTAGTTTCAATTAAGCTTAAACAGTGTTAACTAATATTTTTCCGTGCAAAACACAACTTTGGCAATGTTTAATGTCACTCTTTTAAATGAATGGAAAGGTTTCCTGAATTATGAATGCATCTGATGGAGGAGAATCAGAAGTGTATGAAAAAAAATGTTTGCATGAAAAAAATACCAAAATATACATGCAAACACTTACTTTGAAGTTAGCAAAATCTTTTGTAATTTTTGACGGTTTAAAATTAAGGGTAACACCCCCTCCAATTTGTTTTGGCCAATCCGGTTAGAGAAAGATTTCAGACATAGCACTATGTTAGTTGCTATGGCAACACAACACAGCATAGCCAGGGAGCAGGGATGAGTCATATACCAACAGTGGCAACACTACTCTCCTATTGGCTGTGGTGCAAAGCAGCGTGGGACATGTAGGCAAGGGAGCCTGGGAAATTTAGTGTATCAATGACATGTGACAGGAAGCTCTGAGGAGGAAGCTGTAAATTTTGGCTGAGCAAGCAACAGCAGGTAAATAGTGGGTTAATATTGCTCCCCCGGGTGCTGCATGCTAATTTGGGGGGGGGGGGGGGGGACTAGGAAATTGTGTAGACATCCCCTGGGGGTGTCAACATGATTATTAGAGGGATTTTTAGATATTAATAAAAATAAAATGTTTTATGAGATGTGTTGCATACATAGGCTGTTTTTTGCCTACAGAGTGCAAAAATGCATGAATCCAGCTCACTTAGATATCCATTTAAGCAGTGGCAGAGCTAGAGAATTAAGGGCACTGGTGCAAAACAAAATTTGGGGCCCTCCCTCACAAAATGTAATTTAGTTTTTATGCTGGTCACATTTTAGTTTGAATTGATGGTCTTGTTTTTGGATACAAAACCTTAAAACTAAACAGACATAAAGAAAAAAACAATAATTACATCACTTCACTTTAACTGTACTGAGAGGTCTTGAGGGCCCAATGTGATGGTGGCGATGTAGAGGAGGAGAGAAGTTATTGCTTAGAACTGCACCTTGGATCTTACAGGCACAGGCTGCACCTTGGGTCTTAAAGGCACAGGCTGCACATTTTATCTTACAGGTACCGTCTGCACTTTGGCCTGTACACAGGCTGCACTTGGGCTCTTACAAATAGAGACAGGATGCGGGGTGTCACAAGCGCATCGACTTTTGAGCAAGCAGTGAATTCCGACCATTTGATCAGATCAGTCCCACTCATCGAGCAAGCGTCGAGTTCCAAGAAATTTTTCCCCCTGTGAAACGCATCTAGTACTGAAAACTATTAAAACTGGAGCCGACTGGAATCCGGATACCACTGTGTTACAATATCTCATAGATTTTTCTCATGTCTAAATTTTTGCGCAGTTTAGTAAGGATGCCCAGAGACATTAATGGTTATTCTGAAGTGTGGCTAAATAAAGACATGCTAAAAAAACTGGTTGCTGGCTTCACCCACTAATTCCTGTTTTTGTGCTTACAAAGCAGCGGTGCCAGGACATTCATATGAAAGAAGCTCATTGGCTGGCACCACTCAAACAGAGAAACAAAGTAGTTAGTGTGTGGAGATTAAAGCTAACAGCATGGTAGGCTGTCAGCTTCTGTTAAGTAAAGTTTTAAATATGTGCCTTCTTTAAAATTAAATGTGAATTAATGTTTACAATCTTTAAAAACATTGACAAAAATATATCAAATTTAAAAAAGGGGCTATGGACTTTTGTAGAAGAAATATATGTCCCACAAAGTGTAAATGCTAGATATAGCTAATACAAGCTAGTTTACTTATTTATCCAAGTGATCTCTGACAGTTCCGGGTATTGTAGTGGGGAGGGCTGCGGGAAAATAGCTGTTAACTTTCCAGCCTAAAAATGGCAGACATTATCATGCAACTTAACAGCACCATTTTTTATATTTTGTCTTATAATTAAAGTGCAATCATGTGTCGGAGCTCTGCCGATGAGTGCTTCTATAAGTAGACCCCTATGGGTGTTAAGGGCTAATTAAGATACCATAGGGGTCAATATTGTCCCCCATTGTACATAGGGTCCTATAAAATTACTAATCCTAGGTGCGGGGTATGGGCTACATATGATTCCCATTATGTGTTTAAAGGGGTAGTTTGTGGTGGGAAAGGTATGTGGTGAGGTAGATTAGCTTTCTTATGCCCTAGCCCACTAGCTATTAGGGGATATGGGGTTCTAGTTAGGCCTGGTTGTTTTATGTATTTATTTTTTGCATCCGAACCAGCATACCATTGGGTAAGGGGAAGGCTCCTCTGGTTATTACATGTGGTCTTAGGACTTCCATACATTGGGCCCGATTAAATTACCCAATTCTTAAATTTATACACACTTAAAATCACTCTTATTGTTGCTATATATTCGTCAAATCTTACTTATTGGCACTAATGAATTCTTAAGTCAATCGAATGCATATAAACATTTATATAAAAAAAAAATCCAAAGCCAAATTTAGTTCAAGGCATTTGCAAATAGCTAATTGAATAAGGCTAATTGTTTCACTCTTCCATCAGACTGCACCATTTTAAACCCCTTGATTTCTAAAAGGTCAGGTGGTCATGTGGGAACACTTACTCCTCCCTCCCCAATAAGTAGGAACATTTTCTGCTATCCAGTTCTAGCTACTAGGACATATTTATAACTAGTGTACACTCTTGTACACAATTTTAACTTGAACCTTTTAAACTGAATTATTTTTAGAAAGCATGATGTGATTGAGCCCTATGTTTTGTCTGTTTTCTCCTTTTTCAAAAAAATCAAGAAAGCTTAAACCAACATCAAACATCAAATTATTTCATACAACACACCAGAATGAAAGGACCTCATCAACATCAGAAATGTTTGCAATTTAAATGAACTAACTTAAGTTAGCTTTTTTTAATTTATCATCTAGTATTATGTCAAATGTATGTTTTGAGTTTTATATATGACTAATTATGCAGACAAATGATGGGAAGCAGAAGAGGGGAATCCAGCCACACTTTATATCTAACCAATTGACCATCAGCTTCTTGCAGTCACAAATTTCCTCCCCAGCACTCTTTCTCTTCTGTTCATTCACCCTGATTCACCTTCCTGATCACATGTAGCTTGATATAAGACTTGCAATCAATAATACAGATAACCCTTGGCAGATAATTGGATTAACAAGCAACTGAAACGTATTCTAAAGTGTGTTTCTTTTGATGGGTAGATTGAACACTTTGTTCTGACAACATTATTGTACAGTTTTAGTGTTAGTGTTCAAATCATAAAGGGCCTCTGTTGTGATTCAATAGGGTTTAAATTGTTTATTTAGTTAATCTTTAACAATAAAATCGTTATTTAATTAAAATAAAGTAAATGTAGCACTTAAAGCTTACATTTGAAAGTAGCAATATTGCAGACATCATATGTCCTTCTCTCCAACTGAGGTGTCATGAAAGTAAATGAGAATTGGACCCGGAGGCTGTCCTAAATCTTTTCTGACCAGTGTAGATTATCCTACAATAACCATTGCATGGAAGTAGGCAGAAAAACACTGTTATCAGTAGATTAGATAAAATCCCTAGCAAGACTGTCCCCCTGAGAAGGTCCTTTCCCACTCGCTGGACAGCTTATAGGGGTTTGAGAGCAGCATCTCCACTGAAAACTAAAACACTAAACTTCACATATAAGTGTGAAGATCTGTTTTCCCTAACCAAGAGACTTTCAGATTCTAAAGAACCATTCAGTTTCACATTATGTAGCAAATTTACTGCTGAACTAGGGACAGTTCCATTTGTTTTCCTGCAGTGACATCTTGTGGTTGTTTAAGTGTATTATTTTTCTATTGTTTGCATGTTCCCGCCAAAATGTCCTGGATGTTGCATCCCATTGATCCACCCCCAAGGCGGCCAAGACAAGCTCACGGTTTTCCCTGCCTCCTGATTGGCTCTTTTATGGACCAATCAGCTACATACCCTGGAGGCACATATGTTATTGGGTAATCCTAATCTGGGGGCAGAGTTTGCATAGGTTCAGCCCACTTACATGTAAATCCTTTGTTCTGCAACTGCATAAATACTGTGCCTATACCAAATAAAATCAGTTTTCTTCTTGGGACACATAGACAATTGTGTGTTTCATTTAGAGGTAAGACTCCTGAGCTACAATCAATTTGCTGCCCTATATCTCTACTCCTCTCTTGGGAGAAGGGCTTGAGCACCAGATTTGAATCTGCAGTGTGGGATTGGTCTCTTTTGCCTTTTCAAGTCCACTAAAGAAGCAGATGATATTTGTTAGCTGATCCAGTGACAGTGAGCTCCTGAGCTGATGTTGATGATCCTGATCTAACCGCCAGGCACAGAGAGGCCCATTCGTTCTAAGAAGATGTCCTGAGAGGGGTATTCTTGTAGTCAAAGGCAGGGATTTCTGAAGCTGAATAGTGCCCCCTCCTGGATTATTCACAAAAAGTGTTTAAAGCTTTATCAAACTAATTTTATTAAAATATTCAAATACTGATTTTATTGATAATTAGTAACTGTCATACCCAGGGTATATCTGCGAAGTGATTCAATCAGCCTGTGCCCTGGGAGGGCATGGGGTGCGTGGGACAAGGAGCCCTTTCCAGGGCAAACATTGCACAGATTGCAGGAATATGTGGACTGTATCTAGACTGTTATTTCCCTGTGAGCATGGTGGTCATAATTGTGGTACCCCCTGGATGTATGGTTTAGAGTTGCCCTGCTGGCATGTGTAGTTTAATATTGCCTATGGTATAAGTATAAAATAGATGACTTATATGTGTTTTGTTAAGTATGAAAATGCCCATATCATGTTTGGCATCAAAATTAATGGACTTTCCCAAGGAATATAATAAAATATGTCATCTGAATCTTCGGGGGATAGTATCAGAAAAATGGGGTAACAGGCTGAGGGGGTTTGGGAAGACTTCAGAAGTCAGACGTGGAGGAGCCAGGAAATTTAATTCAGGGAAAGATGAGGAAGATCTAATTAGCCATTATGGTCTCATGGACAGCTAGCTTCCTGATGGAAACTTAAATTGTAAATTCCCCTACCCAGGACAAAAGGTCCCATTGAGTTATTCAGCCTGTTAGGCTCCAGCACAATGGGTGGACGGGTGTTTAGTAAGGCAGACATCAAGTGATTGACAGGTGGGTCACGTGGATAGAAGGAGAGGGGTCGGGATTGGTTAAGGACTGCTGCTAAGAGGTTTGGCTTGATGGTGAGGGATGACCAATTTGTATGAGATTGTTGCATTTTTTACTAATAAACAGTGCTCAGGTGGTCATACACAATTTCAAGTGTGTGCTCATTATTGAGGCATGAGTTAACTCTGATCATAAGGGTTAATAATTCTACATCTGTCTAAAGAAGAGTTACAGCCTATAACTCTGCTTCTGTGCCTGATAATTCATGTGTCCCTGTGATTGTCCTGATGGTCCAATAATGGTCTGGTTTTATCTCTGCTAGCGGGGATAATAACTAGAACCTTCAAGTATCTCTGCATGGGTCTGAACTAGGTACTGGGAGAGCCCAATTGAAGAAGCGGTTTTGACTGTAACTAAAGAAACAAATTAAACTCTATTGTATGAGCACTACAATGGTTCTTTAAAGGAACACTCAACTCACACATTTTACTTTCCACTGATAAGTGCAGCTAAATTTATGGCATTTTAGTTAGAGATGCAGAGTGCTTCAATACATCATTGAATCCTTTCTGTATATAAAGGTATGCTGGCATCCCAACAGGAAGTTTACAGAGCATTACAACCTGTATGTACATGACACTAGCTATTTTGATCTACAGTACATAATTCCTGAGATATTCAACATTGATTATGCTGCTTATTTATGTATTGTATCTCAATATGCTAATCTGCAGCACAGAATGCTTGTGTGGTTGAGGAGATCTAACTGTATAATAACCTTAGGGGGGGCATTGTTTTATCATCACAGAGACAAACAAGCAGACTGTAATACTAATGAGAAAAATGTGCACCACTTTAAGTATGTGTGCAGTTATCATAGCGCTGGCACATAGTGTGATGGAGAAGATGACATCAACAGTAATGAAATAATAAGTAAGAATCCAATATACTAATAGTGAAAAGTAATACAAATATAGTCCTATAACAGCATTGAGTCTCTGTTAAAATATCTCAGATAGCAATGAGACAATTATTATCAGATATTATTCCACCCCTGGAAAACAACTGTCCCTTTTGACCGAAGAAGCGGTATTGGACAAAAGTCCCCGATCTTGATTCTAGATGTGCTTTTGTGAGGCTTCAAACCGTGCTGGCCCCACAGGCAACGGAAGTGTGCTGCTGTTCCGCAGAATACTGTCCACGTAGTATTCCTTGAAGTAAATGAAAGACAAGATGAGGGGAAGTGGAGACAAGCTCGCTACCTCCTAGTGCAAATTAAATGATGTAACCACATAAACAGTCAAGTAATAAAAATTCAGCAAACTCACATTTAGCAACCTCATGTAATGAGGTATGAGTAGCGCGTCTCTAGAGATCCGTATAGCTGGTCCTCATAGGAATGATTTTTTATTTTATTTTACACATTGTGCTCCACTGAGGAAGCCAGGGAACTGACGAAACGCATTTGTATATATTTTACCATTCATCCTACAGTCTAGATTGACATACACACTACCACATACAGTACATAACACATTTTTCTAGTTATGTTTATATAGTTGGATTGGAGTATTCACCTTCTATGGGTCATCTTTTATAGCACTATTGGCTAATATTTTGTACATATATTTCTGTCATATTTATGTTTTAATTAATTGTCAAGGGTATTTTACCATTATACCTGTATGTGATTATTGGATACTTACCACACTACAGTCACTCCACCTACTATAGTTACCTATACTTAGGTACGCAAACTGGAGATCCAGTGGTGCAGCCACACACTATAGGGGACCCACTATTTAACCAAAAAGATATCTGAGAGCAACCGTTACCCCAATAGCTGTATATATACACACTGCCTATGGAAATATATGCTCCGGATACATAAGACCAGGAGAGCTCGTCAGGAAACATCAACTGGAAACAGAGGACCCTAAGCATTCCTATAAGGATTAGCGATACGGATCTCCTGTGACACGCTACGCATACCTCACTCATTACATGAGGTTGATAAATGTGAGTTTGCTGATTTTTTTTCTTACTTGACTGTTTATGCGGTTACGTCATTTAATTTGCACTAGGAGAAGGTGTGCTTGTCTCCCCTTCCCCTCCTCTTATAATACTAATTAGCTCATCAAAGCATCTAATTTATTTTTTTGCGGGCTGCTCATTTGTATAAGAATTAATCAAAAAAATGCTGATTAACTCAGGAATAATTCACTTTAGAAATGGCTTAAATATCTGAAATTTGATGTTGGGGTATCAGAGTCACTTTAATGAGGTTATGAAACTTGTCTAGTTTGCAACTTTTCCATCCTAGTGGAGAATAGAGGGTGCCATTTTAATTTGACACTTAGAATGCTGATCTGATTGGGACAAAGGCTTCATGAGCCAATGAAAACTGCAATGGTGTTCTAAACTGTGGCAGTTATATTCATGCTTCTGTGTTTTTCAACAGCTTACTCCCCCTAACATATAGAATATAAAGGGCACATAGTTAAGTCTTTCCTATAAGAGCAACTGGTGTATATGTAAAACTTCCTAACAAAACATTTTTTTTTTTTAAACCATAAAAAAATTGAAAAGTGATTTGTAATTTTTAGTATTGCAATGTCATGAAAGGGATACCATTACAGTGGCTCTTTAAGAGGCACAGCAATTGGCTAAAATATATATTATTTACCTTGCTTGTACCAACTGTCTGCATCAATTCATTGTTAATTGGACAGGAAACACATACTTTTAAAGGATACAATTTACTTTTGTGAGTGCTGAAAAAAATATGAGTACAATGTCCCTTTAACATGGCGTATCTGATGACATGGTCTTAACATACGTTTCACCTTTTGTCCAAATGAGCTCAGTGACACCAATGCAATTTAAAATTGCAGCTTCCCCTCTCCACAAACATGGAGGTGTAAGTGGCAAAGTAGTCATGTTTCATAACTTTTACTTAATTAATCGTCTCTAGGAGTACATGATTAATACAGATTCACAATCCTTTATATGAACTTACGAAACTTGAAATCTCTGAAAACTAAAGTTTTTTTGTGGATGGGCACACATGTGTACAACAGACTCAAGTTATGCCAAGCCTGACCCAAGATTATTTATAGTGTTTATTTATTACTCAGTGTGAACATTAATGTATTTGCATAATGGGTTCAGCCACAGACCCCAAGAGTTTTGGATAAGGGATTGTAGAACTGCATAACAAAAAACAAGTTTGTCTGCAACATGCCCACTAAACATCGACAATTATTTACAGCTACAAGCTATTGTGCAAGCAGTTGTATCTTATCTTATTTATTGGAAAAACAGGCAAAATGAGGTTACCGGTATATTCATCAATTACTATCCTAATGTAGTGATTTATGTGATTCTAACTGATAATGGTAAACAATGGAACCTCTATATTCATCATCAATTTTTTGCCAAATATTGGATATAGGGACCGACGAATATAGAGGTTCCACTGAACATGTAACAAAATCTGCAATGTGTGTGTGATATCAGAAATCATCCAGAGTTCTAGTAAATAAATAATTAACTTAAAAGTGTTACAAGGTCCTAAATTAAAGCAATTACATTGTTCACTGATTGTTCACTGATTACGAACATTCCCACCTATAAATAAAATAAGGATCACATATGATTCCATTCACCAAATGTAAATGCTCAGCTATCAGACTTTAGACTGCAAAGTATTTTACATATGCTATACCACAAATCATAGGAGTCATGTTCCTTAATCAATTGATGCTGGCATCCATATTTACTGGTATTCACTAATCTCCTAAAATGAGTTTGGGGGCAGAGTGCCTGAACTAAAACAAAATATAAGAACCTGTGGAAATAAATCACATTTACAATCTTCTTTTCAGTGCAGTCAACTGAAGCCCTCATCTATGGCCTTAGAAAATGGGCCAGACCAAAAATAACATCCCTTTAAAAAAAACAAAATCCCTTGGTTTGGTTACTCTACATTGGCTCTGGCATTTCTCCAATTCCGTTTCCCAAAAACTCTGTACAGCCTAAGTTCCCTTCATTATACACAGTAAAAGCAAAAGGGGATTCAATTCATAAGAAAAATGTAGCACAAATGAAGATAGGACTTCTCTACATTGGGCCACATTGATATTGGGCCACATTCAGATATATAACTGAAAGCTGAGTAGTGTGGTAAAATTGTATGTGTACTTTCATTTGTGCATAAATTGGATCCTTTGCTGTGTTCACATGGAACATCCACATTTAATCCTCATCTCTGGTATTAAAAATATTAAACACATCAATCAGTTTTATTTTAGTTGTTGTTCTCCCTTGTGTGTTCATGAAATTCCATGTGCATATATCAAGTCTGATATTTTGGATCGTGTGAGCTATTTGAGTGAAGTGGTGTCCAACTTGGGTGCACAAGTTCCTTTCATTGTGTGTGTTAACTGAATTTATTTGCACATTCAACCAAAGCTAGTTTCTCCAATCTGTCAACCCTCTTCGCATTGCACCATTTTATATATGTGTACCATGGTGATTTGGAATGTATTGTTACCTTTTGCTGTACCTGTTTTTGCTTTCAGAAAAAAAGGCACAACTTTATTTCTTTGACGTTATCAGGTTAGCACCCCCATGTTTTTCTATGGAATAACGTTTCCAACAAAGTTGTTGCTATTTCACATGAATGGTCTAAGGTTCAGGTTCCACTATAAAAAAAATTGTCTCAAATCTCCATTTCCCAAATTCTTTTGTCCCAGTGTCACAAATAAAATGTGAAGAGGTTAAAAATGTGCTGCAGCTGTAGATTACATATTCCTAGTCACTTGTCTGTTCTATGTAAATAAGGAATGTTAGGAGGTGTTTGTGTGTACTTTGTATACTGAGATACTTATATTCTGTTCTTGATTTATGATTTTCCAACATCTCAGGCTAGCATGTATATAAATTAGTTTAAGGTTTTTATTCCTGTATTATTTTAATAATAATTGATTGTACTAAATATCATTGTATACCAATTTATAATTATTGTATTCAAATATACTTAATTATATATTAAATAAACATATTTGTAGAATGTAAATAACAAATAATACAGCCTCTAATTTATTTACTTTTTATACACATTAATTCTGCTTTCAGTAGATTAAGTTTCTGAGATGATAGGAGACACAGAATTGTATTTCTGCATAGTGGGAAAGTGGCAATAACTACTGCCAGTGCTCCCAGCAATACAAATGGGAAGCTTGTTAGTTTACAAGGACATGCCCACCTCAGGAGGTAACAGGCAGCAGTAGGTTAAGAAAACAAACTGAAAAACGTAATGCATGTTTGTGAAGAATATAAATAACTAACAGTAACATAGGTGTAAGCTTTGAGCATAAAATCATTTTAGAGAACAAAATGATTAAGGCTCTGTATATAAAAATATTCAGGCATGCCTGACTTCAATATTTCCTCATAGTTTGGAGCCTGAGGGTATGTTTTTATTTTATCTATCAGGAAGGGAGAGGTGGGAATGATGGAAGATGCAATGGACAATTGCTGGGTCCTCAAACCTAAATCCTTCAAAATATCATGGTTCATGAATTAAAAAGGTAGGTTTAAATTTTACTTAACTTCTTCCTGCCTAACCATGCTCTTAAGCTTCATTTTTTCATACAAATGGTATCACTGCATAATGGACATTAATGACTACTCCACTCTCTCTCTCTCTCTCTCTCTCTCTCTCTCTCTCTCTCTCTCACCCCTCACATCTTTGTAAATATTTAATTATATATTTTCATGTGACAACACTGAAGAAATGACACTCTGCTACAATGTAAAGTAGTAAGTGTACAGCCTGTATAACAGTGTACATTTGCTGTCCCCTCAAAATAACAAATGTGCACACAAAGGCTTTGCTCTTGTAATCCAATACCATTTTAAACATGGCTTCCTTTAAGCATATGCCTGCTGTATTACACAGCTTTAAGCAAGGCCCAGGATGGATTATACATAAGCCAGGAAACCTACCCACAGACAGCACCGATGCACGTTTACTGCCTCCCATTAGCTTGGGGCCATTTCTTAGCTTGTGTAGTAGATTTTGTAAGTAGGGTAGTTTACACGTGTGTGTGTGTTTATATATATATATATATATATATATATATATATATTCATTCACATATTGTTCAGTTGTACCCAACTCTCTGTGACAATATGGACCGCAAGATGCCAGGCATATCTTATTTCTGGTTGTGTAAATCCATAAGGTTTTCATGGAAGTGATACTGGAGTGGGTTGCCAGTTCCTTTTCCAGTGGACCACGATTTGTCTGACCTCCCTGCTATGACCTATCCATCTTGGATGACCCTAAATGGTTTAGCTCACAGATCATTGGAGTACATAACCTTTTCACTACAACAAAGTAGTGATCCAGAAGGGTATGTATATATATATATATATATATATATATATATATATACTAGAGAATTGCCCGTCAAAAAATGACGGCAATGAAATTGTAAGGTAGCTAATGCTGGTGTATAATAATGAAATATATAATACATTAATAAATGGATATACTTTACCTATTTTGAAGCATTGTGTTGAAGAGCTGCAATGTGTTTTGATGTTGCTGCAGCATTAGTGGTGTGGAGCTGCTGTGTAAGCGTGATGAATGTGTGCAGTGTAATACTGTGCGTGCGCGAGATGAAACCATTAGCGTAGTTGTGTACTTCCGCATTGGCGTAAAATGGAGGGTAATGTGCGGTATGCGTCTTAGCGGAATATCCGTAGGTGTTTTGTGGTGTTTTGCGTGTTTAGAGTGCTGTAGCCTCGTTTTCATTTTGTTTGGGGGCCTTTTTTTCTCTCGCTAGCGAATTTTTTAGTGTTTAAACTCTTTTATTTTTAGTTAAATGAAGGTGTAAGTTGGTTTTTTGAGGTCCTGGATGCTACCTCTTGCTGTAGGTAAGTTTTTTATGTATGTGCTGTGTGTATTTATTGTGTTTACAGAATTTTCCTGTTCGCGGGTTGCGAGCGCTTTTTGCGAGGTCGTAATGAGTGGTAACGTGTGTCGTATGTTGTTTGCGTTGCGACGTAAAGTTTGCGAGGGTCGCAGTTGCTGGCAAGGAGCGCCTTCGGCAAGGAGCGCCTTCAGTTGCTGGCAAGGAGCGCTTCGCGCGTGCCTCAGTTGCTGGCAAGGAGCTCTGCAGGGGCCGCGGCTCGCTGCGCGAGCCCGCAAGCATTAGCAACAACTCATATGCTCACAACTATATATATGATATATATTAGCGACTTGCCCGTCAAAAATGATGGCAATAAAAAGTGAAGCCAGGCAATGCTGTTTGCCGCACAATGGGAGCCTCTCCCCCCTCTACTTTACTGGCTTCGCGATGAGAGCCTCTCCCCCTACCTCTCCCACCCTCTACTACTGGCCTCTCCCCCTGTCTACTTCCTCCCTTGTGTCTCATTTCCCCCCTCTTTTCCCTCCCTTGTGTCTCCTTTCACCCCTCCTCTCCTTCCCCTGTGTCTCTTTCTCTCCTGCGTCTCTTTCCCCCTCCCCTGTGTCTTTTTCCCCGTCCCCCCCACTCCCTGTGTCTCTTTTGCCTCCCTTGTGTTTCTTCCCCCCATTTCCCTCCCCTGTGTATCTTCCCCCCTCCGCTCCCTCCCCTGTGTCTCTTCCCCCTCCACTCACTCCCCTGTCTCTTCCACCTCCTCTCCCTCCTGTGTCTCTTCCCCACCACTACCTCCCCTGTGTCTATTTCCCCCTGTGTCTCTTTTCCCCCCTCTCCCTCCCCTGTGTCTCCTCCCACCCTCTCCCTCCCATGCATCTTTCCCCCCTGTTTCTTTTACCCCACCTCCCTCTTGTCTCTTCCCCCCCATTTCCCTCCCCTGTGTCTCTTCCCCCCCATTTCCCTCCCCTGTGTCTCTTCCCCCTTCTCTCACTCCTGTGTCTCTTCCCCCTTCTCTCACTCCTGTGTCTCTTCCCCCTCCCCCTCCTCCCCTGTGTGTCTTTCCTCTCCTCCCCTGTGTGTCTCTTCCCTCCCCTGTGTGTCTCTTCCTTCTTTCTCTGACACCCAGACGCTGTGCACCCCCCGACGCAGTGCGCATGCGGGGCAAGACACACTTGTCTTTGTACTCCTCACCTGGTTGCCGCCAGGAAGAGAGGGGGCAAAGAGAAACTGGGGAGGGAGAGGGGGAAAATAAACACAGGGGTGAGAGAGTTTGTAACGCTCATAAAGTTACGGGCTTGCGCATGCGCATAATGCATGCCGCAGTGAGTGCCAAAGGCGCTCATTGTGAGGCCTCTAAAGTAGAGGGGGTAGGAGGCTCACAATAAGCGCCAAAGTCGCTCATTGCAGGGCCCAAAAGTTATGGGCTTAAGCATGCGCGCATCGCATGCTGAGGTCTGAAATGAGCGCCAAAGGCGCTTATAGCGCGGCCGGGAAAGTAGAGGGGGGAAAGGCTTGCAATGGGTGCCTTTGGCCCGCAAGCCAGAGGGGGGGGAGATCCTTGCATTGTGTGGCAAACAGCATTGCGAAGCTTCACATTTTTATGCAGTCATTTTTGAAGGGCAAGTCGCTAGTGTATAGATAAACAAAGTATACTCCCCGTTATCCGGCACCCGCGGAAACTCCCTATTGCCAAATAAGTGTAGTTGCCGGTTAATCGGGAGTCCCGAAAAAAAGGGTCTAAACGACCCTTAAGCCCCTCAATACACCTCAAAATGTCTTTAAAAAGGAATTAGCAAACTAAACAGGGCCATTTGGGCCTATAAAAAACAAAAATATATTATTATTTTTTTATCTGCAGTTTAGAACTGCCGCATAATGCCAGATAATTGGGATTTTATTACAATTGAGGAATTTATGCAGGTGCGGGTTGCTTGAGAGTCCCAGTTGGTTGCGTGCCGGATAACAGGGATTTTACTGTGTGTGTGTATATATATATATATATATACATATATATATATATATATATATATATATATATATATATATATATAATATATATATATATATATATATATATAATATATATATATATATATATATATATATATATATATATATATATATATATATCTCAATAGGAACTGAAACCTTATCTAAGTAAAGAGGCGAGATATTGTAGAACTTACTGGTGAAAGTGGCCATCTAGTGGGAGGATTTCAGACTGCATACCACTTTTTGCTCATTTTGTTAAATGGCAGTCACGTTTGAGTGCATTTTTCATTAATGTTACACATGTATCCAATGCTCCCCTGATGTAATATTACTGATCCCACCTGCAGCTCATAAATCCATGCCTTTTCATTAAAGCACAAGGCATAGGATTATTTAAAATAGGGGAATGCCAATGAGAATGCCCAGGGATTCCATCCATCCCCACGCGGTGAAGGAAAACCCTGGTCATCCCCTTCCCAGCTCACACGTCATCGCCCCATTTGCAGCTCACACTCAATCCCCCCATTCCCTGATGACACCTGATCCCCAATCTACATAACCATGGGGGTCTATTGAGGTTCCCATGGCACTTAAGACTTTAAAAGTCCCCTGTGTTACCTATTTATAAACATCCACCACGGGGGTCCCTAATGGATCCATGTGGCACAAATAGTTATCCCTGAAGCCATGAGGGTCCTAGAAGTTCTCGCCTGGCATGATCAGCCTAATAAGCCACGGAGGTCATGGAACGCACCTATCCTACAATAATATGCCATGGAGGTCCTGGATGGACTTCCATTGGCTGTAATATTAACCCCAATGGGGCGCCTCTATAGACCCTGGTTGTAACTTAAAGTTAACCCCTGAAGTGCCATGGAAGTCCTCACATACGTAATAGAAATAAAAACACACATTAAACCCCCGCAATAAGTTACAAGAAATAAAAAAAAACACTAGATTATCCAAAATAAAAAAAACTAATTACAAAAAATAAAAAAATAAAAATTACCAAAAATGTACATTAGAATAAAAAGAATTACATTTAAACTAAAAAAAAAACACGTATAAAATAATAAAATTATACAATAAAATAAAAAAAATAGGATCATCCAGCGATGATCAATGACGCCCTGGTCCTCACTCTTCTGCCCTATCCATGATTGAAGAAGGTCTTGCACTTTTCATTCTTGATTGAAGCCAGTGTCTTCTCTTTCTGGGCCTGGAAATGGTCTTCCGATAAAAAAACCTCCTCATCGAAGGAGCTCCCCAGCAGTTATTGGCCGTTGGCGCATTTTCTGGGGCTTAAATAGTATTTTTCCACATTATTTTTCCACATTCTGAATGGCTGAAATAAATGTCCATCATATTTTAGCTAAACAGGAATGGGTTTTCAGATGTCACCCTGTTAATTTTTTTTTAAATATAATTGGGCCAATCAGATTGCTTAGATTGATGCACCTAATCAATCTGAGCAAACATATATTTTGGATAAGTTGGTGTTTTTTTTGTAAGTTATTGGGGGGGGGGGGGGGTTAATGTGTAATTTTTATTATGTAGTGTTTTTTGTTTTATACTTAGAGTTCCACGGGAGTCCGTGAGAACCCCCGTGGCACTTCCGGCATTAACTTTTCATGCTTTTTGGCAATCAATACGGTAATATTATTAATCGCAACAAAATGTATTAATATTAATACAAAATTACACATTTTAAATATTTGCCAGTTTTGACTATCTGAATTCCTATTACACAATATATATATATATATAAGCTTTGGTCTCATGAAATAAACAGAACTGTATTATGTGAAAATATATTTAATAATAATGAATAAAATGACATCAAATCAATATCTTTAAATATAACAAACAAGATGGTAGAAACAATTGTAACAAATATAATATCCAGGTACAACAATTGATGAAGTATCAGTTATTATCACATTTTCCACATTCATATATAAGACATGCCCGATATGCTTAATATAATTGATATGCTAATTATGATATCAGGGATGGTTTGATTATTTTGGTATGTTTACAAATATCTATTTATTAAGATATCATACCATATTTTAATCATATCACTTTTGTAGTCTACTTATAATACTTTCTCAAATTCAAAACTAAAATATTTTTCATTACTATTAGGTACTAAATCAAACTATATTGGATTGCTATAACATCTGATATTCATGACATTTATAAAATTACAGCCTTATTAAATTGTGATTCAACCAATTGAAAAGGGCTCTATATAAGCACATAGCATATTTTTTACAGAAGTTTTTAGTAAGTGAACTTCTATCCAAAATCAAGGTCTTCACTAAATAAAAACTTTGGTTAAAAAAAAAAAAATGTTGTGCTTATATAGAGCCATATTCAATTGGCTGAATCGCAATTTAATAAGGCTGTTAATCTGTAAATTGTATGTCGACTTACAAGTTACAGGATTATGGTGATATTGTTATATCATGGAAATATTTCATGTTTTGTTAAACACATATATAGTTTTCAGCAACCCCTGGTTCCAAAGATTGGTTGGATTAATAGATTTGCTGAACCAACAATAGTCAAAATTACACTACACATAACCATATAAGAAATGCACAACAATGAAAGCGACCATCTGCAAGTACCCATTATGCATGGAAATACAAATTTACTGAATAAAAAGGAGCAGTGGAGCTTGATGATCTCACAAAATCGAGGTACAGCATCACCATCAGCAAGTGCAGTGCCAGTAATCCACGTGAGTGAGGCTACACTCAATAGAAGCTCCCAATCAAAATTTTGTCCTGACGTGTCAAAATATCCGTTGCCAGAAAAAATGGTGTTGTACCTCTATAAATATAGGACTTTCATTAGTTTTGATAATTGAAGTGTCAATATGATCATCATAACAATGTGCGAAAAACAGAAAAAGACATTTGAGGTACATATAGGGCCAGATTTAGCATAGTAAGCAGATGCTTAAGGATGCCTGCTACCTATGATGTAGAGATAGAGCACTGAAATGCATCCTATGAAAATGTATTCACTAAAAAAGTTAGACTAGCATATTGGGACTTCTTATAACCCTTTGCTGTACATAAAAGCTAATTTTTACTTATACTATTAGGTTTCTTTATAGAGTTTTGACGATTTGTGGATCTATACAGGAGCCAAGTTTTCCCGTTGATTTTCCATCCTTAAGAAACCCTTGTATGACTTAGCTTCTGCATATAACTAAGCCCTATCTCTCTACCGCAAAACTGCTTCTTTCACTAGTCCACTTAACCAAATTACTTTCCCTAAGCACCCTTCTCGACCCCTTCCAATTTCCACAGAAACAGTAAAAGTAATTTATGACTTGCTCACCACCAAGTCAAAGGGTCACTGCCTTAATTCTCCTTGATCTCTCTGCTGCCTTTGATACAGTTAATCTTATCCAATTTATTCCACTCTCTTGGTGACATAGCTCTGTCTTGGTTCAAATGTTATCTATATGCAGATGAAACTCAAATCTCCCTCTCAGCACCAGATATATTCCCTTCTCTTCTAGCACATTACCAAAAGCCACTCAAGAATATCATCCTGGATGCCTCAACATGTCAACGTCTTAGCTCCTAAATGTCCCATCTTCTACTACAGCTTCCACTCCTCAAATATCTCTCGCTGTTGACAATGCCATCATCACTCCATCCTATCAGACCTTTCTATTTTTGTCAGCTGGACCCTGCCCTCTCTTTCATTTCTCATACACAATTAATAACAAAATAATGTCATTTTGACCTAAAAAAACTTCTCCAAAATACATCACTAATTTCCACAACACACAACTCACTGCTTGCCTCCCCATGACCCATCTTTCACTACTCCAATCCATAATAAATGCCTCTGCTAGTCTCATCTGCCATACATAACACTCAGTGTCTGCAGCACCTGTCTGTCAGTCACTCCACATGATCCTAGCATATAAAGCAACAGCCTTGCACAACTTTATATTTCTTCCCTCAGCTCAAAGTATCCCTTCAACTGGCCTCTTCTAATGACTTTCTTCTTTCCTCCTCTCTCTCTCCCACCTTCAGAACTTTTATCGAGCTGCCCCTGCAGTGTGGAACCCCTAATCTTACTGCCTTAAAGATCACTTAAAAAAACATACAATTGCTCATACACACAATCTACAGTGTAACACACAGACACCTCCACATCAATAAGTCGTATATTATTAACAGCAGAACTATTTGGTATCCAAGCTAATCTACTGTAATCTCTCATATAGATTCATTTTCTTAACATATATGGAGAGAAAGAAAGATAACATGTATTTGTAATAAATTATTTTATATATTAAAAAATACTTTAGGTATTTTCTTCTTTGTCCTCTTCAATATGTCTGGCACCACTCTCAAGAAACATGAAACACAAACATAAAAAGACACCATTAAAGGTATACTTAAATTTCATGGATTATGGATATGTTAGAGGAGAATCAGTATTGTATAAAAAAAAATATGTATTCAAAAATTCCAAAATAAAGATTATTAAACATACCCTAAAGTTTGCTAAATCTCTTGAGTTTGCTAGCAGTTGATTTTGAGAGCTATCTGAAACTCCCTGATAAAATTAGAATAAAATTCATAATTCGTTTTGGCTAATCACAGCCAGCTATAACATTTTTATTCAATCTGTGAAGTCAGTTTGTGCAGCAAATCATAATGGAATGTGATATCTTGTTTTCCTCCTGCACAAGGAAGCATATGGTTAAAAAAAAACATACCTGAATGCAGTGTTTCTAATGGTAGGTGCCGGGTGCCTATGTAAGCAGCTCTGGGGGTGTGGAAACCATTTTTTTTAAGTAAATGAATCTGTGTGTGTATAGAATGACTCAATGCAATGTATGTTTATGACATAAGCAGCATGTGTTAGATTAGAAAAAGTTTAAAACAGGGAAACTTAGCTATGCCTTTAAGTGCAATAACATTTATTTAAAAAATCAGTATTCACAGAAACAGCTCAAGTTCCAACTCACATTTGTCATTTATAGGCTCTCAATTGTTCTTTATGTCGTTCAGTCATGTAAGAAGTGCCGGCTTACTTTGACCTTTGACTTTCGATACTCGAGTTATATTTATGAAAAAGGGATCCCAAGCCCAGCGTCCAAATATTCAGGCCAAAGACCTCTTGTAGAACCCAGAAACCACTGCCAACACATCTTCTAATGACATTCTTATTTCCTCCTCTCTCTCCCCCCTTCATATCTTTTAATGAGCTGCCCCTACATTGTGGAACCCCTAATTTAGGACTATCTTCCTGCCTTAAAGATCACTTAAAAAACATACAATTGCTCACCTACACAATCTACAGTGTAACACACAGACACCTCCACATCATTTTTTTGGGTTCAGTAGATAAATTATTGTGAGGGGCTAGAAGTTGGAGTGTTGTAAAAGATAATTTTCTAGAACTAGGAAACAAGGTTAGGGCAAGGACCTCCAAGGTAGTATTTTCTGAGATACTGTCAATACCAGTGCCAGGGAGAACAGAAGAAGCTTAATGTGTGACTAAAAAAGTGGTGCAGGAAGGAGGGTTTGGGTTTTTTAAGAGAACTATGCTCACTTCTCACTTGGGTACAATCTCTATCTCAGTAATGGATTGCACTTTAATGAAGAGGGATCTTGTGTGCTTGGGGCGAGGGTGATAGAAAGGCTGGGGGAGTTTTTAAACTAGCAGGTAAGGGGGAGGGACTAGACGAAGTAACAGGGTAGAAAGTGTAGATGTAGTAAGGAATCAATTAACTACTAATGGGGGGGTAGAGGGTTAGTATAGTCAATAGGGAGGTCTTGCTAAGTAACTCAATTACGGTGGCGAGTACTTCAAATCATTTGATATCAGGAAAGTGGAAATACCTTTTTATAAAGAACTTGTCAATGACACTTTATCAGAATCAACCTAAATCTATAGTGGGTAGAAATAGGGCAAGTACTATGATCTATCACTAAAAAGCCATATAGTTAGACTTTGGGATAAAGGCCCAAAAAAGGGGGAATATATATATAACTAATAGAGTAAAAAAATCGGTAACAATTTGATTAAATATTGTTGTATATATTTAGATGTCTTAAGGGTCCCAAAGGAACCAAATAAGCAAATCAAAGCTGTTAAAGCTGTTGGTAGCAAAGGCGTTCTCCCTCTAACACGTTTCGCTAAAAATGCTTCTTCAGAGAGGGAAACACGCTTGTGAGGGGCAGCGCACTTTTATAGTATAAGAGAACACCCCTCCTAAAACATGTCATCAAGGAGAGAGGGAGTTAACTGGGTAAAACTGGATGCAAACATTTCACCCGACACACAGTATGCCTGTAACACACCTCCTAAAACATGTCATCAAGGAGAAGGTCGTATACGGAAACTCCACATAACATGAGACCAGATAACATTGTCTACTTAGGTGCATATTATTCAGCATATTAAGCACATGCATTGTGTCTCTAGCATAGGAAGGCTGATCGTACACATATTGGTGTAATCTCAGGTCCAGGTATTGACTAGCTGTCTCACATAGAGAGCAATTACCAGACACTACAGGACGCCCTAGGGGTTGTTGGAGATTCTTGTGAATCTTGGGCAAAAAATAAATGGTAGCAATTCTGGGTTTATCTGACTGCAATTAGTTAAGTTCTTTTTAGTCTAATATTCCTGACTCAAATGCTCTCTTAATCAAGTTCCTATAAGTCAGATACCACGATTACTAAATTGCGGTATAGCATTTGGTGTCACTTGATTGTCTCTGCGCTTCCTGTGTATACATGGATTTTGGCCATAACACAACATTACCCCATTGTCATTCATCTTAATAATGACCCTATTTCTTGATCTTATATAGTGCTTTGATCTCAGGCTTAGATAGATTTTGCCCTATATTATTGGCTCTGATTTTCATGATGTCATTGCATACTTGATTTAAACAAGTATGGCACACATAGGAAATAGGGGGTAAAAGTACTGCACGTGCTCATGCAATTCTAGTATGCTTAAAATATAACATCTATTCACTATATATTAAAATATATTGCCTTACAACAAAAAACGCACTTGTAAAACACAATATAAAAGTGCCATGGGGTCCTCAAGGAAATTAAAAATAATGTAAAATTAAATAAATTATTACTACTAACCTACCCAAAATGATCATCTAGAGATGATCCCCGATGCCCTGGTCCTCACTCTTCTGCACTGGACTAGACGGGCTATCTGTGTTGATAGTAAAAGGTGTTGTGCTCTTCTTTGTTGCTTGAAGCCAATGATCCTCTGAGCCAGTAAACGGCCCTCATATTGTTTTTTGCTGCATTCCGATTGGCTGAAATATATTTCCATTATATTTCAGCCAATCAGAATGGGTTTTTAGATGTCACCCTGCACATTATTGATTTTAAAACCAATTTGACCAATCAGAATGCTCAGACTTTAGGTGCATCAATCAGAGCAATCTGAATTACATTTAAAATCAGTATTGAGCATTTAGGTGCCACGGGGTCCTGCGTTAAGTTTTTAGATGCCTCAATGGACCACATTGTTATGTAGATGAGGGATTGGGGGTGATTGTGAACAGGGATGGGGTGTGAGTGGGGAAGGGGGCAATCGGGAGTGATCATATTTTTCATCTATAGAGACAAAGACATACAGTTTTAAAAGAACAGCTGCCCCCAAGGGGTCTTTCACTCAAGGTTAATGTATTAATTCATTTTTAAGGATTCCTATTTGGAACCAAGATGCCATATTAATACATTAGCCTTTTGTGACAGACCCCTTGGATACCTGATCTTCTGTCAATAGTTTATGTTTGGTTTGTAACTAAACATGAGCAAAAGGGAAAAATATTAGAGTTTAAACTCTGTGCAGTGGATGCTTGCCTCAAAACAGTTGAGAGCATGTATACAAAAGATTTTAGGCTTCACTTGTTTTTCCTTGGTAATCATTTTTTTATTATGACTTGTAGCATATACTGTATATTGCTTTTAAGATCATTATTTATTTGTTCTTTGTATGTTATGCAGCATAAATACAATTCAGAAGGTTTACAAGGGTATCCTATAACTTATTCAGTGTGCAGTAGAAGATTCAAGAACCAATCCAGTCACACATTTACAATATTGCTTTGTGACTTGATAAAGAGAGGTTTATCTTTCGAAAGCATGTCGCTATTTTATAAATAAGATTGTCCAATATATATATATATATATATATATATATATATTATTATTTTTTTTTTTTCCCTATGCAATATAATCAGTTGCAGAATAAATGGGATATCATTCCCTATAATGTTAGAGATCTGTAAATAACATTGATTCCAAAATGACTGTACTCTTTTACACTCCCACCATACATGCAGCGTTGTACCCCGTAGGCCATGTCCCTTCCAATACTTAATTGGATTTTTGGGGTCATATTTATTAATAGCTTCAGGAACCAAAAAACATATTTGAACAGTTTTAACATATAATTCCATACATGATGCACACATAGCAGATTGCTTGACCAACCTAAATGTTTCAGACCAAGTATTTCCATTTTCTATAATACCCAGATCTTTCTCCCAGTCTGTAATCCCTCTAGATTTCTCAAAGGACCAGTTGGTGGTCATTGTTCTATAACATTTAGAGATTATGTGTGACTTATCCTTGATAAAGGTAAAACATTTTAACCATGTAATAGTGCTTAAATTATATTATATTAAATTATATTTATCGCAAATTGATGTCAAATCTAGTAATGATCCTTATTATATCTTATATCTCAGGGTGTCTTCCCACCATTCAGAGAGAATTAGCTCTCCTCCATCTCTAAATCTCTCCACCAGTGCTTGTCTGCGTTATCTACGGTCATATGCCACTACTCTGGATCTGGCGCCCAGGACTCAATGTTATTAGCTATGTAAACGCTGACCATAATGGCAGTGTTGTGTCCAGGGTCTTCTATATTGGACCTCTAGAGTACTATTTGATAGCCTGAAGGCAAAAATATGAGCTAGACCGGCAGTCTTTCAACAGAATTGAATAGAGATGCTATCTGCATCCAAATCCTATTAAGAACAAAAGCAAATGTTTACCATCGTTAAAGCAAAAGTGAATACAGCACTTAAAAATTGGAGACTATATTTAAACGATTTAAAAACATTTTGCACATTATTACATCAGATTCTTACGAGAGCATAGCATAAATATGGCACTTGAGTGGTATTTTAAGTAATGTTCATCTATTCTTGTCTCATCCACCTACATCTTTCTGATTTTTTTTTTTTTTTAGAATAATGGGTGTCCATTTTACAGTATATGTGTATATATAGTATATTGTCAGACGTCTATAAAATTGTCTATTCCCTTTAAGGCAAATTACCACACACTAAATATGGCATGGTTGGGTAGAAAGGTTATTGTAAAAAACTCCAGTGTAGATCTAGGAAAGAAATAACAGATCATTCTGAGTATACTTACAAGCCAAAATACCGGTACATGGCTTTTCCCACATAACTTCTCCGTAAACAGTATTTCCACTATAGCTAAGGATTCTGGGTAGACGTGCAAATGAGGCGCAAAATGTACCACCTTTTTGCCTCAGACCCACTAATATGGGTATCCATTTAGGACTATGGACCCTGCACTCAGGCAGACTTAAGACTGTAGCCATGTATTAGGGCAGCAGTTCTCAAACCTCTCCACTAGACCTACCAGACAGGCCATGATTTAGGTATAACACTTTTTGAATACTGATGAGGCAATTAGATTCTGTTGAATGCTAATTGCTCCTCCTAAACCTAAATTATGGCCTGTTTGTTGGGGCTTCAGGAGATATTTGAGAACTGCTGTATTAAGTTACAGTGCCAGAAACCCACTCGCAGAGTGCAGTTTCACCCTTGCTGGGGCTCATCAGTGTGAGGCTGGAGAGAGACTCTTGACACTGCAGCAAGTGACAGTAACAGAAGCTCATAGTAGTAGCAATAGTCAATTAGCCAGTGGTGGGCACCAGGTGGTCTGGGGCTGCAAGAGGCCCTGAGGCCTCTTCAATAGTTCAGTCAATTATATCTCTCTAAAACTAAATAATACAGAGTGTGCTCCTAAATATATCTCACTAGCGAATTGCCCATCAAAAAATGACGGCAATAGAATTGTAAGTCAAGGAATGGTGTTTGGCACACAAATTAAGTGTTTTGGTTGTGAGTAGTTTTGGCGCTGATCGTGAGCCTCGTTGTGAGCGCCTTTGGCGCTCATCGTGTGTCTGGCAATGAGTGCTTTTGCCGTTTATTGTGATTGTGTTTTGTGGTGTTTTTTAAAGTTTTCTATATATGTATTTTTTTATGATAATTAATAAATTATATCATAAACTAATATACTTTACCTATTTGTAATGAATATATGCAGGAAGCAATATGCTGAAGGGCTAACAATCTTCGTTTGATGTTCCTGCAGCATACAATGTAGATTTGCATTGTTGGTGACCTGAGGTGTCAGTGTCAGCAATGTGTGAAGTGTGTAGTGTAAATAGGCTGCGTGCGCGAGCGGTAACCGTTTGTGTAGCTGTGTAGTTCTGCATTTTGTAATGTCAATGTTAGTATGTGCAAGTTAGTGGTGTAAAATGTTTATGTGTTAGGCGGGTGTGGATGATTTTGGGTCCTTCGCAATACTGTATTTGATAGGTCGTACGGTCCTGTGTAAAAGTCGTGTGTGTGTGGAGGAGTTTTGCGTGTTTAGGGGTCGTGTAGCCTCGTTTTCGTTTTTTTCGGCGCCCATTTTTTCTCTTGCTTAGGGCATCTTCGAGTGGCTAAACTAAATTTGACTTAAATTGACGTGTAACATCACTTCCAGACGTCCTGGGTGTCCCCCTTTGCTGTGTGTGATGTTTTTATTTTATTTTTGTTTGTATTTAGTGTGGTTTTCATGTTTTTAAGGTGCGAGCGGTTCGCCTGTTAAGGTCGTATTTTTTGCAGCTCGTATTTTTTTTATGCAAGTCGCGGTTTCCTTTTGTAACTGTTAAAGGCGGTATTTTTTTTTCTGCCATTTTTTCAAAGTGCTACAGGTCTCGCAGTGTGTATTGTATATTTGAGTTTTGTGTTCATGTGTAGTCCCGCGGGTCGTAGGTATGATGGTAAAGTGTTGTGGGGTTGTAGGAATGAGCGCCTATGGTGCTCATCTCCACCAGTGCAGGGAACGCCTTCAGCGTTCCCTGCCTAAGTGCTATGGAGTCGTAGGGATGAGCGCCTATGGGGCTCATCTCCACCAGCGCAAGGAGCACCTTTCGGCTGCTGACAACTATATATGTGATTATCGTTACCTCTATTATCAATGAATTCCTTTCCTGCATCAATTATACCATTTTGTGTGTGTTTGAGTCGTTCAGTTGCGTCCGACTCTTCTTGATCTCACGGATCGTAACACACCATGCTGATCCACTTGATATTCATGCCAGTTCCTTCTCCAGTGGGCCACAGCATACAGCTTCTGGTATTCCTATGTGGTCTCCCATCCGACTACTGACCAGGCCCAAACCTGCTTGGCTTCAGGGTGGTGTGACCTCTTGGTTCCCATGTCACAGCAGTGAAAGCACCTAATCCTAACCACTGGAGCACCAGGGAACCCTTTACCATTTTGATTTGGGCAAATAAAAATATTTAAAGCACTGTGAGGCCCGCTTCAGGCCTCAGAGGTTGCATATTGTAACGGCTACCCCGGTAGTGAGAGGGTACCAGCCGTTGGAGACGTCCTTTTCTGAAGCAAGGTGCTGTGCAGTAATGAAATGTTTATTCCCATCCACGATATCCCATTGTATAATCCAGGAGCGCTGTAAAATGTGGCAGAGTAACGGTACCACAAATCCCCCCCAAAGAACGAGACGATGCTACATTTTGAAGGGTCAAGTAGAACTCTCCTTTATTAAAACAAAAACACATTTTTAAAAACTTCACATACACAGTAGGGGCAGTGACTACCTTTGGTCAACCCCTAATTACCTCTGGCCAATCAGGCAGGGTTAATGCGTGGGAGCCAGGAGTCCCCTCCCCCAGGAGCCGCCCACTAGGCGTGGCTAATTGCTCATTCTCCCTCTGACGGTGGAGAGAGTAACATCTATAAGTTCACTTATTCCCCTGCTGGAAGTGTGGGGAAACCCCAGGTCATCTCATTATCCAAGAGTCCTTACCCCCATTGTTCATGGTGCCATCTCGTCTGCTAAAACCATTTTGTTCTGCTATCTCTTGTGTGGTTTAGCAAATACTATTAAGTGGCAGATGGCAACTCCTGACCAAGTGTATGAGACCAAAGATATGTGACTGCATACCACACAATACAATATATTTACAGATATAATAACAACATTTTATAACCCAGAACATATCTGCAGATAGTTTAGGTCTGAGCACACATTATTACTGAATGGCGCTCAGACCACATACATACAGTATAGCAATGTGATCATATTTTAACCAAGAATTAAATAACCATAAAACAGGGTAAAACAGTGATGGGTTCCGTTACACATATGATGCCCTTCAAGTAAAACAGGTTGCCCATTATTATCGTTCATTTGTTCCGTAGCGCCCATCACTGCAATAGGCGGACCCGGGTCTGTATCGGGCCTTTTTTTTTGGACCTTCCATGCATTTCAATATGTGTCATTAATACCACATGAAGCTTTAAAACCTTTAAGTTAGCAGTTACATTGTGGTCTTTTCCAAAGTCCCAAATACTATGAAAGCATTCCTGTGCCCTTGTAAATGTCATTATATCTGTGTGTATATATACGTCTTATGGAATTATGTACAGTTATTGAATCTGTATCATGACGTCATTCTCACTAATATTTTAAGACTTTGGTAAATTAAACAAAAAATGTAATAGTTCATTGATTTTTTTCAAAAAATAAACTTTAAACGTTGCTATATATATATATATATATATATTTATATAGGTATATGTAAGTAGCAGACTTCATGCTTTTGTCCCTACAACAAAATAGTTCCTTCTTGTACAGATAGCTTGATGCAGGATGTAAATACTGTTTTCTATTACCTCACCTTTATTTCAAGTTTTCTTATGTATTAGCTTTATTTGCTAGCCCCCACCTGCTCATTATAATATACACATAACATCCCACCCAGGCTTGTTACAGACAGGGCCCAGTGTGGGCGGGGCTACGGCAGATGTCACACGAGAGGGCGTGGTCTTATGCTTAGGTTATGTTACGTGTTTGGACAGAGACGGAAACAATATCACGAATATAGGCGTGGTCTAGATACAGACTGAGGCGAGGACTACTGGGCTTGAAAACAATGGGCGGGGCCTGAGAATGTAGACACAAAGCAGGCGAGACCAATGAGTGGCTGAGCTTGCGTCCTGATTGACATGATGATGAACGGTTGACATGACAATGCGAGACATGGTGGTCGGGCTGTATTTATTGGCTTTCTGAATGGGCTGGTTGAGCCCTGAAAGACACAGTACTGGGCGGGGTCACAGTTCAGTGTGACTGTGAGCCGTGTGGAGTTGAGCTTGCTTGACATGGACCGTGTAATAGGGGGTGCGGATTCCCTCTGAATGGGCGGGGTTGAGCGCTGATTGACGCAGCATTGGGCGTGACCCCGTGTTTGTGGGTGGGACCGCACGCACTGTCACTCTAGGTAGGCGTGGTCAGGCTCGCTGTGCCCGGTGTTATGGCGGCGGCTGCGGGCGCTGTGAATGAATTCTCCGGGCGGAAGAGGAAACAAGAAGAAACCGGCGACCCCATCAAAAGAGCCCGGTCCCGGTCCCCCCGCGCTGGCCCCTCCCCCTGAGCCCCCGGTGCTCTCCGCCGCCTCACTCCACAAGCGGAACCTCTACGTGTTTTCGTACCCGCTGCTTGTCGCCTTCTCTCTGCTCCGGTTCATCGCCTTCCAGCTCGGCCTTCTGTTTGCCTGGTGCTGTGAGCGCCTCTCCCGCAGTGTCATGGCGGACAAGAGGGACCAGGCGGCCCGCAAGCTCAGTGAGTCCACTAGGACAGCCCCGGTCCAGGACAGGCCGCAGGAACCCGACGTGGTGCGGAGCTATCACCAGCAGGCCTTCCATTACATCTCTATGGCACTAAGGATAGACGAGCAGGAGAAAGGTGAGTGATGTCATGGGCCCAAAACCCGTGACGTATATAGCACAGGGTGACAGGTGCATTATATGGACCAGGTGAGATCCACAAACCGTCCAAGTTATCTATAATAACTGCAGTTACCCATCTGTATGCCCTGACTCACTCATAGGCCATAACAGCAGCATGTGATCATATCACTGACACCTCTATACAGTGTATTCAGGTAATGTCCCAGGAATAAGTGTATATAATGATGTCAGCACACAGTCACAACAACGATCAAGGTAATGTTATAATCATGCTACAAACATGCATGTGTCATGAAGTATATATGCATCATAATGTCAGATACTGTAAAGGTAATGCATGATGTGTGTATACATTTCCTCGTCTTATGGGTGATGGGGGACTCCTTGCTCACTGTGCCTTAGGGAGTCCAGCTGCACCTCACTGATGAGGCCTGCAGAGGCCGAAACGCGTCTGGGGTTTGCTGTTTCCCCTGTTCATGGTAGAATTGCCTGGTATTTCGGGGCTGGACCACTCTAGTGTCACCAGACTGATATACTGCAGGACATTTCTCCATGTGAATGGCACAAGTGAGCTAAAAGAGGCTGCTCTCTGAGTAGGTAACTAGTCCTATAGAAAAAAAAAAAAACCACTGAGGTATTTTTCGTTCTCAGACAAGCGCACTCAATGACAACTCGGGCAAGTGCAGGCATCTGTATAAAGTGCATATGCAGCATCTGGTCACAGTTCCTATGCTAGATATGTGCAGAGCTATCACTTTCTATTTGGCTGCATGCAGTTGTTTCCTTGTGCACCTGTCACCAGAGCCAATGACTCAGCTGGCTGCACCCTCAGTGATAATTGCAAGTAGTATATTCTAGATCCTTTTGGTAGGTGAGGCCTTGGTCTCCTAGCCTGATGGGGTGGGGAGTTGTTCATAATGCAGACTGTTTATCAGTACTATCCAGGCCTGTTGTTTTGTTAGATGCAGAGTCAAATAACTGAGATAGTTAGCACTATCATGTCCTTTAAGGAGTTGGTAGATGTAACTCACTATATCACATAGCAGGCAGTGTGTAGTGAGGCCTGATAATATGTGTAACTGTGAAATATGCAGTCTCCTTTACCTACACTTTTTTACTATACCAATAAACAAAGCTTGTCTGAAACCATTCTGTTCAGTTTTACATAAATATTTGGCACTGTCATAATAACAATCATTGTGAAGTTAACGTTACAGGCCTGAAAATACTTTTATAACTGGGGTAGACAAGTTTGGTCCTGGAGAGCCCCACACAGTCCAGGATTCGAGAATATCCCTGCTGCGTGCAGGTGAGTGAATTACTTCTTCTGTCATCCCGACTGACTCACCTTTGCACAGAAAGGATATCCTCAAATACAGGCATGTGTGGCTCTCTCCAAGACCAACCTTGCCTAACCCTGCTTTAAATGATTGATCTTTTTCTGTTAAATGGCTTCACAAACAACTTGCACTGTCTCTGACCAGACACCAAGCTTGAGGTAATGTAAAATATTATTGATTGCCCGCTATCCAAGGAGAAATGTACCATATAAAATTCTTGTCACAGTTACTTTGTCATTGAACTTAGAGTTATTGCATATGTTGCAAGCTTTCAGGTCATGTTTTTTCTGCCCATTACAACAGTAAACAATACAGTATTTAAAAAAAAAAAATGTCTTCACTACGATACACTTTTTCTATTTGGGAAGTCTGAAAAACCTTGTGCTCTTTGAAAGCTTGTAACATTGGCTAGCTGTTTAATACAGTAGAGGAAGCCCTTGTTTTTTCATTTTTCACTGTTAGCAACATGACGGAGAAAACCTATAAGGCTATTCACACGTTCTGGTAGTACAGGGAAACTGTAACAAATCACATTTTGCTTTGTTGTAGCATTGTTTTTCTTGATGCTTGCCCCATAGAGTGCATTGGGATTATCATTGTTCTTTGTTCACCCATTTGGAAATATAGGATTAAAGGACCACTGTTGGAAGTTTGTGTCAAATTTCACAACATTAGCATGAATGTAAACCATACAACAATATTTATTGAAAATCCAAATTTTAGCAAACTATGCTGCATAAAGGCTTTCATGTTGGCTGTCCTCAGGCTACAAGCCAACAGGAAGTGCTGAGGTTATATGTACTCCCATTTGCAGAAGTAGTGGATGGGGATCTGTTGCGTAATTGGACAATCAAAATAAGCTCCTAGTATTTGGCATGATCTTCCCAACACATACTGATTTACAAATGAACTTTTAAGCCCGGCCTGTTCTGCTCTTTATCCACCTCCTCGTCCTTTTTTTTTTTTTTTTAACAGCAAGAGTTGTCATGTCACTTGCCAAATCGGCCAAAAATGATTTTCTCTAAAAAATTTCTTATGCTCATGATTTAAACCGCTAATGTTGCTGGGTTGTCATATAGTTGAAGACTGTTCTTTGTATAGACTTGTAGGATGAGAAATAACCATCACATTTTTGGTGAATAGAAATGGCACATAGACATGGCACATAGACAAATCCCTGTAGTTGGGCTTCTGTACTAAAATTTACTAGAAGGCTGATATGTATTTTAAGTACATCAACTATCTAAATGATCATACGCACTCTCTGGCCTTATGTAGGTTTATCTATTCTTGATCATGCATGCAATCTTCAGATAACTGTTCTTTAGCAGAATACAGTTTGAACAGTTAATCTGTAATGTAGGGGGTGGCAAACGTATACTATATTTAGGAACCAGCCAAAATACAAACAAACCAGCCAAGCTTTTCTTAGGAGCCAGGAAATGATGTACATACAGTGCCTTGCAAAAGTATTTACCCCCACCCTTGACTTTTTACCTATTTTGTTACATTTCAGCCTTAAGTTCAGTGTTTTGTTAATCTGAAGTCCATGTGATGAATCAGAACACAATAGTCTAAGTTGAAGTGAAATGAGAAAAATATATAAATAAAACTATTTTTTAGAAATAGAAAACAGAAAACTGTTATGTGCATATGTATTCACCCCCTTTGTTATGAAGCCCATAAAAAGCTCTGGTGCAACCAATTAACATAATTCACATAATTTGTGAAATGATGTCCACCTGTGTGCAATCTGTATCACATGATCTGTCATTATACACACACCTTTTTTGAAAGCCCCCAGAGGCTGCAACACCTAAGCAAGAGGCACCACTAACAAAACACTGCCATGAAGACCAAGGAACTCTCCAAACAAGTAAGGGACACTGTAGTTGAGAAGTACAAGTCAGGGTTAGGTTAAAAAAAAAAATCCAAATCTTTGATCCCCAGGAGCACCATCAAATCTATCATATCCAAATGGAAAGAACATGGCACAACAGCAAACTTGCTAAGAGACAACCGCCCACCAAAACAAATGGACCAGGCAAGGAGGGCATTAATCAGAGAGGCAGCACAGAGACCGAAGGTAACCCTGGAGGAGCTGCAGAGTTCCACAGCAGAGACTGGAGTATATGTACATAGGATGACAATAAGCCGTACGCTCCATAGAGTTGGGCTTTATGACAGAGTGGCCAGAAGAAAGCCATTACTTTCAGCAAAAAACAAAATGGCACATTTTTAGTTTGCAAAAAGGCATGTGGGAGACTCCCAAAATGTATGGAGGAAGGTGCTCTGGTCTGATGAGACTAAAATTTGAACTTTTCGGCCATCAAAGAAAACGCTATGTCTACTGGAAACCGAACACATCACATCACCCAAAGAACACCATCCCCACAGTGAAACATGGTGGTGGCCGCATCATGCTGTGGGAATGTTTTTCAGCAGCTGGGACTTGGAAACTGGTCAGAGTTGAGGGAAAGATGGATGGTTTCTAAATACAGGGATATTCTTGATCAAAACCTGTACCACTCTGTGCGTGATTTGAGGCTAGGATGGAGGTTCACCTTCCAGCAGGACAATGACCCAAACACACTGCTAAAGCAACACTTGAGTGGTTTAAGGAGAAACATGTAAATGTGTTGGAATGGCCTAGTCACAGCCCAGACCTCAATCCAATAGAAAATCTGTGGTCAGACTTAAAGATTGCTGTTCCCAAGCACAAACCATCCAACTTGAAGGAGCTGGAGCAGTTTTGCAAGGAGAAATTGGTAAAAATCCCAGTGGTAAGATGTGGCAAGCTCATAGAGACTTATCCAAAGCGACTTGGAGCTGTGATTGCCACAAAAGGTGGCTCTACAAAGTATTGACTTTAGGGGGGTGAATAGTTATGCACATTGACTTTTTCTGTTATTTTGTCCTTTTTGTGGTTTGCTTCACAATAAAAAAATAAAAATGAAAAAAAAACCTTCAAAGTTGCGGGCATGTTCTGTAAATTAAATGATGCTAATCCTGTTTGTTCCAGGTTGTGAGGCCACAAAACGTGAAAAAAAAATACCACTTTTGCAAGGCACTGTATATGTAGAACTTCCTCTTGCCCGTTGTGATTTGTCAAGCACTACTGTACTGACATTTGTATGTGACTCAAAGAATGAGTACTGTATTACAAAATGTATAATCGCCTAAAAACCACCTCTCATGTAGAAAATTATTTTAAGGGCGTAGGAGGCGAGTGTTCTCCGGAAGTCTTAAAGATTAAAGTATATAATTTGCCATTATGGTGAGCCATATTGTCCCGATGTATAATTTTACTATCTGTTTATCCTTCAAGTTGCTTATGAGTCTGCCACAAAAATGATCCTTTTTATATAGATTTACATGACACAAGCTTAAAGTGTATAATATTGCTATTGGGTTTTAACAAGCAAGTGTACTATTGTGTGTGTGTGTGTGTGTGTGTGTGAAAAATTAAATTACTCTAGATGTGTAAGCTTTGGGTAGGTAATAAACTAGTGATTTTATTTTCCCCCTGGAACACGATTATATATCATTTTGTCAGTGGCCCTCCGATTACTTGCATCCTTTAGATGCTTCTCCATCTGCAGAAGATCTCTCCTAAATATAGTATATCTGATAACAGGGCTTTTTAACCATTTATATACATTTTATTTTTGGTTTAAAAATGTTAGTTACAAAAGAATGGCAAAATTTCTTTGGAAGTTTAAATATATCTGCATCACTCCACATGGTAATATTTATTGCCTTTCAGAATATTTTTACTGTTGATATCAGTGACCATTTGGCAGAATTTCAGCAGAATAGGAACTTGTGTCACAATCCTGGAACAGACAATTGTTTGTTTGCATCAAGTTGCTTACAGGACAGTGATGGCTTGTGTGTTTGGTTTCCAAAGAGCTGTTATTATAGGGCTTGTGACTATCCCAAAATGTTATTTACTACAACCTTTCTGCAACTGGTTACCTAGCCCACATGTACTATCTAAAAAACAATCTTTAATATTTGCAAGGAAAATAAAATGCTTTTCATTTTCAATAATGGGCATATAATTTCATATATAAAATATAGACATGCATTTACTTATTGAAACACTTATCAGCAGTTTATATGCAATCCAGGGATGTGTTAGATTTCTTGGATCCAAAAGCCATACATCCCATTCTGCTACCTTTTTGGAACAGGTACAGTGCAAAGTAAAAGAAAATATATTAAGTAAAGTCTGTAGACCTATCTAGCAAATAGCTTTTTTGTTTCACTGGGTATATGGATACTCTATTTGGTCACTACTAGACACAAATTGATATATGACAGTTTTTGATTATTTTAATAAATCATAAAATAAATATCAAGCACATATGGTGACAATGTCAAATCATGTTAGGCTGATTAATTCAGTGAAAAGTGTGCCCTAAGCATCCAGCCGCGCACATTAACGTCATGCTGATTTATTTATTTATTTTTTCAGTCCTTTGTTGTAACTAGTGGGTCACAAGATCTATGGTAGAGCCAAGCTAATCACAACACCAGTTCCTGCTGGTGGTAGCTGTAGCAAATATGTGGAATCTTGGAAGCCCTATAGAAATAGATTTAACTGAATGATTTGTTTCAATACATTGCTTTGTAATATCATTAGAACAGAGGTTTAAGAAGTAATAATAGTAAATGAAGCCCATTGATTTCTTGAAATAAGGTGTGTTTGTGTGTGTGTGTGTGTGTGTATATATGTGTGTATATATGTGTATATATATATATATATATATATATATATATATATAGACATTTCTACTACATGTGTTTAATTTTGACTCCTGAATTAGGTGTGGCATCAGTTCAGAAACAAAGACTGTGCAATAAAATACCCACATACTTCTATGGTAAATAATTAAAAAAAAAAAGTTGTTTGTTTCTAGAAATATTGACTATAAACATGTTGAATTTGATATTTGTCTAATCCCTCCTGCACTCGTCTACCATCTTTAACAAAGCTTTCTTCCCTCCTCATTATCAAATGGTTTATAAGTGATGTATTGCTGAGTAGTAGTAAGTGCGTGTTTATGCTCTGACAATACCACTCCATGGCTTATTTTCTTATCTGGCCCCTGTGTTGGAGGTTTGCTGACATGCTGTGGTCTGGCTGATGATGCCTGATATACTACTGTGAGAGCTTCAGCAACCTAATGAATGCTGACAGCCACACCGTTGATATGAGAGATAATATAGGAACTGGTCTGTCTTGTTGGATGACAGTGTTACAGTTAATATAATATATCACAATGTATATGAAGGAAATTATTTTATAGTGAGGATTAAAAATTCTGCAATATGTGCACCATCATACATCTGCTTTTGAGGCACATTTCCAGACCTCAGCTGCTCTTTGCTTTCATGCTTGGGTTACCCCTCCCTGCTGAAAGCATCTCATTAATGGTATCCACCCTTCTTTATCCCACTTCATGGCTGCACCTAAATGCTTATTCTTTCATAGTATGTGTAATTGCCTTAAAATTAAGGGATTTATTTAATTCTCACAATGCTTGTTTATTTGAAATACAATCCTTCAATTAGACCCAGAAATTTGAACTGTGTAATAATTTTATTTTTTTAAATTTCTATTGTAATATGAATGGCTCCATTGTGAAGATTTGGTAAAAGGCAAGTACATTTTGCAGGTTCCATATTTTTGACAATGTAATTTATCTAAATTTTATTTTAAACTTGTTTTTGCTTGATGGAACTGTAGATGGGCAAGGTAGAAGATTTACCCTTTCACAAGCCACAAGGAACTGTAAGAAATATTGACTTTTTATATCATATAAATGATATGTCTAAAGTATTTTCTTCATTGCAAAATTGTGATGACGTGCCATTGGAGCTGCAGAAACTGTTTGGCTGTGTCTTTTGGTTCCTGCAACATGTTCGCATTTTTTTAGTTTTTCTAAGATTGCTATTTTTCACTGTGTGGCAACAGAGGTGGCATGTTTTTATTCTTACACACACTTTATTTGGGAGTGATTTGGTCTGCTGCTTTTACATAGTAATTGAGGTTGAAAAAAGACCAATCAATACTGGATCAATACTCCTTCTCTAATCAACCGACATAACCCTGAATTCCCTTTTTATTTAGAAATATATGCAATCCCTTTTTTAAAGTTATCAATCAAATCCGCTGACACCTTAATAAATATGTGCAGGCATGGAATTCTGGACCCACCTAAATAGGCAGTTATGGGTTAACTGGTCAGTGTTGTGCTTATCAATCACAGCCTTCAACATACAGACTCCCAGCATACCAGCAAAAGGGAGTGAGCATGATAGACTTGTATGTAGCGGTTATTAGTATAATTAAACAAAAAAATAGATCATATTAGTTTTCCAACATATACAAGTATTTGATTATATAAAGTACAAAAGTTAAACCTGGGCATTCTGATTATTCAAAATGAAACTTGTCAATACTTTACACTATATAATATCTTACTTGTATCTGTGAAAGTGAGAGTCATAAATTTAGTTTTATTTGTCCAGTTTCTTAAATAAGGGCACTATTTTTGGTTGCCTGAGATGTTTCCTTACACGGTTCATTGTATTCAGTCCAAGAGAGACACCTGATACTTCAAAGGATATAAATGTTTACATTGGTCGGTAATGTTACATGAGGGGTGGGAGAATTTCAGTAGTGAACTCATGTTTGACTTAAAATGTGACTTCATCATGAAATACTTACACAATATGCTTTCAGAGTTGTAGTACTTCATAATCTACAGACATTACCCAAATACATTTGTTATGAACAGGAACTCAGGACATGATTAGCAAACCAATTTTAATCCATTGCAAAATAACAGAACAGTCTTTGAGCTTAAATCAGATGTTATAGTTGTCCCTGGAACACCTTACAAGATTGAAAACTTACAACCTGAATGGTTCAGGGTTTGAAACAGGAGGGTAATAGATATGTTGTGTATATTAAAGCTGAAGGTGATAAGCTTTTTAAACAGATGCATTTTTAAACTTTTTTTGAAGGTTTTGGGGCAGGTAAACAGTCTAGTGGTGGGAAACAAAGCGTTCCAAGGAATATGGGCAGCACAGGAAATGGCTGGAATGAGAGGAGGTGATAAGAGTGGAGGAAAGAAGGGCATTAGCAGAGTGAAGAAGGTTGTTAGGCTAGTATTTTGAGCAGAGATATAAGGGGTTGTACTGTTGAGGGCTTTATATGTTACACTGAATGTTGAGTGTGGTAGCAGAGCCGTTCATTGTGGATCGAAGTGAAGACAGACGGGTGATGGGGAAGCCAGCAAGGAGAGAGTTGCAGTAGTCGAGGCTGAGATCCTGCTCCATGCTGATGATAGCCAGTAAGCTTGAAATAGCTGTACATGGATTGGATACTCAGTTTGTTTAATCCAACCTTGGCTTTGCATAAAAGCTGTGTAATACAGCATTCATAAGCTTAAAGGAAACCATGTTTGATAATGGCTAAGGATTGAAGAGTGATGCATTTGTGGGCACATTTGCATGTCCCAGCTCAACCTCCCAGAATGCAGTGTAATAACTGTTTTTCTCGGAACTCTGAGCTGGAAGCAGGTTTTTAAACTTGTTTTAGACATTCAAATGTGAACACAGATGTACTATTTATTTACTATATATATATATATATATATATATATATATATATATATATATATATATATATATATATATATATATATATATATAAATTATAATCTATCATTTTACTTTTAAAAACTTCTGTAGCTTTTCTGAATTATTTTCTGTATCTTATTGACAAAAACATCTGACTTTTGCCTTTCTTTATTTGAGCAGATCAAAAGGAGAAAGCTGTTGAATGGTATAAGAAAGGTATTGAAGAGCTGGAGAAAGGAATAGCTGTACCGGTCACAGGACAAGGTAAACTGTGTGTTTTTTGCTTATGTGTTTTTATTTGAAGAAGCAAATCATGGCATTTTATCTTCTTATCTGAGTAGATTGTTATTTATTCTGAAAAAAATGAAAGCAGTTTAAGGAAGATTTGTACTTTGCAGTGCTTTATCTGTAGAATTTCATATAAACTCAAAAAAATATAATGCTTCAGGAAACCATACTAATAAGCTCAGAGGAAAAAAAAACATTTATTGTTGGACAGCACCTTGGTATTTCTCAGCTTAAACCACATTTATTTCCAACTTTACGAAGCGGTCCCTAAAACAAATTTCTCTCTTTGAGTGTTCATAATTGTCTGAATATATATTTTTTACTTTATGTGTACAAAATAGAAAAACAAAACATAAAGGTTCTATTCATTATACAGTATAGCGAACAAATTGCTTGCACAGTCAGAGCATTGAGACTGCTCAAGGGCAAATAATTTAATTTCATATTAAATAAAGGCATATGACACAATTTATCATCCTCTAGAAGAAATATCTTAATTTTTATGTACTACAGTATTTAACCCATATGCTGTCTTTAAAGGTAATCTATTTACAAAGAGCATATTTCTTATAATGTAATGATTGTAGTTTGTACCAAAGGGCTATGAATCCCAGTTACTGCTGATGTATGGCGTCTTCTTCCTGTAAGTTTTTTATTTTTTATGTGAACTATATTGTTCCACCAGGGTCAGTCCAATATTTCACAAATATTTCTAAAGGTCCTCTAAAAGCTATATACTAATGAGTTTTAGCAGAAATGTTATGGTTTTGAGTAAGTAAGTTTAACATAACTTGGATAAACTAATGATTGTCCCCTAAAACCTAGCCAGCCATTTACCCAAGTACAAATCCTCTATCGTCTTTCTACAAAGCCCTCAACAGCGCACACCCTTATATCTCTGCTCTTATCTCCAAATACTCCCCCACCCGCCTTCTTTGTTCTGCTAACGTCATTCTTCTCTCCACCTCTCTTATCACCTCCTCTCGTTCTCGCCTTCAGGACTTTTTTCGCGCTGCCCCATATTCTCTGGAATTCCACTAGATTATCTTCCTGACTCAAAACCTTCAAATCCTTACTAAAAATACATCTGTATAAAAAAGCCTACCACCTTCCACCTTAACTTCCACAACTTATCAGTGTGTTTAATAGTGCTATTGTTTTGCCTTGATTCTAACCCATGTATAGCGCTACAGAATATGTTGGCGCCTTACAAATAAATGATGATAATAATAATACCCACCTGGACTGCCTACTTTTTTCTTTTTAAATGAACTTTTTTTAAATTTTTTAAATTTTTATGTTTTAATTATGTTTATGTTCCTCAATAAGATCATATAAATATGTACACTTTAATTACTTTTGAGAAGCCCCCATAGTAAACATTTTTTAAAGCTTCTGGAACCACTTTTTTTTTTTATGATCTGCTCTATAGTGTCATGTTAGAAAGCTGTGACCTAAAGCCACAGCTATTGGGGAGGGGATTCACACTGAACATAATGTGGTAAACAGTGACTTGCTGTATGTTAGAAGCAGAACAAAAATGTAATTGTACGTAAACAGAATGTAGATGAAAAATGAGTATTCACATTTCCACACTAACTAATAAGAAATGATTACATATAGTTATGATTCTAGGAGTAGTCATATGAAGGGGTGATTAATATTAATATTGTAAATGTATAGGAAGAAGTTATATTGAGCTGCATGAAGAGAAATTGCCCCTTTAATTATCATAAGATCTTAATCGCATATTAAAATATTAGGTTGTGATGTAAATACTGAGCATTTACATTTGGTTTTTTTTCTCCTCGCATTTAAATTTTTCTCACTTGAAAAATGTAAATAAAATGTTGTCTGTTTAAATCTTCTCACACAACATGACAGTGGTAATGTGAATCACTTCCCTTGTGACAATTAAGATGAGTAGACAAATTAATTTAGTAACCTAGACTTCCTTTTAAGCCGCAATTCAGGATGCCATGTTTAAGTTTTTGTAAAGATTTAATTTTGCACAGTTCAGATATGCAAAAATCACATGGTAGTCTTCATCACAGCTGGTAGAAAAATGAATGTGCTATCCAGGCTGGCATAAGTGTACTTTGGGATTTATTTTTAATAAATGGCGTACTGTACCTGTTGGCAAACCCCCCAAAGCCCTTAGCGCTTAAGATTCCCTTTAAGGGTGGGTGGGATCTGATTGCACACTTCTAATCATGCCACTTAGTGATTTGTAGCTCACAGAATATAATTAAAAAAAATCTGTTAAAATTTACTAGAATACATTTAGTACTGTAGTCCCATTAAAAAAATACAGGTTCTAATGCCTAATCTAAATCATGGCCTGTCTGGGGGTCCTTGAGGAAAGGGAATTATCCGCCCCCTGCTTGCATCTGTCAAAGGATGTCACAGTTTTTGGTGCTTGGAAAGCAAGCTGTGAAACTCCATGCTGCAGCTTATAGGAGCTAGTCATTGGATTGATTTGGGAACCCTGGCTGCACTATGTGAAAGCTGCAATATGGAGATTTACCGATTGCTCACTCCTTCCCCATGTTACACACTCTGGGAGGAGAAATGAGAGAGGCCAACATGGCAACAATAGTGCAGCAAAGGGAATAAAAAAAAAAAAAAAAAAAAAAAAATGTTTTATATGTTTCTACTACATGCATCTTCTACCTTTTAAATAGCTATCATTTTTTGCCAATACAATGAGCAGTGTCAACAAATTAAATATTTTAAAGGGTTTCCCTGTTTTAAAATATTGGTATCTAGTCAGACCCAATTGATGAGTGTTGTAGCTCTTTGCAGAGAAAAGCTATATTAAAGAGTAAAAAGAAACAAATGCACCACTTACCTATCCCTTTATAACAATGTTTTGTTAAATTGGATTTAAAAAAATCTATATCCACTGTTCCTTCCAAACAGTCACAATGTACATCATCATTAAAGCAAAATTTTAAACATTTAGCATATCAAGTCAAGTTCTTTAAAATAGCAGTGGTCCTTTTAATAAAAAAAAAAAAAAAAAAAAAAAAAAAAAAAAGAGGGAAATCAATTGGTACTTGCAATTTTAAGATCTCACAAATTTATGTTTATTTATTCATTGTTTTGTCCACCACTGGAACAAGCAAACAGACTGATTCTAATTAGCACATCAAAACAACGTATTAGAATTCATGACCTGGTTGTTTGCATAAAGATGCAGCACAAATAAGAAATTTCAGGAATGATCCACTTTAGACAAAAATGCCAATACAATGAACCGCCAGTTGTTGTACTCTTTAAGGAAAGCCTTAAAAACTATTTATTTTACAGGGATAGTCTCTTAAGCACAATTTTCTCCACTTCCATCCTCTCTCCTGTAACCATCCTCTCCACTTCCCTGTTCTCTCCTGTACCACAAGCTTATGCCAAGCAAAATTAATTTCTGTAAAAGATCAAACCATATTACATGCACCAAATATAGTATATAACTGCAAAGTTAGGTAAATGTTTACAAGATTCTGGCGCAGGGTAGACAACCTATTTCACTTGAAGAGCTGTGTATATGGCCTCAGAATCCTCAAAGGTTTAGCTTTTTATTTTATGGATGAAAAATTGGTAAAATCACTATGGGATATATATATATATATATATATATATAGCTAAAAAAAAGACTTGTTGAAGAGGGGTATCTCTCCTATTATAGGGAACATGGGAAGCATCTGATGCCTTCATGAGGTCCTCTGCCACCTGTTGTCCACCATTGTTCTAGCATGTACAACTTAAAGTATTCCCGAATTTTTGCTGGGGCTACCCAAAAGAAACTGTTTTTTGTGCTAGTTTTTCTTGGCTTACCTTCACGCTTTGATCTGTAAAAGACCACTTTAGATGCAACCATGGTCCATTAACAATTGAGATACAGCTTTTTCACATGGAAGTGCCACATATAAATCTTTGATTTTAAAATAGGGCGACATGACTCCTAAGTATGTGTGAAAATTCTCAGGGTGCCAAGGCTTCTAAAATCTATACTACTTGCTCCTAAGTATTGTTCTACTGCAGACTCCTAGAAGCAACCTTTCGGGCTCCTTTGTAAGGCGCCAACATATTCCGTAGCGCTATACAGGGGTAAGTTGAATTCAAAACAAAATGATCACAATGAAGAGAAGAGAATGGAGGCCCCTGTCTTTGAGCTTAAAATCAAATGTATACAGAGCTTTCACTAAAGCACACAGGGAGATTGAAAACTTGCAGACTTATATCTTAATACCGCTGGATCCTAGATGTCTTAGACTTAACATGGCAAAAATGGAGCTTCTTACATTTTCTCTTGGTTAATTTCCTCTTGTCTATCTAGGTCACTGGCACAATCATCTACCTAGTAAATAAAGGATGATGCTTAGGCGTCATACTTTATTTGTCCCTAACATTGTCGCCTCACATCCACTTTGTTGGAAGACATCTTATTTATTTTTTTTTGCTTCTTATCTCTCTCAGCAGTTAAGACGTAGCTGCTACATTTACCACATCTCTTCAAAATGTCTTCCTTCTCCCATGCTAAAATCCCTGAACTGACTTCCAATAATGTCTTCCTTCTCCCATGCTAAAATCCCTGAACTGACTTCCAATAATGTCTTCCTTCTCCCATGCTAAAATCCCTGAACTGACTTCCAATAATGTCTTCCTTCTCCCATGTTAAAATCCCTGAACTGACTTCCAATAATGTCTTCCTTCTCCCATGTTAAAATCCCTGAACTGACTTCCAATAATGTCTTCCTTCTCCCATGCTAAAATCCCTGAACTGACTTCCAATAATGTCTTCCTTCTCCCATGCTAAAATCCCTGAACTGACTTCCAATAATGTCTTCCTTCTCCCATGTTAAAATCCCTGAACTGACTTCCAATAATGTCTTCCTTCTCCCATGCTAAAATCACTGAACTGACTTCCAATAATGTCTTCCTTCTCCCATGCTAAAATCACTGAACTGACTTCCAATAATGTCTTCCTTCTCCCATGCTAAAATCACTGAACTGACTTCCAATAATGTCTTCCTTCTCCCATGCTAAAATCACTGAACTGACTTCCAATAATGTCTTCCTTCTCCCATGCTAAAATCACTGAACTGACTTCCAATAATGTCTTCCTTCTCCCATGCTAAAATCCCTGAACTGACTTCCAATAGAGTCAAGTATAGCCTATAAAACTCTTCTGTGCTTTGAGGCTTTTTACTCCTCAGCTTGTCCTTGTGTCTCTAGTCTCATCAGCTCTTATATTCGTTATGCATAGGAAGGTCTTCTTACTGTTCTAAAACGCATTGCTGCTCAACCTCAGAGAGATGCCTAATCTTACTGCTGAAAATCACATATATATACGTATATTTTAATAGCACCCTTAATCCATTTGGAGATACTTAGTAGCACCCTCCTTTCCACGTGCACTTACCCTTTACCTTAGTGTGTCTGTATGCATCTCCACATATTGGTAGATTAAAAAACTTTTTTGGGGGCAGAAATTATGAGCCCACTAGTGGTCTTCATGTTAAATACTGTTGTGTTGTCAAGTAATTGCTTAACTCATAAATTCTAATAACTAGGCACTTTTGTAAAGCTTCTTATGTTTTTTCTTATGGTTTTCCTTATATTGTTTTATAGTATTTTGTTTAATCCCAGCTATAGCGTGGATGACCTGAATGACTCTCACAGATCACTGTTGATCCACAGTATGGGAATCTGTGCTCTAACAAATACATTGTCCATATATAATAATGTGTGTTCAACAATGTATCATTTAATGAAGTACTGTGGAACAAATTGATGTTTTGTAAATAAATAATACAATTATTTTACTTGTGATTTTGTAAACTAATAACTGCTTTATAGCAACGGAGGAAAAAATATATCTTCTTATTCTAGATTCATAATGCAGTATTCCTTAATCTGATGAATCATTTGGAGAACAGTATCGCCTTTTATGCCGTATTTATCAACTTGTTTTTCTTTCTTTTCTTTATCTAGGAGAACAGTATGACAGAGCGCGGCGCTTACAAACAAAAATGTCCACAAACTTGTTAATGGCAAAGGACCGACTACAGCTCCTAGGTATGTATTTTTGTGTTTTACTGTTAAATGTTCGTTTTATGAGATTAGAGAGAGGGCAAAAACTGTTTAATTTTTTTTTTTTAATATATATTTCGTGTTAATTATTCTAGTTCTTCAACAAAGTATTGTGTCCTTTTTTACAAATTATTTCCATAGGACAATTGGAATTTTTTTTTTTTTTTTTGTGTCGCATTTGCGGACGTGGAGGCTCTACGGCGCCTCACAACCGGTTACAAACCAGCACACAAGCGGGACTTGGGAAAAAAAAACATAAACGCGCAATAACGAACTACGGACATACACAAAAATAGATCAGCCGCGGGACTTAGAACAAAATCCATTCCGAACTCGCAAAAATACGACCTTAACGAGCAGCCCGCGCACAGCGCCAAACATTAAAAGACCCAAAAAATTAAATATAAACCTTACCCACACCCAGGACCTCTGCAACACTGCTTAAACCTTGAATTCTGTCAAATTTACAAAGTTTAGCCACTCGATCTACTAAGCGAGAGAAAAAATGGCCGCCAAAAAACCCCCAAAATCAAGGCTACACGACCCCTAAAGCCGCTAAATTCCACAAAAGAAATACGGCTTAAAAAAACCTGTACGTCCTACAACATACACCATTCGAAAGGACGCTTTATCATACAAACCCGCGTACCACATAGACATTGGCCGCCATTTTACAACACTAACTTACAGAATGCGGAAGTACACAGCTACACGAACGGCTTCCCCTCGCGCACGCAGCCTATTTACACTACACTTCACACATTGCTGACACTTACACCTCAGCTCCAAAACACTGCAAACCTACATTGTATGCTGCAGGAACATGAAAACAGATTGTCATCTTTGCTTCCTGCATGTATTACTTACAAATAGGTAAAGTATATTACTTTATTCATTTACTACTTATTTCATTAGCATCACAAAAAACATATACAAAAAAAAAAAATATCGCAATAAACTCAAAAGACATTCACTGCGCGCCTTACAACGAGCACCAACGCAGCTCATAGCACACAAACTACATTAGGGGACAGCCTTGCAATAAGCGCCAAAAGCAGATCAGCGCTGACCTTACAATGACAGCAAAAGCGCATGATAAAAAAAAAAATAATAATAATACAACAACCAAAAGGCTCGCAATGAGCGCCGACATCTCAGACCACCACAAAAAATGTCTGTGCCAAACACCATTCCTTGACTTGCAATTCATTTTTTGACGGGCAATTCGCTAGTTTTAAATAAAACTGTGCACGCAAAATATAACCGGGAGGAGGAGATTAACACTAGTTGGGGGTTGAAAAAGAAAATATTGAGTACACCTACGCGTGTCAGGCACACCTATGTTCCCAGAATTCCTCAGTGAATAGCGCTGCCACTTATATGTTCATACAAAGGGTGTAAAAATAGTTTTAGCCAGAAATGACACATGACTGCAAGTTGATGGCAAATATTTATTTGCAGGACAGATATAGACATAGGGGCTCTATTAATACCGGAAACTAGCAACTTGTAGTATTTGATACATGGTTTGGAGAACGGACAGACTTCTTCATAGAGTTCTGCAAGTTTATTTTTAAGAATTGACTGGATTCACAAATTGAGGCACATTACACGTCTTTTCCCCTATACAATTTTTTTTTTTTTCATGCTTATTTCTAATTTGGGCTTAATTGACTGTTTTACTAAATCTGTTATATTTGCATGAATATTTTTCCTATGGCTTTTTGTTTTTTGTTGCATGCTTTAATTTGGCTACTCACTAAAGATATGTTCTGCTTGTGTGCCTGATACCAAATTGGGTTCTTGTATGATATGATATAGCATACCATATGCTCTCTAAAGCGCATGCATGCGTTATGCTCTCCAAATATTGTTGCAGTCACTTGAAAATAGATAAACCAATCAGAAATATTGGCAGAATCAGGGTCATTTTGCAAGTATCCTATTTCTATAATGTGTTGTCAGTGCATTAGCTCATTGTGCCTATTCCTAATGCTTGTCTTTGTATACATCATGAACACTTATGGTACACAAATGTATTTTGCACAGAATATTTTATGTACATTCTGCTGACTTTACTCATTCCAATATAATGTTTTGATGCAATTGCCCTGTTTTTGCCGCATGCAATGTAGCAATCTTGTTTCTACATTATATGTACTGTTTGTCTTCTGCATATTTGCTAAGTGCATCATAAAATCACAAGACTTTATCATTTACATTTTGTGATGTGTGAACAATTTGAGTAAGCATGTTCCTTTTTTCAGTAAAAAAGTAGCAAACAGAATGTATACATTATTACTGTTCAGTATTTGGAGTAGACCTGATGACTATATCTTTTTTTAGAACAAGCCGTTGTGGCAAGTTCCTACTGTGATTATGTGAGCCATCTTGTGCTACAAGCTTCCTTTATACATGCATTTATTAACAAGGCTAGAGAAAACATCAGTTAAAGGACCACTGTAATCATATTTTTTAAAATGTTGTTATTTTGAAGAATTACACAAAAAAAAATATGCAACCTGTTAGAATGCGAATAACAAATAATTCAAGCTCTAATTTTATATGCAATTGTGCTGCTTTGGAACTACAACTACACTAAATTAACTTTGCAAGGTGGGAGGATACTGTGAATACGCAGGAACTGTCTGTCTGCACAATGGGACTATGCCAGTTATATCTGCCAGTGGTCTTAGCAGGACGAAATTAAATAAATAAAATAATAATTGCATATAAAAGTAGCAAAACATTTAAAGCTTGTGTTGATTTTATATTTTACTTTCTAAAACAATTTATACATTATCAAATTTTAGTTATTGCAAAAACATATTGACTACCATGGTCCTTTTTTAAAAAAAAGTCTCTTACTACAAAACCAAACGTATTTATTATTTTGTTTAGATCAAGGATAGGAAAAAAATAAAATAATGAGCTATGCCGAGACAATGGTACATAGCTAAATTAACATGTATCAGTGTATATTTTATATGTGACGCTGATTACTTTTTGTAATGTCTGAAAATAATTTACTCAAACTCCTTGTACCCATATTCCCCAGGCCTGCAATATAATTATCAAGGACAGTGTGCCATGCATTAGAAGCTTATGCACATGGCAAGAGTATATATCTCAAATTACCAAGTTTAGAAAAAAATGTTCAGTAGAGATACTATTTACAAAAAAAGAATCCGAAGTGGTTATTTATTACACTTTAATGTAGATGTCTGTTCAGTTTGTTTAATCCATGACAGTCTGATTTGGCGTTGAGGTTGGGCAGTCTCGCTGTTACATAAATGTTTCAACAAACACGTTCTACTTGCTTTGGCTGGTAACTACTGCATGTATTTTCACATATAATAACCATCTCCGTCATTGCTCTCCTTTTTATAGCATGTGCTTTCTCTAACCTTATGGGGCATTGACATTACAGTTCTGCATTTATTTATTTTTCTTTTATAGGGAATCTGTTTGTTTGAAAAAAAACTACACTTTTCTTAGCTTCTTTATCATCAAAATTTGACTATATGCATGAAATTTTCATCGGAAAGAGAAGCATTAAAAAAAAAAAAAAAGTATGCTCTCTGCCATTATTTGTATTCAGTTAATATGATGTTTTTGTTTTTAGTTACAAGTGGGTAAACCAAATATTCTGAATAACACAGACAGAATATATAATCGAGCCTCCCCTTTACTTTCGCAAGCCCTGCAGTGAGCACTCATTGCAAGCCCTGCAGTGAGCACTCATTGCAAGCCCTGCAGTGAGCACTCATTGCAAGCCTGCAGTGAGCACTCATTGCATACATCATCCAACCCACCCCTTTGGTGCCTTGTGCTAAGCGCCTTTGGCGCTAATTGTGAGCCTCTCCCGACTCTCTGACCCCGTGGTGGTTTCCCTCCCTCTTCCTTCCATGTGTCTGTTTTTTCCCCCCTCTCCCTGCCCTTTGTCCCCCCCCCCCCCTTATTTCCCTCTCCTGTGTCTCTTTCCACCCTCTCCCGCCCCTGTGTGTTTCTCCTCTCTCTCCCTGATTTTAAGTTTTGCATGGCTCCAGTTGAGCAGCTATCTATTCTTTTTTTTAAGTCTTGGGTGCCTTGTGCTGAGCCCCGTTTTGTGATTTTTTTCAAAGTCCTGTGGGGCTCGCGATGAGCGGCTAAGTGTTACTGCCTTCGGCCTCGTTTTTGAGCCCTTTTTCAAACCATTCTCTTAAAAACTGCAATTTAAAGCTCAAATTAGCTTGCAACCTCACTCACAGGCTCCCTGCTTCTCCCCCTGTGCTGTGTGTGTGTGTGTGAGATTGTAAGTTAATTTTTCGAAACTTCGTGTTTTTTTGTTTTTCGGTTTTCCAACGGCTTCGGAGTTACGGGGTTGAAAAAAATGGTGGCCGGTCATCGCGCTGAGAGCAAGTCCATAACTTTTAACATTGTGTGACCAACATTCGTAACTTACCACAACTATTATGTCATACTGCTCCATAAGATGGAGCTGGAGAAGGTCTCAATTTCACACCTTGGCAAATCCGACCTCTTGTCTTATTTATAACAGCCTTGTAACATCATTTATTGGGCATTTAATGTACTAATGTTTTTCAGCATTTTCCTGTACCATCTCTGTTTTGAATCAAGTACCACACAGCTCATCATTAGGAGGTGTTTAAATAATATACAATAAAAAAGAGCAGCATTGCTTATTTACTTAACACCCATACAAAATCAAGCTGTGTGTTGTTGACACATTTGCTCGTTAAGGATTTTCAGTAATTGGTAAACTCCCTGTAACTCCTTCGAGTAGCTGCATTTTGAAAACTACGTTAAGTTCCCAAGAATGAGAGAAACCATATTCAAAATCTTAGCACCTGACTAACAATAGGGGTTAACAATAGCAGCATAAAACATTTTATACAACAATTATTAAAAGCACAAGGTTGTAAGTGCTGCTTTCTTGGGGTTTCATTCTTTAAAGGGACTCTGTCACCCCAAAATTATTTTTGTAAGGTTATTTTTTAAAGAACTTGAAAAACTGGCTATAGATTGTATTACCCATTTTTAAAGCCACTCAATCTTGAGATATTCAGTATGGTCTGTGCTGCATTTTCATGCAAATGAGCAGCTCATGAAAAGTATTTGACTGCTTTGTATTGATTAGGATCAGTCTTCCTGTCTGTGGTGGCCATTACAACGTTACGTGCAGGTAGATCCCCTTCCAATGCTTATCAAATACTCTGGCTGCAAAGTAGCTTATTAAGCAACCCTTTAGCATAAATGACAGAAATACGCTAATTATCTCAGGAATTATTTACTGTAGAGAAAAGGCTAGTACAATGTATAGCCAGTTTTTAATACTCCGAAGATTTAAACCACATTCCTAATTTGTAATTCATATAATTTTGCATATTGAAAAAAAATGCCCACAGTGCTTGCTGTCTCTTAGCAAATGACTCTGACTTTTTTCCAGTGGCGCATATAATGTGAAAGGGGATTTTTAAAGAGAGACCAGAGAATCTGATATAATTATGCAGGATGCTGCAGGATCAAGTTGTGACTCAAAGGTCTCTTAACTTTAGATAACTTGTCCCCTCCCCATGAATTTTATGACTTGTTGACCATAATGAGGCAAGCAACAAGTGGTTCTGTGGACATCATACACTTGGAGAGCAACCTCCTTTTAGCTCACTAGTGCCTTTTACAGGGAAACATATCCTATTAGTATATTAGTCTGGTCTCACTCAATGATCCAGGCCTGAAATACCCGGCGATTCTACCCTGAACAGAAGAAACGGCAAACCTCAGACATGTTTCGGCCTCTCTTGGTCCTCGTCAGTAGGTTGTAGCTGAATTCCCTAAAGCACAGTGAGCAAGCAGTTCACAACTGAAGCCCTATATAACCTTTAGGGAGACTAAGCCCCCAACGGTCATTTGCATAAGCAACAACAAAAATAGATGCGCTTAATCGGAGAACAAACTTCAGTATGCTAGGTGATCCCTATGGACTACTACTGCCCCTTTTCTGATTGGTTAAGATTTTAACCACTCATTGCAGGATTGGAATCTGTGCATTCAGATTGGGTAGCCTTTTTATCAGAGAGCTCTATTTTCCCATTCTGTTTTGGTTAAAGTAGCAGCCAAATAGAATAGGCTTTAATAATAATGCTGCTGTTGTAAGAGCCAGTCAGAGGAGAGCATATTAGCTGGTGCTGGCGGAGGCAGATTTTATACATAAAGTGTATGCTCATTTTGAGCACACGCAGATTTTTACTGGAACACCTATGATTAGGGTAGGTTGCTTGCAGGACTCATGTAATGACACTTCAGGTAAAATCTCCTGTAGCAGCAGGGAACACTTCATATGCAGCGATCACAAGTGTTTACTCCCTGTGTAAGCCATGTAATCAAGCATTTAGTCTCTAATTTAGTTGTGTTTTTTTAATATAAATTTGTTTTGTTTACCAAAACCGCAAAAGATTCAAGTGACATATTTAATCTGCTCATTCTAGGTAAAAAAAAAAAGTTTAACAAATTTAAATTCTGATGCAGCGTTAGGAGGCCCAGATTACATTGCTATGTATGCATTTGCCAAGTGTGGGGAAAAAGCATTTTCTTAGATTGCAAAGTAGAGTTTCTGTGGGAGAATGGTTTCTAAACATATTTGCGTTGTTGTAGAAAAACTTAACCACAAACCACATTCTACTCAGAAACCCAGTCATGATAATCATAACACAGAGGCCTCTTATTTTCTTATTATCAGATTTTAATTGGACACGCGTGAATCTGCAACAGAATAACGGTTACAATGTCTGCTGCTAACTGACAAATACATAAATGCCTCGTAGTGATTACATGCCGAGAATGATATATCCCATTACCGCCCTCTAGAAAAAATGACACCGTCCAACAACACCCATCTCTAGACCAATAAATGATTATTTATATTGGTAGACCAATAAAATTAGATGCATACAACTAGCACATGTCAACCATGCCTGATATGTCACACTGGATGTGCAAAAAACTCCCAACCTGCAATCTGCACGCATAGGTCAAGTATGTTGTTCGGGCTTGACTAGTCTCCAGAACAATTTTTATTATGAGAATGAATGAATAAAATATAATGAATTAAAGGCATAATTAACAGTTTCATACCCCATGGCCTGCGATGGAGCCAAATATCACAAATGCTACAAAAGTGATAAATGCTATATAGATATATAATGTGATCTAGTCCTTTGTAATATTTTTATTAACTGGGTGTATTTTTTTACAATTCTTATACAGTGTTAGCTGTTGTCTGTATGCATATAAATGTTTGTATGTATTTTTTTTCTTGTCTGCATATTATGTGTTTAGTTTTGTTTTAAACCAGATGGAAAGTAATGCCATTCTCATTGTCTATATGTGTGACTACAATCTTTGTAAGACTTCATATGTAGGTATCTAGTCAGGATATGCTAGCACATCTAGTATTATAGAAGCACTGTATGCATGAAATACTGGGACAGACCTTTGCAGGCACAGTTGGGAATTTTTCAGGGAGTAAAAACAGAACCTGTAAGCATTTAACATTTAATTTAAAAGAAAAAAAAAACATATCCTGTTGGGCAAGCAGTGCCATTTGTAGCCATATGCATGTGAAGCTGGAGATGTCATAGCTAATTAAATCTGGCCTATAGGAAAACTTGGGACAGTAGACGACGTCTACATTTTTCCAGGCTTCACACTTAAGTGTGCCTGGCTTGTAGTGTGCCACTGATGCAAACAAAAATAACTTACCTTTCCAGCCCATTTGTATTTCTTTTCTACTTGTTTCATATCCGTTGCACACTATGCGTTTTGAAAAAGATCTACTTAATCGTACATATGTTTTTAGAGAGCTAAGTAATGACTTAAACAATCTTACAGAACGTGTCTGTACACAATTATCATGTTAATGCATATGTTAAATACCTACTGCTTATTTTGAACTCTGAATCAGTTTGCATGTTTAAGTCTTATGTAGAGCTCAATCGAATTATGCAGCTATCCAATGAAAAGGAATTTCTAGAGTTAGGCGCAACCCAAAAGGTCTGTCTTTGACATCTGTTATTTCATTCTTTTTTTTTTGTTTGTTTTTTTTGTTTTCCTTCATGTTCATTTTTTTCCTTCCCCTCTCCTCTGTTTGCATAGCAAAGCTGCAAGCAGATATGCAAGGTCAGAACTCGCAAATGGAGGTCTATAGTGACAGTACTAACCTACCTTGCCGCAATGGACATCTAAAGCCAGGTGGGTTTAGTTTTATCGATGACTTAATAACATTAGCTGAATTAATCTTTTTACTTCAATGAGATCTGCAGCATTTGGGCGATGCACCTTTTTTTCAGGAAATAAAGCTGCCTTTTGTATAAGGCAGTTACTTGTATGTGTATTTTGTAGTTCTTTTCTCAAACCTACATATATTTAATAGCACAATTTTGTTAATTCTAAACTATGTAATTTGTAATAAAAACATTTTTATTAAACTTTTACTGTGCATTTTAAATGATTATTTACCATTTTCAATGGTCTCCCAGCCTGTATAAGAATTTGATCTCTCCACCCCTGAATGAAGTATTGTGGCTGAGTGGACCAGCCCAGGTGGAAGTACCAGACTGAAAATCCCTCTCTGAAACACACACTTATACATGGCTAGAAGCTCCGATGACACTGCTCCCTGTTACACGCTTTCACCAACTGCAGTTGTGGTATGCCAATTATGATGGCACTCCCCACAGGGTGGCTCCACTCCAGACACCCTACTTAATTTTATGAATGTCATGATCTGGAGATTATATAACCTGTGGGGCTTCATTAAAGAATAATATTTTTTTAAATGCACAATAAATGTTTTCCTTATCAAGCCCCCTACCAAGCTATTATTTAGAGAGCCATTTATAATACCACTAAAGTGGTCCTTCAAGGGCAGGAAAATGAGCAGAACTGTAATGTTGACTCATCAAGCCACCCATTCCTAGACAATCTAAAGAAAAATTGTTGATGTCGTGGCAAGTGTGTTTCCGTGCACTTCCCCCTGTATAACATCACTGCAAGCAGAGCTGTTGAAGCCATGCCCCCTGTTTGCCCAATTATGAACATAAACTATTGACGCAGCCAGCTAGGATGTGTGGAGTACTACATTTTTTTTTATTTTTTTTTAATGAAAATTTAAAGTGAAAGTGTACTGGATGGATATCGCATATTTTGTTACAGAACAAACTGCTTTTTAAATAAAATGCTATTGCTGTTCGCTTTATCTTAGCCAAACAAATTGTTTCCTGTAAAATATCTTCAATACATCCAGTACAATGACCAGTTCTCTACAATATCTATTTAATTAGATAAAATTTCTTAGAGCCATGGAACGCAACTGTTCTTTCATGCATTTATCATGTTGTAGACAGTACAAAAGTTGTTTGTTTGCATGAAATTATTTTAATTATTATCCATGTTTGATTGTATCATGTGCCAGTATAACCTGCCAAATGATTTTTAAGACTCATATTAACTATTAATCTGGCCTTTTTTAGTAGTTTAAAAGTATAAATTGTCTAATTGTCCTCTCCAAATGAGTTTATAAGGCTAGTTAGCAACGGAGATCAAATCATAAAGTGGCAACAATTAATCAAAATAACAATTGGTCTTTTGGGGGCAGTTGTATAGATGAGTTGGCTATATCGTCCCAAAATGCATAACACGCAGGCAAAATGGGTAGACACATTTTAAATGTCACATTTTGAATGTGCAACTTATGTTTAAAAACTTGTTAGTCATCACTAATATTAAATTATGCATCATGTACTTTTTTCACAGTGTTTAATTATAAAAAGTTTCTTGCACTAGGTGATCCTTTTTTAGCAGATTTACAAAGCTATTTTTACTCCTTTTCAACTGCTATTATGTTCTTAGAAGCATGTCGCCTTGTAAATGGAGACTACCATTGGTTCTGTTGAAATCACCGGCAGTTGGAGCTGCCACATTTTCATTGTTCAGAGAAAGTTCATGTGTATTCAGTCTACTCCCACTTGATGTAGTTAGTACCAAAATGGTAGGTTCTACATCAGCATAATTTCATATTAAAAGTAATAAATATGTTTTTTTTTTTTTTTTTTCTGTTGTAAAAATATTTTTCCCTATTTTCATTTGTAGTTATTCAAAATAATATATTTTATATTTATGACTTTAGTGGTCCTCAAATAATTGATCTGATGTTTGCTCTAATATATATTTCGCCTTTGAAAAGCTTTGAATTGGAACGGTTGTAAAACAAGAAGTCTGTATGAGTATTACTCCTTACATTTGTTTTTGTCATCTTTTCACAGAATAGTTTCTAAAAGCATGTCATTTTAGGTCTTCACTGCATGATTGTGTATTTTTGTATTGAGTTGTGTGCCAAAGGACTTGAGTGGTGTTATTTCCTGCATTTATTCTGTATGGTTAAAGCGTTTTGTATACAATCTTGTTTTATAAAGGTTGATTAGATAAACCCAAGCTAAAGGACCATTGTGGTCTAATATTGTCTTCTATACAATCTTCGGAAAAACCACACTTTGAAAATGGGCATCATGTTTTTACAATGTAAAAAAAATACAGCATCTAACCCTGACCGCTTTTTCTTTTTATGTGTAAGCTAGGAAATTGCTCTTCAAAAATGACGGGAGAAAAATTGTATGCCTGGCAATGCTGTTTGGCACTCAGTGCGAGCATATGGCCCCTCTGAGCCCCTTCGGCGCTCATGGTGTTGCTCGCAATAAGTGCCTTTTTAGGCATATTTTTGGTTTTTAGCAGGTCTTTCGAGTTCTGTGGTTCGTCAGTTTTTCAAGTCATAATTTTCCAAGCCCACAGTCCATCTACGTGTTCGGTACGGGCTGTAATTTTGTGCACTGCGCAAAGTCCTACTGGCCTCCCGATTGAGCGCTACAGGCGCTCATTGGAGCCCAAGTCCCGCGGGCCTTGCAGTGGCGTGCCTCAACTGCTTGCCTCGCTTTTGCAAGGCTCGTAAAGCGTGAAAAATGGTCTGTATATCCAAAACTATTATAGGTGATATGCTGGTATGGAAATTACCATTCTGGAATATTCTGACTGTACAGTGAGAATTTGACATCTTTACAACCATATAAAATGGATTGAACCTTGTTTATCCACTGTTGAACTAACTACACAACAATTTATATTAAGTGCAAGAGTATATAGAACACGAGAGAGAGAACCGTATAGTTATGAATCCAGCAGTACATGAGCTGATGGATTACTAGTCAAAAGGATAATCACATTCCAAACTTAACTTTTTTAATATATACACGATAAAAACAAGTATGAAATCATGAATACATAACTGGGCAACTGCCACACAACCAAGATATTGAAAATGTAGTCCTAAGTGTACATAGAGCAAAAATCGAATTTCACAGTGAAGAAAAACTGCTTATACAAGTTAAAGATGGAAAAACATTTTTTGGAAAGATGAAAAATATAAACGCATTTTGCCCATTATCAAGTTTACTTGTTAAAACTGCAATATAGAACAAAATGTGACCAAATTAGTCCTTTACTTGCACTGTCTGACAAGTACAGTGGATGGAGCCTGGAAGAAGTTGCTGAATACTGTTACAAACCCTGACTTGAGTGTGAAACAGACCGTATTCTTAAATTTCCCCTTCTGGATCGCCACCTTGTCTTGGTGAAGGCGCTTGTGTTCCTCCATGATGCTGTGAGCTATACCATGTAGGGCCACCCAAGTTGGGCAGGTCATGGCAGAGATGTCAGACTTGAGAAGGAACTGACAACCCACTCCAGTAAAAACCATATGGATAAGCACAACCAGAAACAGACAGAAGTGCCTGGAGGACTGTGCAACAGCAACATTTTTATATTTATCATGTGCTCCACATTTGCCTTCATTCTTTAGGTGTATTTTGGAAATTGTTTTGGTATTTGTTGACAATTCAAGACTACCAAGGTTGTGATTCAGAAAATACCAATGCACGGTATCATTGCCTGGAATAGCAGGTGCGGATTGTAGGGTTTGTGATGTAGCTCATTAATACTTGAGAAATGAAAGGGCGCATTACTAACTTTCCACTAAGGGGATACTGGATTGGCTTAGTGTGCATGCCAGCTTTACATGTATGTGCTCTCATTTTAAAGGACCACCACATGATGGATACTAAATATACAAGCAATGTACTTTATTTTAAAGTATATTGTCTGTGTATGCAGTATACTAAAGAATGAGAATTTAGCATATTAAAAAAAAAAAAAAAAAAAAAATATCAAACTTATTTTTTAAATGTGTTTTATTTGTACTCCATTCAAGCACTTCATTCCTTGTATGCTAAATTCTGGCATCCTATCTTATATGAAAGGTTTTTTTTGTTGTTTTTTTTTATTTAGTAGACCATTCAAGGCCCACTATAATGTCCTAACATGAGGAGTTAGTTGTTTTAATCATATATTTATAACATTCATATTCAATGGTTTAAAAGCAATATTCACTACTAAACTCACTTTCAATGATTAGACATCATCCCCAGTGGTATTTTCATTTACACCCCTGTAAGATCATAAAGCGTAGAGGGAAGGGTCTGTCTGGAAAACAGGTCTAAATAACTTAAGTTATCCCCTATTTAATCAGATCGTTCTTGCGTCAGCCTATGAATGTTTATACAATCTCACAGTACTCTTAATGTAATGTGTCTGAATATGTATCACTGACTTTTTTTTTTTTTTTTTAAAGAACCACTGCAGTTCAGGAAAAGACACTAGTTTTGTACATACATGACAGACTAACAATATTGGCAGCTGTGTAAGCCATGAACATAAAATTATTTTTTTGGGGGGGGGGGCGAGGGGAGATCTACATTTTTGAAGACTGTCTATCAGTACAGGAATCAATTTTGTGTTTTTGTTGCATCACATCCGGAGAGCTGAATGATAGGGCGGGGAGGGGGCATATGAGTCATCATTGGAGGAGGAGGGATCAGGTAGAAATCCAGAGATTTTGTTTGATAATTTGGATTGAAATGGACACCACACAAAAACGGCGTCCTTCAGGCACAAGCCGTTTCTATTAAAAGAATTTAAGAATTTTACCTGAAAAGGTCTGTTGCTTACACAGCTGATAATGTTGTTGATTTGTTACAGACTTCAAATGTCTACTGTAGATGTAGAAAAACATTCACTTTGGGGGTAAACGAGAGTGATTGCAAATGGCTATGTTGAAGTTGCGTTAATTTGAAGTACCAGTCTGGTGGTGCATCTGTTTGGATCGTTGCACTGCTATCACATTTAATATGCTTCCATATGATAACTTCTGTATATATTTATTTTGGACAATGTACAATATTTTTTCCTGTTTCTTTTGCTATATGCACACGGTATCTCCTTATGGAAAACTGCAAAATATAATTTACTACATACCCTGACACGTTTGATTCTAGGCTCTTCTTTGAACCTCTAATTTTTAATGCAAACTTTCCACATCACCGAAGGGAGTGCAAAATGTCTTCTTCACCCTTTTCTTTTCTTACAATTGACTATTGCATAATCCTCCTCACCACCCCATTATCTATCTCTCCCTATTGTAGTTCAACTTTTATTCTGCTACCATCTTTCCTTGTCAGATTATTGCTCCGAGGCAGTGCCTTCTACTCACCTTAAAGTTTAACTGTTGCCTTTCCCAATTTTAGCATGAGTGAATACCTTAAACACTGCTTGTGCATTAAGTTAAAGATAATTTAGCATTACTGTTTGAAAACAAAATCTAACTTTATACTGCACACATTCTTTCTTTTGGCATACAATTTAAGTTGGTGGCAATGGATTCACAAAATTTAAATAAATGCTTTGCACACCTAGGCAGTTATAGGCTCAATAAATTATTAGAGCAGAATTATAATAATAATAATGCAGTTATGCATATGAGTGGACTAATATGCTAATGTACATAAGATTGGTACCTTTTTTTTTTTTTTTTTTTTTAGAAGTTGTAACTAGCATAATATTTTGTGAACATTATAAATTCAGCTTTAAAACGTAAATGCGCACTTCTTGTCTTTCATGAAAGACTATGTACAAGGCCTGTTCATCCTAGCTGGATGTCATCTCTACCACTCTTCCTCAGTCACAATATTTCTTACTGCCCAGACACTTGCTTGGCATCCTTTCATCTTCTCCTTACTGAAGCATCCAAGAGTCGTATTCAGTCCTTTACTTCCACAATTCATCATATTCTGTCTTTTTCACACTACTCTGTTTCTATCTAATTGGGCCCAAATCCCACTCCCATAACATAATTAAATTAAATGAGACATTGAATGTCCAAGAAATGGCTAAAATGTAACTGTTCAAAAATAGAGGTGAATGAAAGGTTTATATGAATCCAAAATGTCACATGAATGAAACCGAAAGGATTGCATGAATTTACTTTGTCCAAGGAAAGCCCTTTTCTTGTGTATATAGACCCACTGATCTAATGTCACTAGGTGTGCGATTAAGGCATTTGAACATGTTGCTATCTTCCTCATTGTTGCCACACTATAACATTTGTTGTCGCTTTTATTAATCTTTTGGTCGTTTCTCACTTTTGTTTTGTTTTTTTCCTTTTAGAAAAGGGTGCTGTTCCAAAAAGGAAAGAGCCAGGACCACTGGCAAGTAATTCTTTCTCTCGTGCAAAGCCAGCTCCCAAAAGTGGGTCATCGGGTGCTTCAAGTCAGCATAGGATACCCAATTGCACTGGTGTGTCCTCATCTAGACAAGCTGGTTCCCACACATCTTCTAACAGGGTATGCAAGAGGTGAATTCTTACCCATGAAACCTCTCCCTTTAGTATTTTTCACAACCCGTGCAACTTCCATTCTATGTTGTCCTCTGAAGCATCCTGAATGGTACCATCTGTTGAAATTTCTGTCTGTTTATTAATGGGAAATTTCAACTAATGCTTCACTTCTAGAAAAACTCCAAATTAACTTCCCCATCCAAAATGTGTGTGGTTTTATTAAACGGATGTCTAAATCACTCTGTCATTTTTTAAATGTCCTCAAATAACCTTTAACAACTATTTACTTTAACTGGAACATGTTCTTTGTTTTTTTAATAAAAATTGTTGGTAATATTATGGCTTAACTAAAAATGTCCTTGCTGACCATTTTTGGCTTTTTTTATGATCTTGTATTAAATGTCCATGAAACTCCCAGATTGTCTACCTATGACTTTAAAACAAACAAATGAAGTTAAATTGCTTTATTCACAGATTCTGTTGCCATGTGCACAATTCTGGCACCAACAAGTATGGTTTCCTTTTTGTTTTTTATTCTCATTTATAGGGTGCAGTTGGAAAAAATAACACCAGATCAAACAATAAACCAACCACACCTACTTCTGCCATAAGGAAAAAAGACATGAAGAATTTACGAAACGTAGATAGTAACCTTGCAAATCTAATTCTGAATGAAATTGTGGACAGGTATGTCCAGTACTATTGTTGAGTATGTTGTGGACATGTTTTTATGTTTGTCTGTCTATCTTGCCCTCATTCTTTTACTATAATATGTTTGGTTTATAGTGGGTGCTTTTTTGTGCTTCTCTTTAGAAACTGAATGTATATTTTGATTATAATTGAATACAGTATTGGATACCTTCTAATATAGTCAAGGTCCCTACAGATTAAGTCAGCTCTTGAGGATAAAAAAAAAAGCATAATCATAATAGGAAAATTATGTGTGTCTCTTTTTTTTTAATTTATTTTTTTATTTTTTTAAGTTGAAGGAAGCTATTGGCATAGTATATACTGTATATATGTTGAATAATAGAATATACATATTTTGAGAGAGGGTACATTCGGTTATGCTGACAAAAAGGGGAGGGTGAAACTGTGTTCTCAGCATATGAGAAAAAAATGGATAATGTTTAATTGGGAATTTTTGTTTTTGTATATAAAATGTTAAACATAGGTATTTATTACCCAAATATGTTTCTGCTTAATCAAAGTTGTTTTAACAAGGATCAGACTTGTTAGCAGGCCATATTATGGAGGGGCAGCATAGACTTTTTCGGGAACCTAGGAAAGGTTTATGCATATAGATACTGGTTTAGAATAACCAAAAAGGTCAGGATCTATTGGCTCCCTGGCTCATAGGTTTGTAACGCCCTGATGTAAGATCCTCTGGGCAGTATCTTCTCATTGTGTCTAAAAGCTTATTTTTCATGGCTCAGTCATTATCAGTCACGGGAACAGTCACTTGTCAGCCAGTTAGGTAGTTTAGACCGGAACAACTTTGTAATTTATAGCTTTAGTGGTTTTTTTTTTATGTTCCAATTCAATAATGAAGCGATTTTTTTTTTTTTTTTTTTTTTTTTTTTTTTTTTTTTACAAGTTTAAAAAAAAAAAAAAAATAACAATCCGTAAAGCAAATAGATACCTAGTGTGTTAATGCAGTGTTTTTATTAACATAAGATTTAGCATTTCATGTTATAAGCAAATAAACATAGACCCAAGCTCAGAATTACAACCACCTGAGTTCTATAAATCAATTTGAGTTCTTGAAACTCACTAGGGTTCTGTCTTCTCTAATAGTCTTCATAGAAAAAGGACTGATTGAATATCTGTTTAACCTAGGGGAATTTTTCCCCCTTTTTCTTAATTTTCAGTCATGTTTTCAAAATGCTGTTCACCTAGAAAATAAGTTATATTGTTTTACTTTTGTGTGAATAACAGGAAATAAACAAGAGTAGGCTTTTTTAATCTACATAAACAGCCTATTGCTGCCTTCTTTATTTAGCACTACAATGTACTATTTGACTTTTCTTTGTAACTATTCTAAAATTAAGGTCATGTGTACAAACACATTTATGAGCATATTCCTTACCCAGAACCTCTTCCTTCAGACCTTTTGTATGCTGAATGATTACAGGGCACGGCAGTTTTGCGAAACCACACAGAATCTGCTTAATAAAGGTTTTTTTTCCCTTATTGTTCCCTTGGGTTATAAAGCATTCTACTATTCCCTTTTTCCTTCCAGTGGGCCATCTGTGAAATTTAGTGATATTGCGGGACAGGATCTTGCTAAGCAGGCACTGCAGGAGATAGTTATTCTTCCTTCCATACGACCAGAGGTAATATTTAAAATTAAGATATCTAATATATTCAATCCCATTCGTCTGCTAAGCATACAGTATTACGTAATGATTGGTAATAGAAACCTCAAGTATAGCATGCTGTTAAATCATAATTTTTATATTATGATAAAGGTTTGACATTTTAAAAATGAATAAACTCCACTGATAATATTTTAAAGATGTATTGTTATATTTTGTACTGAAATGTTAAATTAGAAGTAACTATTTTTTGTTTGTGTGTATAATATAAAAAAAAAAGTACAGAATACATGTCTTAAATCACATGTTCAGTCACAAAGTATCCTTAACTGAAATGCGGAGCAGAAACATTACAATTGGATATTTGTGCTGAGAACTGCAGTGTTTACACAGAAAATAAAAATGAATAGTATTCTAGTAGTTTGAATTGCTGCTTTCTTCATATTTGTTCTCTAAATGTTTCTTGGAAAAATATCTGTTTTGCATAAAGGTATAGTTTCTATACGGTTACTACGCTATTGAGCTTCTTTTTCAAAGTGGAGACAAAAAGAGGCTCCACAGGGTAACGAGGTCTGTCTCACTGGGTGGAAACCTCTGATCTTATGGAAGCTAAGCCTTTGTGGTCTAAGCCAGCAAACGGGGCGTTTTTTTTTTTCTTATTTGCCAGTAAATCTAGAAGCTCTTTCTATCTGCAGTACATAATAGTAGGGTATACTTTTAGGAATGCTGATTGGAGAAAATAGTTAAAGCACCACTGTATCATGGACACGATCATGAAAATAACCTAATTAGGCAGAAAAAATTGTAAACCTAGAAACATTAAATGATGCTTCTGACAATTTGAAGGTTGCATATGTAAGAGGGGTGTTTACATTTGTACAGGACAGAACTTGCATTTCCTTATGCGAGTGCCCCACCTCTGAGCATGTGCTGGTGTCAATTTCAGAATAGTCTAGTGATTAAAAAATAAAAATCCTGTTACACTTTCCACCACATCCTCCTCTACCCCTCCTTCCACTCTCTTTATAGATAAAAATTGACACCAAACTCAGAGCAGAAAGTACTCTGATCAGACAAGATGGAAGCTTTCTAAATGCAAATAGAATCTTCAAAACTTAAGATTTCTCTAAAAATGGCTCCCCGTTCATGGCTTGCTTAGCAGCTAATGCGGTTAGTTTGGTGCATATTTCAAATGTGATATATATATTATATTATATTATATTATAAATGCTGCAATTTCTAGCACAATTTAAGTCAAATGTCCACAAAAAAATACATTTCCTGTTTTCTAATTATCTCAATATTACCTCTAGTTGTTCACTGGTCTGAGAGCTCCCGCACGAGGGTTATTGCTGTTTGGCCCTCCGGGAAATGGGAAGACTATGCTGGTAAAAAACTATTATTATAGAGGCTGTCTATACTTATTTATTTTTTCTTTTGATTGGCTTGCATATGTAATAACTTATTTTTTTTTAAATGTTTCAGGCAAAAGCAGTTGCAGCTGAATCCAATGCAACATTTTTTAACATAAGTGCTGCAAGCTTAACTTCTAAATATGTAAGTACCAGAATTGTAGTTTTCAGTTTTAATTTAATTTATAATAAATGTACGGTTTGGTATGATGTTTTTTCTTGGAATTCTATTTGATATACTGAATTGGGAGCTGAGCCATTTATTCTGGATTAGAGGTACTATGTATTGAGGTTGCCTCTAAGCATTGGCACTTTACATTGACTTATGACTTTTTTCCTCTATACCATGAATAGACATTACAACTGGTGATTGTAGGTACATGTAATATCAGATTCATATGACTTTATTAATTGGCATGTAAAGTATTGTTCGTACATAGTACTCAATCTGGTGGTCGTTTTTAATACTCAGCAATTCCCCATTTGGGTATTTTTAATATTTGGGAATAAAGGTTAAGTTGAAATTATAAATAGAGTTCTTTTTTGGACCTGGGATTTCTCTTTCTTTATGGGAATTCTCCATAAAGTAGTACATTTATTTTTTTGTATAACTCTATCGGTATGGAGGTGCATTCCTCAAGTATCGGTGTAGAATTTATTCTGGATGGTTTCAATTTGGGGTTAAGCAATATCGATGCAGGGTTATATAGTGAAAACTTTATATGAGCAACAAAATTATAGAAAGTCTTTAAAACTCTTTGTATAAAAAAAAAAAAGTTTAGGGGGGAGGTTAAACTTTTTGAAATTTTTAAAAACGAAACTCTTTGTAACTTGTTGATTCTTGCTGTAGTGACTATAATTGGGCTCAAAGTGATGCACTAACTGATCAAAATGAATCGTAATGAGTGTCTTTAAATCTGGTCTTGTTACTGGTACTTGGTGTATGGAGTTCTCTATTCCTTGTTTAAAAGAATCATTTTATGCATTGCGCTTCTGCAATATCCTCCATGTAATTTTTTTTTTACAGATTTATAACTAGAAACGAAAATTTATAACTAGAAAAGAAGGTTACTGCACTGCCAGTGAATTGCTAGTTACTTACTTTGGGCCTCCATTCAAATGCGATTTGGCCAATTAAATAGGGCTCTGTATAAGCATAGAGCATATATATATTTTTTTTTACAGAAGTTTTTAGTTAGTGAAGACCTTGCTTTTGGATAGTAGTTCATGAACAAAAAAAAACAAAAAAATGCTATGTGCTTATATAGAGCCCTATTTAATGGCCAAATCGCATTTGAATAAGGCCCCAAGAACTGGAAACTACACTATTAACAACTTATTAAACATATGATTTCCTGAAAGCTACTTCTGTGTGTCCAATAATTTGTGAGACTCCTCTTTTTTTTAAATTATTATTTTAATCTTTTTTGTGTTTCATTATTTTTAGGTAGGAGAAGGCGAAAAATTAGTACGTGCTCTCTTTTCTGTGGCTAGAGAACTGCAACCATCTATCATTTTCATAGGTAAGACCTCAAGGCTTGTGGTTATTTCCAGTTCACTGGTAATAATTAATGTCATTTTGTGGTCCAATTCATTCTTAATATTGTATTATAAGAGTGTAATATTCTGTAAATTGTGACATCTCACTGTAGCGTACATTGCATTTATATGGCAGAACATACTTTTTGCTGCTTCATGTTTGCAGTGGCAAGTGTTACTGATAGATTCATTTTCTAAGCCTGAATAAGATTGCAGACTCCTAATTCTAATGATATTAACACAAAGCAAATACAGAAGAAGATATTTAATGACGACTTCTTGTCACCGTACACATACTGCAGTAGAGAGCAAAAGCGACTAGTTCCATATGTTTTACAGACATAATTGTACAGGACCACTGTGTAGGGAACAAAGGTATAGATAGATTGGTAAAGTAAAGTAATCCTCATTACCTGTTTCTGTGCCCTGTTGTGATGTACAAGTTTTTGAAAATAACTTGGTTAGTCATCCCCCCCACTCCCACTAAGGAGAGGTCAGAAGACATGACATACTTTTGTTGTCTATACTGTGGTCTTTTTTTCAGTCTTTTTTACAAGTAAAAACATTTTATTCTTTAACATAACAATATCCTATTTTAAACTTAATATAAACAAAATTTAGTGTAGTTGTTAATCAAATTATTCTACAGTACACCAAAACCATTTTTTTTTTCTCTTTCTCTCATCATATGCACTTTGGAAGTTTTGTCCTCCTTGTGCTTTTATTTCTCATTCTTGCATGTTTTTGTCCATCTATATGCTTTCATGATACACTGGGGTTCCCATTTGGTGTGATTATGGGTTTCACAAGTTAATTATCCTATAATGTTGTATCCACTAACAGCTGCATCTTGTGCAAATGTTGGTGTATAATAAAAATGGCATTTGTCTCCCAGACTCACATGCTGTTTAAAATGTCATCCTTGCCGCCATGTCTCAAGTTCTTTCATGTTGGACACGTTACATAAATTTGCAGACACTTAAAATGAATCCAGCTGTGATGTTTAATGAGATGAATGACCATTTTGTTGAAAGCTTTTGTTGTGGGTATGTGCCGTTTAATTTACCAGCTCTAATGTGGTTGTACTAGTTAATTTTCCATAAGGTGCAGGCAAGATCTTAGAACTGTAATGACACAGGAAATACCACCACATGCACTGCTAAGAGTACAACATCATTTTTCCTTGTTGCATAGTTTTTCATGTGTTCATTATGATGCTCACAAATAATTAAGCGTTGAGAGAAAAAACAGCAGACTTTCAGATTTAATTATATTTTTTCTTTCATCATGGGGCAAAAATGCACACTGTGTGACCAGTGTTTTAACGGAGTGTATAAAATATGTGAATTCATTATTATTCAAATTCATTGTTGAATGGACCACTGTTTGTAAGGTTTGTTTTTAAATGCCTGTATAGATGGTATGCCAAAGAATGAGAACTGAGCATATTACTAAAAAGAACACCTTAGAATCACATGGAACACATAAAAAAAAAAAAAAAAACTATCTGCAGCTCTGATCATGCAGTACATTCCTCCTTTGTTGCTTTGTCACACAAGCAGGATTCTATGACACCGCATAATATGCTATTTTTTTATTCTTTGACCTACGGTCTTCTACATAGACTGTAATAAAAAAAAAAAAAGGAGCAGATCTAGGTTGAATTTTGAGGGGCTGGCTTGAACTGTGAATAACCTCTTAGTTTCTGGAAACTAATTTTTAATGACAAAACCTTACATTTAAAACTACTCTTTAATCTTCTTTAATTAAGGTGCCTATTAGAGGGGGCCACATAAGCCACAAATGTGTCCTGATTTGTGATCTACTGCAAATCATTCTTGTACAGATGTAGTTAATCTGTGCTTCAGTTCTTCCAGTCAGTAGACATAACGTTTGCATAAGGTAACCATTTTTAGTGCCTTACCCAGAACAGTCCTGGAATTCTTATCTGTCCAAGCAAAAAATTGTAAGTGCCGATCTCTAAATGGAGAATTCTGATGTGCGAAGGAGCTTGAGAAGATGCCCTCTATGACAACCGTTCAAACAATTTAGATAGCAGACTTGTTGAACTATTTGCTTAGGTAACCAATAAAATGTGTACTGAGCAGCAAAGATTGTCTAGACTTAAAACCTGTTTAGAATACATTTTGTGCATACATTGCATTATGGTGCACATATGCCAACCATGTGATCAACTCCCCCAAAACGAGAAAGCATTGTGCTAAGGAAACAAAGTAGCTCCTTCATTTGGTACACAAACAATTCCAGGCACAGAAGAGAAGATTTGCGTTTTAATATAAGCCATGATCCCTTGTCAGTTTTATGTATTGTGCATGTGTTTCAGACCACAACAATGATAATGCTTTTAAGACTTGCATTATTTGCATTTATTTTATTTACTCACAGATGAAGTTGATAGCCTTTTATGTGAAAGAAGAGAGGGAGAGCATGATGCCAGCAGAAGATTAAAAACTGAATTTTTAATAGAATTTGATGGGGTAGGTATGGCCTTTCTTCTCTTGTAATGTGATGTCTGTGCATGGTAATTGAGTATGCAAGCACCTTTGATGTTCTCATTCCTAAAATAGGTGCATTTTATGATTGTTTGGCCAATCCTACAATTTGTGGGAGTGTCCAATATAATTTGTACTACAAAGCTGGATGTACTTATTAAATATAATCTGCACTGTATGTAACATTTTTTATTTTTTTATTTTGTGATGTTCTTAAATTAACCTCCGTCAGAACATGTATTTATAAAAAGTAGGAAAATAATAAAATCGCTTTTATTAGTCATAAAAGAATTTAATTTTATATTTGATAAACTAGCCCAGCTTACAAGGTTAAGAATCCTACTTGGGATCTTAAATATACATACATCATTTTCCTACTTATTTTTATTTTTTATGATGTAGTTTCTAACCACTTTTAATTAGATTCCTTAGGTTAGTGTTAATTTTCTCAACTAAGGCTGACGTGTGACTTGCAAAAACTCAATAAAACCATACAGGAATTGAAGAAGACTCCTCTATCTATGTCTAAAGATTTCCATTTCATGGAGTAATTGTTGATGAGAAATTCGGTCTTAACAAACCATTTTATTGTGGCATTTCAACTTTTTCAAAACAGTCTTTTGAGAAGGTGTGAAATACCATGGCTCCTCTGAAAGTTGAATTATGAGTTTTATCTGCAAGTTCTTATATGAAGTATTCTTTGTATTACAGGTCCAGTCTAGTGGAGATGACAGAGTCCTTGTCATGGGGGCAACAAACAGACCTCAGGAGCTTGATGATGCCGTTCTCAGGTGTGCCATACCTTATTACAAAACTCTTTTAGGGTTAAATACCGTTACTTTTAACATATTCCATGAACTGTCATTTTTTAATGATCCAGATCTCCTGTACTGTTCAATGTGAGACACACATTTCTAAACGGATCCAGAATCATATGATGATCTCATAAACTTAAAACCTTTTTAAAATATTTTGGCTCTGTATGTAGATGCCTTGGTTAAACCAATGTGAATTTTACTTTTTTAGTGAATGTACAGGGTACTTATTCCTTTACAGAGGGAGCAATTCAAATTCTAGTCCCTGTGACCAAATAGTACACATAGCCTCATCCACCAAAACTGAATATATATGAGCAAAATAAACCACACATTCTATTTTAATGAAACATTAGTGCATTGTATACAAATTAAATTAAATGTACAGCATGCCAACCTTTTTTCACACACCATAGACATGCAAAATTGATATATATCTCTTACAATCAACACACTTCAGTGTCACATGTGAGTTATTGCAACGTCCTCAAAACACACAGACAAGACAACATTTTGGATACCTGTGGTAGACCAGACACTTATTAGCATAGTTGAGATCTGAGTATGGTCAGGCCGAGATATCCTGAAATCTTCACCTGTTGGTCCATTTCACTCTAATAAAAGGTGTACAGCTTGCATATATTGACATTTTAAGGTATAGTATCTGCCCACATAAGCCAAATTACCTGTAGCAAATGGTGACATTTAATTTAGAACCAATACTTAAGTACATTGTCCAGACCATACATTTACAATAGTGAAGTAGACATGAGCTCCTAATCTTCCCACCTTCTAATTCCACTCCTCAAATATCTCAATATTGACTATTCCATCCTTGACTTGCCTCACTCTACTAGACTATCTTTCTGCATTAAAACATTCAAAACCTTACTAAAACGCATCTGTTTAAATAAGCTTATCACCTTCAGCGTTATGCATAAATGCACACTCTGCACCATAATATCACTCGCCCACAATCTACATTACAATGCAAAACCACCTCCACTTTCTTGAGTTTTGCCTTACACATTGCCATCTTGTAGCTATTACCTTTCTGTATTGCCCTAAATCCTTTAGATTGTAAGTTTGCCAGTTTTCAATCTTCAAAGCTGATTTGTGAAAAAGAACTATGTAAGTTTGGATTTAAGCTCAGACAGGGCAATCCAATATTTTGTATTGTTTTTGCCTTGTACTTAACCCCTGTATAGCTCTATGGAATATGTTGGCGTGTTACAAATAAAGGATGATGATGATAATAATAATAACAACAACAACAACAACAACAACAATAATAATAATGATAATAATAAGCCAGATGCTTTGTTGTAACTGCTATTTGAGCTGTACAGCACCATCTAGTGGATGTAATCGGCATATATTCTGCTACCGAAAATGATCCTTCATTTCCAATTTGAGGAAATTGCCCTCTTGCATTCCTAGCCAGATCACCTTTATGAGAATAGTATTAAAACTGTTTGTAGCAGAAAATACTGAAAGAAAGACATGTTTATATATAACAATTTATTGCAGCAGCTATAATATGTCAAAGCACTGTAGGTTTTAGGACCCTAATTTGGAAAATAGCTGTTGCTGTAAAATTAAACTTTACACCATGACAGTAACCTACAATTTTAACAATATACACTTCATTATGCAAGGTTGTAATGAAAAATAAATACATACAATTGCTTTCATGACATTAATTTAAAGCTAGGTTCAAAACTGTATTTACACTTCCTGGAGGTTGGTGTACAGTTACTTTTATGATAAAGAAAAATACAAATGTGATAAAATCTAAATAAAATGAAACCATTGATGCATAACTAAAGATAATGAATTTTTACTTTCTAAAAGTTTTTAGGTATTTAAAAGAACATGTAGAAAAAATGACCACAGTGATCCTTTTACAAAAATCTTACATATTGTATACATTGAATTTGAATATGGCTGTTGCATTGTTTAGCTGCCTTCTCATTAGGTAGGGGGCATTTTACGCTAATGAGATTTAAATTGGTCATATTAAAGGAATACTACATTTTTAAAGGCACATCTAAGTTTCCTGTATTATGAATGCATCCGGTAGAGGAGAATTTTTTTTTTTTTACCAAAATACACATGAACAAACTCATCCTGATGTTTGTTAAACGCTTGTGTTTGCAAGTAGCAGCTTTTGTGAGTCAACACCCCTGTAAATCCCTGCTAAAATTAGCATAACATTCATAATTTGTTTTGGCCAATGACAGGCAGCTAATACATTTCAATTAACTGTAACAATCGGTGATGGTAGTTGGTGCAGGAAGGAAACAAGAAGTCAGAATCTGATTTGTAGATCTCTGCATTGAGCTGCTGCTGGCTTGAAAGTTAGTAAAGGGTTAAAATCTGAACCCAAATACAGTGTTTCTATTGGGCGGTTCACTGTGCCTATGTAAGCCACTGTGGGATTTGGGAAACCAGTCCTTTTTTTAAATAAAATGTTTTTGTATGTATATAGAATGACTCCATGTAATATGCGTTTCTGATATAAGCAGCATGTGTAAAAAGAGGGAAACTTAGATAGGCAATTCAATTGTTATCTGCTTTGCAATTTTTCTCCTATTCATAGAAGCAGATATACTGGAACCAAAAATGTTGGGTATTGGCACATATTGATGTACTTCATAGTTAAAAGTTGTTAATTTCTTAAAAAAAAAAAAAAAGATATGTTGCCCATTTTCTACTATGGTTGTTAACATATTGTAAACCATGGGACTACCATGATGCTTCACATAAACAGGTCTTTCTTTTAATCTCCTCAATTTGTACCTCTCTGTGCTCTGAGGTGGCATTGCAATATAATGATATTGGTGTTGCCGTAACGAAGGTGACAGAGCAGTAGCAGTCACTGTGGCCATCTATATACTTTTAACGCTCTATAGACTCCTGAAGAAGCCCAATAGTTGGTGAAATGGGTATTAAAACAGCGTTTTAATAGTATTGTCTCAACTTGGTTACACCAACATCATCACCTTGTAACACCACCTCATCTGGAAGTGCAGGAACAGAGAGTTGTAGGTAATAACCGGATGGAATAAAGGATTACACAAAGACTGTGGTAATTTTGCTTTCCACCAAATATTGTTTTTCTAATATCTTGTAAACAGCACTTTTTTTTAATACGTTTTATATACTAACAGAGTAAAAAGGATGATTTTCACTTCTACCTCATTTTTACCTAGCTCAGTGTTGCTTAACTATATTTATTTATTTTTGGCAGTGAGGGCCGGCAGTGTGCATAATAGCCGTCATTATTAAAATAATTTCAGTGACCTATCTCTGTAAAAAGCTTGATTTAACGGTTTGGTTGTTTGTTTTTGTGTTTTTTTATTTACATTTTTATTTATTTTTTACAGGCGATTTACTAAAAGGGTCTATGTTTCTTTACCAAATGAAGAGGTAAGATCTGTTTCTTTATGCATTTTCATTTTCCTGATACACTTTAAAACATCTTGACACTTGGAGACACAGAACATAAAAATCATATAGGCATAATTTACAGTGATGTGAGATTGGCAGCCATTTTAATATGACTATATTTCTTTATTTTTTTTTTTTTGTAGACCAGGCTCATCCTTCTTCAAAATCTTTTAAGTAAACAAGGCAACCCTCTGACTCAAAAAGAGCTGGTTCTGTTGGCCAGGTAAGAGTTGAGAAATTAAAGTTTGGTTGTAAGTTAGCAACTATTGCTATACCTGGCTATGTATTTATCATTGCTTGTTTGGGATGAAAATAAGATTAACTTTATAATAAATCTTATACCTTTCAGATTGACAGAAGGATACTCTGGAAGTGATATAACTGCCTTGGCAAAAGATGCTGCCCTTGGACCTATCAGAGGTAAATACATGCACAGTCAACAATTTGCATACATGTACACAGCAAGGTCATCCTGTGTCCACACTTAAAGGGTCTCATCAGGATATTTTTTTTATAGAAGAGTCTTAACTAGGTTTCTTGATTTAATTGCATCTCTAACATAATTATTATACTTCAATGAAGTTCCCAGAGTAAATTTAATATAAAAATGTCATCGAGGAAGATGCAGTTCAGTGTTTTATCTTGTTAATTATATAAAAATGTATATATGGTCTGTAAGAGGTTATAGGAAAATATTCCGTTAATGATAAAGAAACAGAGAAAATATCTTTTACAAAGATTTATTTTTATTTACTATTATGATTTTGACAATTATTAGGCTCCATATGACTTTTTAGTATGTAGGTTATGGTAATGAGTGTTTGACATAAAATCAAATGTTTTTTGTTAACTAACATTGCCCAGAAGGAATACCACCACATAGCTAGACAATAAGTGTATCACATTTATTTTTATTTTTTTTGCACTTCTCTGATGGCCTGCATAGTATATGTCACGATCTACTGCTTCTCAGTCGGGCTTGATAAGGCTGTTATTGCCAAACCTACCCAGCAGATCTACCAGATTCTTTTGATCTCTTCACTAAAACAGCTGATATCTCTTAAATTAGATGTAGTCTTTAAGAATATGAATGCAGGCTCAGCATTATAAGAAATCAGAAACTGTTTTTATGTCTGTGGACAAGGGCTCATCTATAAGGCATCATAACAGCAACTTCATTCATACAGTCATTGCGGTTATCTTCTTACCTCCCTTTTTAAATAGGAGCATATCTGTCTTCAATATATGTCGTCTTCCCTTGGCTTAGGAATATATATATACTAGCGAATTGCCCGTCAAAAAATGACGGCAATGAAATTGTAAGGTAGCTAATGCTGTTTGGTGTATAATACTGAAATATGTAATACATTACTAAATTAATATACTGTACCTATTTTGAAGCATTGTGATGAAGAGCTGGCAATCTGTGTTGATGTTGCTGCAGCATTAGTGGTGTGGAGCTGCTGTGTAAGCATGCTGAATGTGTGCACTGTGTGGTATGAATATCCGTAGGTTGTTTGTGGCGTTTTGCAAGTTTCTTGTGGTGTTTTGCGAGTTAAGAGTGCTGTAGCCTCGTTTTCGTTTTGTTCGGCGGCCATTTTTTCTCTCGCTTACGTTTTTTTTTTAGTCTCTAAACTCTTTTATTTCGAGTAAAATGAAGGTCTAAGTTGCATTTTTGAGGTCCTGGGTGCTCCCTCTTGGTGTAGGTAAGGTTTTTATGTATGTGCTGTGTGTATGTATTGTGTTTTACATTTTGTAATGTTCGCGAGTTGCCTCCGAGTGTTGCGAGGCCGTAATGTGTGTGAACGTATGTTGTTTGCGAGTGTAGTAATGTGTGTGTCGTGCTCTTTGGGTTGCGACGTGAAGTTTGCGAGGGTCGCAGTTGCTGGCATGGAGCGCCCGCAGCGTTGGCAACAACTCGTACGCTCACAACTATATATATATATATATATATATATATATATATATATATATATATATATATATATATATATATATATATATATATATATATATATATATTCTTTAAGACATTCAACCCAGCATTATCTCAACTGCCCTCAGAGACACCAATACATCTCTCTCTGTCAGAAAAAACTCAACTGCCTAACTGCCCTCTGTGACAGTTACAGCCAAACACAACATTCTAAAAGATTTAACTCTTAATGACCCAACATGCAGCAAACAGAATCACACATCACACATAGGCAAGCAACATAACATACAGTAAAACACATATGGTAATCAACATAATATAAAACAGCACAGCATAACATATATAGGATAATCAACTTAACATAAAAGCATATTAAACAACAAAACTTCTACTGACCCCAAAGGGGGTTCAGGGGAATCATGACAGTATATAACCAATGCAACTTATCTCTAATATAGTACTGTATATAGTCTCTCTGTTTGGCAATAGGGTTCGTCAGTTAACTTATTTATTGAAGGATTGTTCCTTTTAAGATGCTGCATCTCCCTTTGATTCTTTCAAATGGATGTTTTTGCTATTGTTGCTCATTGTAATGGCAGAATATCTAATTAGCAGTATTTTTGTCCGTGCACATGGAATCCGTTGGAAATATCAACCAAAATCTTGTATTCATTAAAGCATTTTCACTGACGTTCTGTTAAACCACACACTTTGTATTGTAGTTTTCTTTATTTCCACAGCACGTTGTACTTCTCTTTGGTTTTACTGAACGTCAGTGAAAAATGTTTTAATGACTACAAGCTTTTAGTTAGTACTGCCAGGTTTACCCTGTCATATCGTCTGCTTGTAACCATAATAAACTTAGATTTCACTCTAGTTCCCATAAAATGCAAACTGTTGATTTTAGTGACCTTAAAGTGAGACTGAAGTACAAACATTTCTAGCATGCATTTAAATGGTCACAATTTAATTATCACAGTGTTTTTAGTATGTGAAATAATCTATAATATAGAAAAATTACATTAAATATAGACTGTGAAGGATTGTTTACTCCTTCTCTGACATTACAGGAAACTATTGGTGTATGAAATGGAAAATACGGTACTTATGTTAAATAAATGGGAATAAAAGTTAAATAAGAACACACCAATAACATTGTGATACTTTTCTTCAATTAATATCCTTTATTTTCTATGGGGAGAAATATATTTCGCAGACTACAGTGGCTGTTTTATGTATTAATGGTATCGCATATCCACCTTAATTTATTAAGACTTTTATCACATATATAGTTGTGAGCAAGCAGGTTGTTGCTAACGCCGCGGGCTCGTGTAGCGAGCGTGCGGCCCTCGCAAAGCAAGGCCAGCAGTTGCTGGCAAGGAGCGCCAAAGGCGCTCCTTGCCAGCAACTGCGGACCTCGCAACATTTACATACTTACGAGAAACAAATACAAGACGCGGGACTTAGAAAAAAAAAAACATTACAACCTTGCAAAAATACGACTAATGGTCGACCCGCGCGAACCTGAACACATTAGAAACACAATAAAAACGCACAAAAAATACATAAAAACATACCCACAGCAAGGGGGGCACCCAGGACCTCTGCAAGTGAAGTTACACCTCCATTTAAGTCCAAATTCCAGAGTTTAGAGACACGAAAATCCCCTGAGAGAGAGGAAAAAATGGCCGCCGAAGAGAACGAGGCTACAGGACCCTAAACACGCAAAACACCACCAAGCATATACGCATTTAAAAAAGGAGGGTGTTGAATGTAGCAAATAAATGTTTAGGGTTGGAGGACAGGTTTGATATTAGTGATGAGAAGTAGTGTTGTTTGGAAATATTGAGGGCAGAGAAGTAGGAGCGCAAGGAAATCTTGTAGTTGAGAAAGTCTGCTGAAGTGCGAGATTTCCTCCATAGTCATTCTGCAGTGCGTGAGCATCTCTGTAGATAGCGTGTTTGTGTAGTGTGCCATGGTTGTAGATGAGAGCGAGGGTGTTTGCTTGTGATTTATGGGGGCAAGAGAGTCAAGGGTGGAGGTTAGAGTTGTGTCGTAAATTATACCATGCCATGAGTTGCGAGCTTAAACCATTTGTCGAACGTGAGATGGGCGGCCGTGAGCATGATCAATTAGTCAAACCCGTAGTTACGGGTTTAGACTGAGACAATTGCAAAAGAGATCGTCAGCATTATGTCACTGAAAAATGGGCGTTCGATTTCAAAGGCTTACGGTTTTCAATCACGGGGTACGAATGGACCCACATTTCAGATGTAATGCAATATTGATAAAGCAGTAAATATGATATTCTATTACATGCAAGTTCTGTTATATGTATTAACACATTGATTGCCGAGATCGAAATATATTTTTTATGTTGATTTGCGAGCTTGAGAATCTTGTGCTATTAATTCTGACCTAACATCCCTTTCCCTTTTAATTATTTGTACAGTAGTGTGTTTATATTTGCATTTACAGTGCTACAGATAGGGCTTTCAGCCCCTGGCGGTTCCTCTTTAGCACACTTTGGCTGCTTGGCTCCATTTGCAGGTTACGGGGTTGAACGCCAGTGAAATTGTTACAATTTAAAAGCTGAATTGGAACGTGGCAGTTCATGGCTTGAGAGAAGAAAGGGTTTGCGGCACGCAGTTCAAATTTTTAAGTCCCGTAGGGTTTTTCGCATCTAACCCGCAAGTTGTCTGTGGGTAGCTTTAAAAGGCCAATTTAATATCTGTAAGTCTTGCGGGCTACGTTACGGGCTACGGTTCTACACGTAGAGGGAATTTAATAGGGCTACATTTCTTATAGAAGTGGAACAGCCTTCCAGTGGAAGTGATGGACTAAAACGCAGTTAATTAATTTTTAAGTATACTTGAGATTATGTTTACTAACTAGATTATGTCATGTTTACTAACCCAAATCTATAGATTTGAGGGCAGGCGGAACCAAAAAGTCTACCCATTCTATCTATCATGCATTTAAAACAAAGTGTGGTACTACAGTTGCCCTTTAAAATCCTGTTGATTGATTTTATTTCTAATTACAAACATATTAACACTTTAAAGTGTTTAAAGAACTCAAAATAAGTCTGATAGTTCTAATAAAATAGTAATACTGGAACTCCTAGAAATGTTTGTATACAAGGTTTTAAAAGAGTCTTATATATAATGTGTAGTGTTGCTTTTAACCAATCTAGCATGAAATTCTGCACACTGAAATTAAATAAACTTTATATTTTCTTTTTTTTTTCCCTACAGAGCTTAAACCCGAACAGGTGAAAAATATGTCTGCTAGTGAGGTAAGTAGGGGTGAAGTTTATAGTATGTCACAAACCATTTTAATAGTTTCATGACATTAATATGGCTTTTTGCAGTTGCTTAAATAGCTACAGAAAAGTTTATCTTTGAGAGCCACTGTGTTTTTTTCCTCTCTCCGGGGTGCAAAAGCATCTAATAAAATACAGGAATTGGTGCAGTAAAACAATTTTTTTTTTTTTTTTTTTAATACTTGTCCTATATCAGTTATTCAAGGTTGTATCCCAGGATATGTGGGATATTTATTTCATCATGTTCCATCATAGCCTCTTGTTTCCTTTAGTATAAAGTTAGTTTGAAGAGAGAAAAGGCTGAAACAAACTACCCAGAACCCTTGGAGCCGAGACTCCAAAAATGTGTACTGCTTGTTCCTAAATATTTTTCCAAAGTATAATGCATTTATATATTCATAGAGTAATATATTTTAAAAACATTATTGTTTGTAAATCTCTTGAAAATGTGCCAGAAGACAATGCAGGGCTTAACGGGGCGATTTGCATGCAACTTAAGCTATTAAAATACTATGAGCTGGAGGGGGTGCTATGTTGGTGGCACAGTTCCTTCATTTTTTAAATTCATACATAAAATTCATAGCTAAAAAGTTATTATTTGATTATATCTTGGCACCAAACAACTTCAGCGTGTTGGGTGTGTCATAATATTAAAGTGTGTGTAATACTCTGTTTGAAATGTTCCCCAAGGTGTTACCTGGAATTCCTCACATTTACAAGTTGACATCTAAAAGCTTAACCAAAGCCTATTTATAGGATTATATGCCTTATTTGATGACGGCCACTTAAAGTTAACAAATGACACTTTATTTTATTTGAAGTCTTAAGTGGGGGGAAAAAGGATATTAATAAGCTATGGGGGGTTGGCGTGCCAATATGAGCTTTACAAGAACATATCATGACCAGGCAAGCTTTAACGGCATTGACTACGATATTGAAAAATTTTTTTTTTTTTTATTGAATAACCCACATCCCTTCAAGCTAGCTGATCATGATCTGGAGATTAATATAATGTTTTTAAAGGGTAAAATTGAAAATATATCTTAAAGGTGATGACATTTCAAAACTGTAAATGTGTGTTAGTACTTGGCAGTCTGCCATATTGATGTGAGGTCAAATAATTGGTTGGATAGAATGACTTCCTGAATTCATATTCCAATAAATCCAATACGCTGCTCATGTTTATTCCAAGTTTTTTATCATCGATACTTGTCGTCATTTTAGTATCGTGCAGGCATGTCTTCTTGTCAATTAGAATTGCAGGATTTATTGTACTGTTCTTTTAAAGTGACTCCGTAAAAGTTCTGTTTATGGTTGAAATGAAAACTTATATGTAAATGTAATGTTTTTGCTACTACCAGCCCATTGTAAATATCCTTAATAAAAGGTAAAGCTTTAATTTCTACTATAATTGGGACCAACCATGGAACCTAAACTGGTTGATTTTATGATCTCTTGACATTACCTCCTCCGAAATTTGTTTAATTTAACCAGTCAGACCAGAGTGGGAACAGACAGGCAAAATATGAAACTTGACAAACATGTTTTAATGCAAAAAAAAGTGCATGTTGATACATTTTTGGGATTTCATTGTGTGCATCGGGTGTTTAAAAATAATTGTTTTGGTTTTTTTTTCTTCCTTTTTGTCCTCGACTTAGATGAGAAATATAAAGTATTCTGACTTCTTGGGTTCCTTGAAGAAGATCAAGTGCAGTGTGAGCCCCTCTACCCTGGATTCCTACATTCGATGGAATAAGGATTTTGGTGATACCACAGTTTGAAAAGAAGAGACGGTCCTTTCCTTTTAGGAGCCGAAAGATTATAAGCGGTTTGCAAAATAGCAATTCAGCTTGAAGGCAACCTGGAAGATGTTTGAATTTCGAAAGGAAAAAAAAAGGCAAACCTGAAACCTGTGCACTAAACTTTTAGAAACTGATCAAACTGTAAAAAAAAAAAAAAAATTAAATTATAAAAACTTTGGCGATATATTAACAGGGCTTTTTGCCTTTTAGTTTCTATAATTACTCCCAGGGCAGTCCCTGTAAGCGAGAGAACTGTGAGCGGAATTACATAGCCGCTGGTTAAAGAAGAGTCTTCACTACTTTGCTTAACATTGACATTACTAATTGAAGGTTGACATGATATGGCTGTAGGAAGACCTTGTGCCTTGAGTCTGCTTACTACTGCCTGCCCCTTCTTTTTACTACTGATTCATGTACACTCCTTGATCTCTACTAATTACATTTTGTTTTGTAAATTTGTAACTTTTCTGTTGGGGTAGACTGATTAGAGGTAAAAAATAAAGTTAGAAAGAGCTGCAGTCATTAACGTGCCAAAGGAGAGAATTTTGGTGAAGCAAGAGAAGAGCTTGATGAAAAATAATAAAACGTGTAATTAAGCACATGAATAAAACTTGAAGCAGCTGGTTTGCTTTATTAATGTGACTTCCGACTTAACCCTGTTATCTGCGGTGAGCACCCTTAAAGGATTCTATGGAATAATTCTAATGTTTCAAAAACCTTGCATGTGAAATACCACCACCTGGGTTTCCTTAAAAATGTCTTAAAGACGGTGCTAGGTATTTTTCACAAGGAAAGATGAACCAACTTAAGAACTGGTACTAGGGGAAAAATACCCTTTCTCTGTTCCTTTACTTTAATTTTGTTCAGAGGCAAATCTTGTAAAAACACTGTTGTCTAATTCACTTGCAGATTGTCTTTTTAGCTCAGTGTTTAATTAGCCATATTGATCCTGGAATATGTCTAACATGAGAAAGCGGCATTATAGAAAAATGTAAATATTTGCTGTGTGTTGCCTTGCTTTTTTTAGCAGAACAACATAGATTAGATTATGTACAGGTGATATATATATATATATATATATATATATATATATATATATATATATATATATATATATATATATATATATATATATATATATATATATATATATATATATATATATATATATATATATATATATATATATATATATATATATATATATATATATATATTCATATTCATTCCACTACTCTATTGCCCATAACAGCCTTTTGAGTTAATATTAGGTTTATATTGGGTGGGTAAAAAAATGGCAGGCAACTCTCTATCCCCCACTTGAGCTTAAGAATGGCAGTCTTAAACATCTGGGATGGTTGGGACCTTTTAATGTTGGGTTTGTTCGTTTTTTGTTTTGTTTTTTTAGTTTGCTTTTTAGCATAAAGCAATAAAGTTCCACATTTTGTCAAAATATTCTTCCAAATTAAAATATTTAGCTCCACTATTGAATGTGGATGTATTTTGTCTTTTCCTTGCTCCTTAGCTCTCATCTCAAATTGGGTTCATGGGGCTTTATTGCCTAGGTGTCCTAACATTTTTTTTTTGTATATATTTTGTTTAGAATGCAGTGAATGAGAATATATCTTTACAGAAGCAAATTTTTTTTTTTTGTTTTGTTTTGTTTTTTCTTGGTAAGACCAGTACATAGAAATCTTAACAAAAGTACTGTAAATGGACATTTGCTTTAACTTTTTATTCCAGATAAATTAGATCAGTGGTCTCTAGTGATCCATCATTAACACTTAACGTTAATGATTTGAAATCAGTGGATCATAGACACGTGCACTTTATTTACATTTATCTGCTAATGCATCTCACTGGTATCTCATGCCATCCCTTCAAAATCGTAATCCTACTTACTTGGATTGTAGTACTATACACTCTGGGCCTCATTCTATTATCGGCCGTAGGAGATGCGGGGCCGCAAGGACCGGCCGGGGGCTCCGGCAGGCTTGCGGCCGGCGCCTTGCTATCTCTTGCGGCCGCTCGCGCCGGAGGAAAGCCTTTGATCTAAAACGGCCGCAAGAAAGCCCCGGTTGCTATTCTATTACTCCGGGAACCCTCTCTGCAAGGCTAAAACCGAGCCGCAGCTTACTTGCAGAAAAGAGGTCCCGCTAGCACCAATTAAGCACATAAAATAGCCCAAATAAAGCCATCCTGCACTCTGAGGAGACTATAAAGTGATTGTAGGTGTTAGCAAAAATAGCACAACATTCCCCTATACTCAAATCCGTAAAAACAAATTTTTATTAAATATGTCAAATATCCATGGAAAAAGTCCCGAGTGCTTGGAGCACCTCAGACCTGGCCACGCTGCGGCCGGAAAAATAAACAGTTAATGTAAACTCGAATTTGGGCTGATGTGCAAGCTTGAGAGTGGGTTACTATTAATCCACATGTCCCCCAATATGATCCCTAGCATTTACAAAGATTTACAGTGCAGTCTTCAATTTATATTTGACTTTAAAAATTTTGGAGCTTACGGCCGGTTCCAAGATATACGGCCGGCCGTAAGAGGAGATCCTTGCGGGGCCGTATAATAGAATCGCGAGGTAACAGAACCCCCGCAAGGAATCGCAGCCTTACGGCCGATTTACTGCCAATAATAGAATGAGGCCCTAGTTCTCTTTCAAATAAGATTGTGGGGCAGTGACTTGTATGCATAATTGGAGACCCACACGTGGAATTACTGTTGTCCTATGTGCAAAGGTAGGTGTGTGTGTGTGTTTAATTGTAAACATTATCAACAAATGCCATTGCAACAAAACTCAACTGTTCAGGTATGTGAAGGTATTTATAGGAGGTATAACATAAATAACGTTCCAATTAATGGACCAGTAAGTTATATTGAAGATTATTTTTTACCTTTTGTGCAGCCTTTCTAATCCACCCACCAAGCATGAGCTTTTAGGAGTACAATTATTGTTTAGAGTTGTTCTTTACTCCATGAGGTATGCATGCATTGTTTTCAGTGTCAAGCCATTTGACATTGAGCAGAATGTGCATGTGCAATATCCCAAGGAGTATTCAAAGTAGAAATCATGATGATGATACGTTTTCTAAGTGTGAACTGAAAATGAAAATCTTCAGAAGTGTTTAAATTGAAAATTGTTTAATTTTTAATATATAAACATTTCTTTTTTTGTAATTTTTTTTTAATGTTAATATTTAGAAATAACTTTGCCCCTACGAGAGGCTCTTTGAGCTCCATTTAAATATAGCTAGTAGTACTTGTTCCTCCTTGTCCTTTTATTACCTCGTAATCCATACTTTTAAATCTCAAGTACAAATCAAGCACAAATTATAACATTTTATTATGTTTTAGTTACCTTTACCCTGCAGGCAAGCTAAAGATCCATGCAAGGCTCATGGAAAATAAGACATGGTTTTCACATCAACATTTTAAATTGACACTAAATCCCTGAGAGGTGTATTCAACCCATCAAGTGTAATTATATCTCCATATTGCAGCTGCATGAATAGCAAAATGTATAACCACATCAGTTACACTGTTGAAAACATCTTATTGTTATTGGTTGTAACTTGATTTAGAGAAAAGTACTACTGCAGGTAGTGTTGTGTAAAACTGGATCATTCAAAGAGTAGGGACAGCTCCATATATAATAATTTTAATGCCAAAGTGAGTTGGAACTCTTCTTGAGGTTCTATAGAAAATCGGTGGTATTCTTCAAATGGTCTTGGAATTGGGTTATGATGTCTTAAATTCCTCTATTTTGAACCTTTTTAAAGTTTGTAAGTATACAGGGTAGTGGTTTGTGGGAATACACAGAAGTATGGCTCAAATGATTTGAGAAACATTGCTCTAAAGCGATGATTGATCTTTATGTCCACAATCTTTCCATAGCTTTACAGAATTGTGACTTCCTCCACTCCTAGCAAGCTGGAGCCAGGCCATATCTTGTGTGAGCACAGGTCATTAAATCAAAATATCCAAGAGGCTAATTGACTTTCTTATTCTCTTGAGAGGCAAGCTGGACACCTGTGTACTAAGGAAGTGGTGGGGACCTCAATCCTTTGAGAGCTGCCAACAATTCAGGATTACTGGATCTCTCTGCTTGTGTGTTCGGGTTATCTTTAGCACATGTGAATTACTACTGCTTCATTGATTTGCCTGTGCTCTGAGAGATACTGAAATTCTGGACTGTTTGTTCCTCATAGGACTGAAGTGCCTAAACTGTTTTAAAGGAAGTGATAAAAAAAAATCTGTAGAGCATTTTCTGCACCTGTCAACAATATTTGCTTTAAAACATGTATGCACCAAGTTCTGGATTGTGTAAATCAGTGACCCTCAACATATTTCACTTGAAAGGTCACATATATGCCCTCTAAGTAAATAAGGGGCCACACAATGGTTTTTAGCTTGGCAAAAATGGTAAAAAGTCGTAGAAATGTAATGGTGGACTAATTGTTAATATAGGTATACATGTTGAAGATTTGTATTTTTAAATGCAAGATATAGTGCGTTGCAAGTTATGGAGAGATAAAATGGAATCTGTATTAATGAGAGCAGGCGTTATCCAACTCTCATTAGCTTACCAGGCCTCCTCCAACTCGGGCCGTGTTAGGTTACCAGGCCTCCTCCAACTCTGGCCGCTTTAGGTTACCAGGCCTCCTCCAACTCTGGCCACGTTAGGTTACCAGGCCTCCTCCAACTCGGGCCGCAATAGGTTACCAGGCCTCCTCCAACTCGGGCCGCGTTAGGTTACCAGGCCTCCTCCAACTCGGGCCGCGTTAGGTTACCAGGCCTCCTCCAACTCGGGCCGCGTTAGGTTACCAGGCCTCCTCCAACTCGGGCCGCGGTAGGTTACCAGGCCTCCAACAACTCGGGCCGCGTTAGCTTACCAGGCCTCCAACAACTCGGGCCGCGTTAGCTTACCAGGCCTCCAACAACTCTGGCCGCGTTAGGTTACCAGGCCTCCTCTTGCCCATGATTGGTGTAAATGCACTAAAACAACAAATGTTTTATATGTAAAACACACATTTTCAAAATACAATATTTTAAATGTCTCAAGTTTTAAAAATCATTCCTAATCCCCATGCATGGGTAAAGCCTCTTTTTATAGTAGCCGCTGTAATGACATAGACACTTGTATAGTTCTCTGATACACCAAATAATTAGAATTGACCAGTTTTTTGCATTTTCCCAGAAAATACTTTAAAAAGGTTTTGGTTACTTGTCCATAACTCATCTGCATCTTTTACTTGAAAGTACCCAATGCTGGTGATTCACAGTTAATGTTGCAGAATGCTGTTTGTCTTTTAATAAAAGGATTAAAGTGTCTCTGCTTTTTCATTTATTTGAATATATTGAACAATCTGTTAACCAGGTGCTTTACTTAAAGGAACTCTCTCACACCCAGAGCAAGTTGTTTTTGAAGGACCACTGAAGTATAGTTTGCTAAGTGTTTATTTCATAGTAAAAAAAATAATAAAAGGCTGTATTTATATGTTTTAAAGTATTCTATTCAGTTTTGGTTTAATGACGACAGACATTTCCTCTCTGGTCCTAAATGGATTAGAAACCTAGGAGGAACAGTAGATTCAGATAAAATGTGTGTTCACATGGTAGAAACATCCTGTCCAAATAGCATGCTTGACAGTAGAACTCCATAGCAGTGTAAGGCCCCATATGTTACCCCCCCCCCCCCCCTTCTGCAGATGAACACTCTAAGATTAACCCTCCATGACACACAGTCAGCTAAATATAACATTACATTCTCTCAAAAAATATATTGTATGTTCCATAATTCTCAAGCATGGGGAATATTTTGCAAAAGTACAGTGGTCCATTTTTAAATAGCATAAAACTGATGCTTTTGCTGATGATCTTGTTCTAGCCCTTTTTTTTTTTTCTAAAGGGAATCATTAGATATAAAGTATTTAGAAAATGATTCCTCGTTCATATTTACTATACACGGCACCTTTAAATGTCAAAAACAAACACTTAAAATCATTTAATAGAAGTAATCTTGACACCCTTTGTAGATGAAATAAAGTGTAAAGAGCCTACTCTATACTACTGTCTGATCATTTGTCATAACAGTATTTCATAATTTTATTAACTTCAATATTAATATAGATATTAAATCACCTTGTAGCTCAAATCACTTAACTTACACATTTTATTTTGAGGCTTAATGAGTTTATTTTTTTTTAATCAAGGTAAAAATTATTTGCTGTATTAAGAATTTTTTATATTATTACGGGGCCAAATGTAACTTGTCAACATCCACATATACATTGCTTCACTGTTTCAAAAATCAACGGAAATAGACACTATGGCCCCTATTAAATTGTCCAAATTATAGTTACTGTAGCCGTCATGTAGCCAGCAAAAGTTACTGCTATTAAATTGGCCTCTTTTAGCTACCTGCAATCGTTCTGCGGGTTACAGGCTGGAAATCCCTATGGTTATCAAAATTGTAACTGACCCAACTAAGCCTTCTGATCGCTAAAATCTTGAATTGCTACAGTTCCTCAAGCCCGCAATTATTTTCACACCCGTAAATGACAAATGTAGCCAAAAATCCTACGAGTACTAGAGAGGATTTGCAAGAGGGATAAAGACCTGTTCGTAGCACTGTAAAAGCAAATAAAAAATCAATACTGCACTTTAAATGACGGGGAAATTGATGAAAGACAGAATTAATTTCACAACCATCTCAAGCTTGCAAGAACTCGCATGGACTAAAATAGTAGATTTATTGATTTAAATATTTTTTAAATTTTTTATATTGCAACATTTCTGGATTGCGAGTCAAATCGCAAATTGGACTTCTAAATCCTAATGGATTGTGGTTTAAGCTCCATGCTTTACTGACATAATTATGACGGTCCCATTTACTATTAGGGCCTTGCTTAATTGATCATGATCATGCTCTGAAATGCTACTTACATGGGTTACGGTTTTGGGTTTCGGCCATGTAGTTGCGGGCTTGTTCAATTTAATCGCTCTAAAGCTGCACATTTGGAATTTAATGAGGGCCTATGTGTCTTTAATCACTTCCATAAAAGTTGTTGGGGGATAATATATTACTGTTTAAATATTGTGGCAATGGTTTCAGATACCCGGCTTCACCATATAGAGGAATTATATGCACTCAACTACTATTTTTAGCTCATCATAATTTTTCTTGTATCTCCTACCCTCTTCACAGGCATCCTCTTTTTTTTATATATATATATATATATATATATATAATTTTGAGACACTCGCTATAACTTTTCAATAATTTGAGACATCACTGCAAAGTTCTGATTACCACCACTCAATGTGGTCAAATAGTAGTATATATACGTGCTTATAATAAATAACTTTTTGCTAGGGATTTATTCTCATCCAGATACTTTGCCATTAATGTCCACACTTTTGTCTGTTCTTTACAGCCCCCTATTACTACAACTTTAACATATGCAGCAGATGCTTTATTCACGGTTTTATTATCTTTTACGAGAAAGATCTTTTATCCAATAATCCCTTTATTATAAAGCCCAGGTTGCCACCTCCATACCCTATATATTTTAAGAAAAATAATAAAATTCAAAGTATGATAGTTTGCCACTATAGATTTTATTTGATAGACTTCTGTGGAATAGATATTGAAATCATTGTGGAATGAGTCTCCCTACGATAGATCTTAAACTCTGTCGATTTGCCTGGCAGACATTAAACTGAATCTTGCTCGCTTCTACGGACGCTAGCGTGTGACTTCACCTCCATAAGACATATATTGTAAAATAAATCATTGCTTACATATGAACTAGCGTCTGTGCTTCAAATACTAATTATCTGATTTGAAGTGCTAATTAGTGGCATCAGAAATTACACAGAAATTAACTTCTTGTTAGGGTGACAAGGTCATTTTATGAAATATGTACTCTGCAGATGTTCAAGATGTAGTCTCCCAAAAAAGTGTTTTTAATTTCTTAAAGGGAACCCCATTTTGTTCGCTCTCATGTAGTGTCCCAAAGCCATACCCTTAGGGTTCACATTATCCATATCCCAATGCTCTTCTGGAAGAAGATCGTGACATGCTGTGTGTCAGAGCATTATGAGAAACAAATTATGCTTGTAGTTTTAGGTCACGGCTGTGAAACATGGCACCCTGCACAAGAGCAATCTGAAATAGGGCTGCTATAGCATTTAAGAAACAGTTACTGGGGGCTTCTTAGAAGAGAAGTGTAAACTTTACATCATAATTACGGTACACTGAGGTGGACAAAAGTGGCACTTGGTTAAAATTATTACGTAAAACAAAAGTAATGCCTCAATAGTCCCTTTTTAACGATTGTCAAACAACTGGCCATACATTGAACTAACCATTTGTTTTCTATAATATATGCAAATGTGTAAAACAAAGCAATTTCTTGATAGGAAATTACATTTTAAAATAGACAAAAATTATAGGGAAATAATGAAATAAAGTGTATTTCAAAGAGAGAAACTATTTTAACAGCACCAGATTGCACATAAACTATTACAAATGTGAAATTTGGAATTTGATAGATTTGACAATTCAAAATATCATAGTTTTGATAGAAAAAGTTACTATGATAGTTCCCTAATCGCATTAACTATACAATACATATTGAATGATTAAAAAAAAAAAAAAAAATTTAAATTTGCTTTCATGTTAATTTCAGCTGCTGCTGCCTGCTATAAAGTTCGTGGGGGAGATGGCGCATCTAGCTCAGCTGGAAAATTTCCAGGCACAAAGTGTACCACCATACAATGACCTCAGTTGCTGTAACCTTGTTGTATTAAATAATTTTCCCATGGTATCACAACTATGGGGTATCAATGACCATTTCTTTATGAAATCTAATTATACTTAAGATCCTTCTGACCTGTCTTTCAGCCAACCCCTCCCCCACTTTCCTTATAGACCTTATCAGAGTGGAGAAAAACCGCTGGAGGCTGAATTGAATGCTGGTATAATGAATGATTAGATAACTAATAATTGTTTTAATGATCAATGCATAATTAAAATAGGTGTTCTTGCTAGGGCATTACTGGGGTTCGTTAACCTTTACATACCAATATAGGCTCAACTATTAATAGTATCTTCTTATGAGACATTTCCTCCATAGTCTAGCTGTGTAACAAATATGAGGCACTAAGTCAATGGCGTGATTAAGAAGAGCTATGGGGGAATCTGATCTCAAGCTAGATCTGCCTGAATGCATGAGACGTTCTGTCACATCAAACTAGGATCCATCATAGAGAAGACCGAAGGCATCCAAGCAAGAGGCATTATGAATAGATGCACAAAATCACAAGCTTTCAGGTTCTCAATGAAAGCTAAATAAAAAGATCACTGCAGAACAGGTAACCCTTCATGTTAATGACTTACACAACTGCTATCATTGTTTGTTGGATTAGCTATGAGCATATATAAAATTCAAATTTGTATAACTTCAACACTTCCTGATGGCTTGAAGCCTGAGGGGCCATTATTATTTTACCTCTTGGTAGGGGAGAAATATGAGAGATTTGTTTTATAATATGAATTTGACACCTACCCACTTCCCCTGCATATGATCTGAAGCAGACACTACCAAGCTCTTGCATAAACGTAAATGTCCCTCTCATACATAATAACCTTTATGGAGATGTTCATGAAACTGCTAAAGTAAAGATCAACATTTTTTTTTTTTATTGTTTATTGAAGCACAGCTTTGATGATAATATTTTGTATTTGTTTTCTAATTATTATTATTATTGTAATTTTTTTGTAATGCGCCAACATTCTGTAGCACTTTACAGGGGTTGTGCTTGTGTCGTTCAATTGTGTCCGGCTCTATAATTACAGAGGTTAGGTACAAAGAAAAAAAACAAAAACAATATTAAATGCATGGCAAAAAGCAGAGTTTAAAATCTTAAAAACACTACCCCAGAGGAGGAGTTGGACACAGACAGATGTTTACCTGCAAATCTAAGGAAGAATGTAAACCATGCAGAACTTTCCATGTGAGAGGCAGTCTGTGATATTACCAGTGGCTGCTGGGGAAGTTTTAAGCTGGTGGGGTGGAACACTCTTACCTGGCCCCTCCCATTGCATTGACTCCACCCAATAGTACAGGCTCCTCATCTTGCAGCCATACATACCAGGACCCCTGAAAACTCTGGGGTGAGACTAATGGTGCTAGCCATGGGGTCCCTGGTGGGTCTTGATGGGCCATATGGGCATGGTGGGTTTCCCTGGGGGTCATGATGGGCTGGGAGCTTCCACGGGCCCCAATGAGGGCATTGATGGGTCACCGGGCTCTTGACAGGCCTTGTTGAGGATTTCCCTGGGCCCTACAGGCCCTATGAAAATCCCTGTGGGCTTTGATGGGGCCCACAGGTCTTACAGTCCCCACAGTGCCTACTGGGCTCCCTTGGGATTTTCAATCTAATTAGACCAATCAGATTGCTCATATTTTGTGTTCATCAATCTGAGTAATCTGATTGATCCAATTAGATTTAAAATTAATATTGAGTGACATCTACAATCCCATCCCATTCTGATTGGCTGAAATATGATTGACATCTATTTCAGCCAATCAGAATGCACAAAACATTCTATTTAGGCCACAGAAAGTTGCATTTCCAACAGGGACATCTCCTTGGATTTAAGTATTTTTAAAAAAAACATTTTTAGAGTGATGAGATTTTTTTTGGAGGGCCCTTTCCTGGCCTAGAAGATGAGGATCATTGGCTTCAAGCAACAAAGAAGAGGCCAATACATTTTACTATCACACAAGCATAGCCTGTCTAGCCCAGGGCAGAAGAGTGAGGACCAGGGTGTCGATGATCAGTGTCGGTCTATCATTTGGGGTAGGTAAGTATTATTATCCTTCTATATAAATATATAAGAACCTTCTTCACCAAAGACAGCAACATTAACTCTGTGCCACCTGATCTATTGTTACTCAAGCTGCTAGAGTAGTTACAAGATACAAATCATTTACCACTGCCTGATTCAAACCACTACACATGATTCTACTTAATTCATTCGAATGAATATTCTTTACAGCCTATGCCTTACTCATTCAGATAGAGACAACACACTAAAATAGACCTAGGCGTGAGGGGACCATGTGTGCTCCAAAACCTCTTGTTTTCAGCCCCCTGGAACACCCCTAGATTGTCAGGATTTTAGCAATCTCAGCACCCACCTGCCTTTTCAGGTATCAGGATACATGCACATGATGCCAGGACACAGGAAGCACGTTCAGTAATACTATCACCCAGTGGTTAGGAGCAGAATTTCAGGCAGAGTCTGTAGTAATAATTTCAGTGGTTAGAATTATTATATTCCCTCAAAATAAACCATATACCTTGTTTATGTATGTTTAAACTGACAGCTTCTTTATTGATGGTGGTAAAACATATTTTTGCACAATACAGTCCAATCATGTTCAATCACCAATACAATGCCATCAATCTCCACCAGCTCCCACCCTGAGCTTGTGAGGAGACCTGTCAATCAAGTGAGGTCCTCCTTAATTACCACTACCTGTGGTCCTGTAGTATAAGAGGCAAACAAACTTATTTGTGCCATTTGTACTTTGCAGGGGAATTCACACGTTAGCACCATGCTAGATCTTCTCTGTCAGGAAGCCAAATGGCCGGGGGGTGATATTGCAAAACTCTTTTGCAGGCACTGTGTCTTCTTAACTCCTTTCATGTATAAGGCCAGTCCGCCTCCCTTAGTCTGTTGTAAAAATTCTACTTGACAATCAGGTAACCGTGTAATTGTACCCCTCCTCCTCATAAACCTGGGTAATACACTTTATTAAATTCTCTGAGGAAAATGCAGCATTTAGAGACAAAACATGATGGTACCATCCATACATAAATCAATAAATGTACAGTGCCTTGCAAAAGTATTTACCCCCCTTGACTTATTTACCTATTTTGTTACATTACAGCCTGTTTTGTTAATCTGAATTTTATGTGATGGATCAGAGCACAATAGTTGGTGAAGTGAAATGAGAAAAATATATAAATAAAAATATTTTTTAGAAATAGAAAACAGAAAATGTGCATGTCCATATGTATTCACCCCCTTTGTTATTAAGCCCATAAAAAGCTCTGGTACAACCAATTACCTTCAGAAATCACATAATTAGTGAAATGATGTCCACCTGTGTGCAATCTAAGTGTCACATGATCTTTACATATACACACGGTTTTTGAAAGGATTTAGAGGCTGCAACATCTAAGCAAGATGTAACACTAACCAAACACTGCCATTAAGAGTCAGGGTCAGGGTTAGGTTAGAAAAATAAAATAAAAATGTTTGATGATCACCAGGAGCACCATCAAATCTATCATAACTAAATGGAAAGAACATGGCACAACAGCAAACCTGGCAAGAGACGGCCGCCCAACAAAACTCACGGACCTGGCAAGGAGGGCATTAATCTGCAGAGTTCCACAGCAGAGACTGGAGTATCTGTACATAGGACGACAATAAGCTGTACGCTCCATACAGTTGGGCTTTATGGCAGAGGGGCCAGAAGAAAGCCACTACTTTCAGCAAAAAACAAAATGGCACCTTTTGAGTTTGCGAAAAGGCATGTGGGAGACTCCCAAAATGTATGGAGAAAGATGCTCTGGTCTGAAGAGACTAAAATGGAACTTTTCGGCCATCAAAGAAAACGCTATGTCTGGCGCAAACCCAACACATCACATCACCCAAAGAACTCCATCCCAGCCGGGACTAGGAAACTGGTCAGAGTTGAGGGAAAGATGGATAATGCTAAATACAGGGATATTCTTGAGAAAAACCTGTACCACTCTGTGCGTGATTTGCGGCTAGGACGGAGGTTCACCTTCCAGCAGGACAATGAGCCCAAACACAATTCCAAAACAACATTTGAGTGGTTTAAGGGGAAACATGTAAATGTGTTGGAATGGCCTAGTCAAAGCCCAGACCTCAATCCAATAGAAAATCTGTGGTCAGACTTAAAGATTGCTGTTCACAAGTTCAGTTTACTTACAAACAGCCTCATTCAATTGCTACTTTTTTCAGCTCCGAGTTCGCAAGTGCAAAACGGAGGCAACATCCCTATTCAATTGCCTCCATTTTGCAATCACCGATCGAGTTCCGAGTGAAGGGCCTGCGAAAATGGCTGACCTACAACTTGGAGCTTACACCACTCTGAAGCTTTTGATGTTCCACTTTCACAGGCCAATTTACGCAAATCTCTATTCAATTGCCCGATCCCTCCCACTCCGAAAAAATAATCCCAGCACGCAAAGCGCAATTGCAGGACGAAGTAATGCTTGTGCTCAGGAGGACTCGCAAGGGTTTTAGAAGCCCTTACGTATGCTCCCCCGATTGTCCCCACTGCACCTAAACCCTCCCCACACTCCTACATTAGACCCCAATGATGCAGGGGTCCCCACATTAACCCCTTGCTGCAGGGATCCTGATTGGTCCCTCCACAGTGTGCCCACATTAACCCCATGCTGGGGGTCCCAATTGGGACCCCCAGAGGGTACCCACATTAACCCTTTCAGTGGGGGTCACAATTGTGTCCCCCACTGCATTTAAAAAGTTTAAATTCCCCGCCGCGGGTCCTTCAAGGGCACGCGGAACACTAGGTAGTGTAGGTGTTAATAGGTTAAAGTGGGGTGGGGGGTTAGTTTAGATATATTGGTTTATAAGAGATGGGGTTAAATAGGCCCAGTTAGGGTTACAGAGGCCAAGTTAGGGTTAAATAGGCCCAGTTAGGTTTAGATAGGCCCAGTTGGGGTTAAATAGGCATAGATAGTGTTACTGGGTCCAGATAGGATGCAATAGGTACTCTTAGGGTTAAATAGGCCCAGTTAGTGTTAGATAGGTGCTGTTATGGTCAAATTGGGTTTAATAGGCCCAGTTAGGGTTAAATAGATACTGTTAGGGTTAAATATGCCCAGTTAGGGTTCAATAGGTACTGTTAGAGTTAAATAGGCCTAGTTACGTTATTTGGTCCAGTTAGGGTTAAATAGGTAAAATTATTGTTAGATAGGCCCAGGGTTGGGTTAATGGGATATAGTTAGGGTTAATAGTGTACTGCTTAGACTTTGTGTCATGAGGGTCCTGGGTGACTCTCATGGCACTTATAGTGTTATTATAGCGGTTAATTAGTGTCCTATAGGGGTCTATATAGACCCCTATTGGACTGATGGGGAAAATTGAGGCTTATGGGGGTCGCGGCGGGTTACACAATGTCTGCAATGAGCGCTCATTGAAGGGCTTGCAATGAGCGCCGAAGATGCTCATCGTGAGGCCTGTATACTACACAAGGAGGAAAGGCATATGATGAGCGCCGAAGGTAATCAATGCAATGCACCAAAGTTGTGGGTTGGACGAGGCCTGCAATGAGCGGCTAGGCCCGTAAAGTAGACGGGGGAGAGGCTTGCAATGACCTGTAATGTAGATAGGGGGAGAGACTCGCAATGGGCGCCAAAGGCGCTTATTGTGGGGCTCGTGATGAGCGCCGAAGGTGCTCAGATTGTGTGGCAAACAGCATTGCCAGGCTTAAAATTGTATTCCTGTTAATTAAAGATTTGGCAATTGATAAATAAATAATTACACACAATATATATAGTCATACATTTAACTTTACAGTTATTTTTAATGGCTCATTAAAATCCAGCACTCCTGCTCATGAGCCAAAAAATATCTGTCCTTTTACCCTAAAGAAATTAGGCCATGCTACTCAGAGAGTTATTTCTTCCACTAGAGTGTCATTTTAAATCCTGGTCTGGTATATATCATTACTATTCACCAGTGGTTCCCAAAGTGTGCGCCGCGGCAATCAGCATTCAGCGCCATTACAAAGTTGGCTGCTGCGTGCCTCAAGTAAAAGACGTGCCGGTCTGCCTATGCTCACATCCCTATGGGATGCTGCGCCGATAGAAGGCAAGAAGATTGTGCAGTTAGTATTTGATGTAGCTACAGACTAAACAAGGGCAGATTCATCAATATTCCTACAAAGGAGAGCTTACAATTAATTACGCGTGGGACAGACTAGCGAGGAAAAGACTCCTGGTAGTAGCCTGGACTACTAGGCATTTGTGCAACCCTCAGACTGCAGTGACAGGATTTGAGGAACATCCTACCACAGATTGTGGTCCTGCTGGCTCCTCTTGTAAGATAAAACTGCTCCAGACAAGTAATATACACAGAATAAAGGATCTCTGCATGAGAGCAATACATATCTGACCAAGTAATCATCAGAGAATTGCTGCCCCATCTCCCCTGGAACATAACAGTAGGCTTAGTGATGAGTTTAAACTGATCCCCCCCACATCACATCAGTACTTCCAGACCCAGTGAATTCTCTCCCAGGCCATCCCAAAAAGAATGATTCACTAAGATATTGATCAGATAATATTTACACATGCTGTCAAATAGTCTTATTATAAATCTGTAATAAACCTATAATAATACCTGTGGCACACTGCACCACTGAGATCTTTTAAACCTCTGTATTAAATCTTGTAATTATAAAGTGTAAAGTTTGTGGATCAACTACAAATATATGATCAAGAAATTCCTAACACCAGTATTGATATAAAAGACTCCTGCTCGTTATCACATGTAATAGTTGTCAAACTATGAATTGTCGTCACGCGTCCTTCACAAAGCGCGGGGCCGCATTTGCTGGAGGTGGAGGCTCCAACGTCGGCTGCAATGAGCCAAAGCCTCATTGCAGGTTGCAAATGCGTCCCTCGAGAAGCAAGGGTCCGCATTTGCAGAGGTGGAGGCTCTACGGCGCCTCACAAGCGGCACTTTGCCAAAATAGATCTAACACGCAATCACTAAATACGGCCTTACACCAAAAAATACAATCAGCAGGACTTAGAACGCAAAACTTACGGACTTACACTAAAAAAATACAAGCCGCGGGACTTAGAAACTTGCAAAAATACGACCTTAACGGCCGAACTGCGCGCAGCCGAAAACATTAAAAAAACAATATGTAGACACAAAAATTACATAAAAAACTTACCCACAGTAAGGGGGCACCCAGGACCTCTGCAAGTGAAGTTACACCTCAATTTAAGTAAAAATTACTGTGTTTAGACACACGAAAATCCCCTAAGCGAGAGAAAAAATGTCCGACGATAAAAACTAAAACGAGTCTACAGGACCCTAAAGCCGCAAGACACCACCAAGCACAGACGGATTTTCCAAAAAGCCGTACGAGGTACAAAATACACTTTTAGCAAGGACTCTAAATCATCCACACCCACGTACCACATACACATTCGCCGCCATTTTACAACACTAACTTACACAATGTGGAAGTACACAGCTACACTAACGTTTTTTTTCTTGCTTAGGTGATTTTCGGGTCTCTAAACTACAAAATTTGTGGTTAAATGGAGGTGTAACTTCACTTGCAGAGGTCCTCGGTGCCCCCCCCTTTGCTGTGAGTAACCTTTTTATGTGTTTGTTGTTTGTATTTATTGTGTTTGAATGTTTTTGGGGTTGCGCGGGTTGCGTCCTTGTTTTTTTATCTCGTAGGTGTTTTTCGGCAAATACGTAGGTGTTTGGTGGTGTTTTGCGTCTTTAGACTGCTGTAGCCTCGTTTTCGTTTTTTTCGGCGGCCATTTTTTCTCTCGCTTAGAGAATTTTTTAGCGTCTAAACTCTTTTAATTTGACTTAAACTGAGGTGTAACTTTAGTTTTCGAGGTCCTGGATGCTCCCTCTTCCTGTAAGTAAGCTTTTTATGTATTTGTTGTGTGTATTTGTTGTATTTTTCATGGTTTTCATGTGCGCGTGTTGCGGACGATTTTTGCGAGGTCGTAATGGGTCGTAACGTGTCTTATATTTTCTTTGCGGTACGACGTAAATTTTGCGAGGGCCTCAGTTACTGGCAAGGAGTGACTTCGAATTACAACTATGGAGTAGAAAAGTGAATGAAGACAGTGGCAAAGATTGTTTCCCCTTGTTGCAGCAGTTTGTGATCTCCGATGAAGTTGATTTCTCTCTCAATATAAAATCTGTTTTTGAAGATCACCTATCAAAGATTATCAAGTGGTTTGAAAAATACTTTCAAGAAGATTATATCGCCAAATTTGCATGGATTCAAGACCCATTCAGAGCCAAAGTGCCATCTGAATTTACTTCTGCAGAAGAAGAAAATCTTCTTGAGCTGTCTTGCGACCGTGAGGTCAAGGTAAACTTTGGCAGCATGGATCTTACTGAATTTTGGCTGTCAGTAAAGATGAATATCCGCTGCTAAGTGGTAAAGCTCAGTGAATCTTAATTCTTTTGCGACATCGTATTTATGTGAAGCTGAATTTTCGGCGGCCGCTGTGCTAAAAATCAAATACTGTACGAAAATCAACGTGGAACAAGAAATGAGGGTGGCTGCATCCAGTTTGATTCTGTGATTTGAAAAGATGTGTAGGGAACAACAGGCTCATCCATCTCACTAATTATTCCCAGAGAAGAACAGTTTAAAAACTATTCTAAACATTTGTAATAAATCACATTAAATTTTTTATAACGAATTACACCATATGTATATAGAACTATGGTTCGAATTGGGGAGCCTTGGAAAAAATGTCAAATGTGCCTTGAACCGAAAAAGTTTGGGAACCACTGCTATAAACAATGTAGAAGACTTACTTATTTATTTAATATTTAATAATGCTATAAGCTTTAATAAACAAATATTAGTTTAGTTTTTGATATAATATACCATTCACATGTTTTTGATGATTTATAGGTACATTCATCCATGTCACTACCTAATAATTACCATATACAGTGGGGGGGGGGGAAAGTATTTGATCCCCTGCTGATTTTGAACGTTTGTCCACTGACAAAGAAATGATCAGTCTATAATTTTAATGGTAGGTATATTTTAACAGTGAGAGACAGAATAAAAAAAACAAACAAACAAGAAAAACGCACGTCAAAACAGTTATAAATTGATTTGCAGGTCAATGAGGGAAATAAGTATTTGACCCCTTCGACTTAGTACTTGGTGGCAAAACCTTTGTTGGCAATCCCAGAGGTCAGACGTTTCTTGTAGTTGGCCACCAGGTTTGCACACATCTCAGGAGGGATTTTGTCCCACTCCTCTTTGTAGATCCTCTCCAAGTCATTAAAGTTTCAAGGCTGATGTTTGGCAACTCGAACCTTCAGCTCCCTCCACTGATTTCCTATGGGATTAAGGTCTGGAGACTGGCTAGGCCACTCCAGGACCTTAATGTGCTTCTTCTTGAGCCACTACTTTGTTGCCTTTGTTGCCTTAGCTGTGTGTTTTGGGTCATTGTCATGCTGGAATACCCATCCATAACCCATTTTCAATGCCCTGGCTGAGAAGGAGGTTCTCACCCAAGATTTGACTGTACATGGCCCGTCCATCTTCCCTTTGATGTGGTGCAGTTGTCCTGTCCCCTTAGCAGAAAAACAAACCCAAAGCATAATGTTTCCACCTCCATGTCTGACGGTTAGGATGGTATTCTTGGGGTCATAGGCAGCCTTCCTCCTCTTCCAAACACTGCGAGTTGAGTTGATGCCAAAGAGCTTGATTTTGGTCTCATCTGACCACAACGCTTTCACCCAGTTCTCCTCTGAATCATTCAGATGTTCATTGGCAGACTTTAGACGAGCCTGTACATGTGCTTTCTTGAGCAGGGGGACCTTGGGGAGCTGCAGGATTTCAGTCCTTCACGGTGTAGTGTGTTACCAATTGTTTTCTTGGTGACTATGGTCCCAGCTGCCTTGAGCTCATTAACAAGATCCTCCCGTGTAGTTCTGGGCTGATTCCTCCCTTATTCTCATGATCATTGAAACTCCACAAGGTGAGATCTTGCATGGAGCGCTAGACAGAGGGAGACTGGCAGTTATTTTGTGTTTCTTCCATTTATGAATAATCGCACCAACTGTTGTCACCTTCTCACCAAGCTGCTTAGCGATGGTCTTGTAGCCCATTCCAGCCTTGTGTAGGTCTACAATCTTATCCCTGACATCCTTGGACAGCTCTTCGGTCTTGTCCAGAGTTTGGAATCTGATTGATTGCTTTTGTGGACCGGTGTCTTTTATACAGGTAACGAGCTGAGATTCGGAGCACTTTAAGAGTGCTCCTAATCTCAGCTGGTTGCCTGTATAAAAGACACCTGGGAGTCAAAAATCTTGTTGATTGGTAGGGGATCAAATACTTATTTCCCTCACTGACATGCAAATCAATTTATAACTTTTTTGACATCCATTTTTCTTGTTTATTTTTTTGTTATTCTGTCTCTCACTGTTAAAATACACCTACCATTAAAATTATAGACTGATCATTTCTTTGTCAGTGAACAAACATTCAAAATCAGCAGGGGATCAAATACTTTTCCCCCCACTGTAATATGTGAGGACATTTGCAATAAAAGGGGAACAGTAATTTATCAATTGAAGGTTATTTTAAAAATGCATTTTCTTAAAGCAAATTAGATAGTTATTAGTTTTATGATTGCCAATAAATAATTATTACTGTGGATCTGTCTGCCTGTTAGCCCTCTCTTTTTTTCAATGTCAGATAGCTTAGACTGAAAATAATGCAGGTAAACCTCCAGGGGGTACTTAGTGATTACTGACAATCATCACCCTGAACAATGTGCTCAAGCTTAGTAGCTGGATCAGAAAGGCTGATCTAAGGTTACTATAAGAAAGTGTTATTTTATTTAATAACATCCAATATTATCATTTCTAATTATATCTGTGACAATTAAATAAAGTCTAAAGTTAAATAACTAGTTAAAACCAAAGTGAAAATATTTCTACCAAAGTTTTGGCGGAAAAGTCTTAAGAGCTTTCAAAGGAATTCCATTTCTTTGAAACATCTTTAGTTCTTTTTTTTAATATATCTATTTGACAGCTGGAAGGCTTTAATAAAAAAAAAAAAACCATTTAGAGTTAAAATCAAGTTCCACTGCACTGTGTACACTAGATGGTGCACTTTCTCTTCTCATGGATGTAATGCATGAGAACACTAGTATCAAGAAAGGAAGAACAGCTGTAATAAGGGACAGGCTGAGGAGTCTTGTGGAGGTATTAGTTAGGAGTAGCTTGTGCTGCAGTATCACAGGACATTTACATCTTGTGTCATTTCTGGTGCTTTTATCTTTTCCTACCTCTGTCCTCCAAGTGTAAAGTGGTGTTTAGTACCAAGGATGGCTCTAAGGAATAGGACAAGTAGAGCTACTGCCTTCCTCTTACTGCTGGCTATCATGCTCCTGGCTTTTCTTCACTCATCAGCTGCATCAACAGGTAGGAAAAAAGATGAACTGCTTTCCATAGATATGTGATGGCTGCTTCAGAGGTGATTATAGTAGTTTGCATTTATCTTGCTGTTTATCTATCTATCTATCTATCTATCTATCTATCTAGCTATAGAGAGAGATGTGTTTATAAATTATTATTATTTACTGTATTCTTTTTTTTTAGTAATGTTCTTTAGATTTATTTACAGCAGCTCAGTAGGATGTACAAAAAGGTGCAAGAGAACATTATAAAGAAGTTGATGCCCCCACTCCTGAAAACTTACCATACCATAGAGTACATATAATCTTAGTTTATAATATTAAATACATATTATGTTCTTTAGTATTGACAGTGTCATGTAGTTGATGAAATACATTTATACAGGGTATAATTTTCCTTTAGTCTATCTATCGATCTATCTATTTTTCTATCTATCTAAGTGTATGTGAATGCATTTTTGTGTATATCAGTCTTCTACAGAGTGTTTGTGTGTAAATCTTTAATCTGTCTAAAAAATAATGTGTGTGTGTGTATATATATATATATATATATATATATATATATATATAGTGACAAATTAATATATGTATAAGTATTGTTCTTTGTAATGCTATGTTCTTTCCATTATATAGAGTCATAAAATCTAGGGAAAGTTGAACTACCTCCAAGTTCACAATTCTTAAAATAAATATATCACCTTTTTTCCTTCATCTTTATTGGCTCCTTCTGGGACTCTCAACTTCACAGCATGTCCTAAGTAATCACTTGAAGTCAACAAAATAAGTATATTTGCTGACAATACAATTCATTCTTTTACTTGATAAATTGCCATAGCCAAATAATTGATACTTGAAAGGTATCATCATTTGTGATTCTATTCAACAACTCGTCAGTTGCAGCCCAAGCATATAATTTATGTCAGAATTACATTTCTGGATTCATTCCAAGCCCCTAAAAACAGTGCTGAGAGCCAAAAACACAGGAAAGGGCTAGTTTGAGGGAACAAGGGATATTACTTTTGCTTATTATATTATCTAATAAATGGTGAGGGGAAAGAGTAGGTAATAAGAAAACCCTACACTTTGATTTATATCCTGTAATATTGTGAAATTGTTAATTCTTCGGAATGGGAACATATATATTTTGATGACCGTGCCTTTTAAAAAAGTGACAGAACCTGCTTTAACTTGTGTGATGTTTCAGTTTTGTGATATTAGCTCTGAAGTGCTATATATTTATGATAGTAGCAGTTGAGTGTTGTCTAATCGCATAGTTTCTTTATAGTTAAATATATATAGTGCCTTACAAAATTATCCATAACCCCTTGGACATTTCCACATTTTGTAGTTTTAAACGTGTTATTAAAATTGATTTATTTGGGATTTTTACCATTTGATTTATAGTGTACTAAATACGGTTACAGCTGTGAGTCTTTTGGAGAAATCTCTACCAACTCTGCACATTGGATCCTGTCATTATTGTCCATTTTTCTTGGTTACATTACTCAAACTCTGTCAAGTTGGATGGGGACCATTGGTGGGTGATCAATAATTTTACATTTTTGTCACAAATTCTTAGTAAGGTTGAGGTTTGGTCTTTTACTTGGCCATTCAAAGACATTCAGGTTCTTGATTTATACCACTCCAGTTTAGCTTTGGTTGTGTGTTTAGGGTCATTGCCATCCAAATCCAGGGACTGGGGCAGTTCAACACTATGCAAGGCACTGTAGCAATGATAATTAGATTGGAAACAAACATTTTGAAATTGAGACACTTATCAGTATACTTTGGGCTATATTAATTAAGGTTAGAGATTCTAACTAATGAGGTGGGACCTCCTCAATTCCTATGTTACTCAATTAAACAACACTGCGGTCAAAAATAAATAAACACAGCCTTTATTATTGCACTTTTATGAGCAATTACTCTTTTGTGCAGCATGTGGATGTGTCCTTGTATTCTTATGAATGATTAATGAAAGCATTTTCAGTTGTAGCTGCCATTCTTACACTATGTTGATAGATGCCTGCACTACATGAAAAGTATCCTCCTACATCTAGAAGTAGATCACGAGAAACCGATTTGGTAGTTTCCACTGCAGCATATTTGCAAATAAAAGCTAACACATAATTGTATATTATTCTTTAATTTTCTATTAACAGTTTGTTTAGTATCCCGTGCAGTTATTAAAAAGAGTAAATATGTGATATAGGACGGAAGTGGCCCTTTAGTTTGGATTTTAGTGTGCTTTCAAACCCTTCGTGAGTCCCTCAGAAGCCTTTAAAGTGACAGTGTAGCACACAAAGTACTACAAAATGATTATATTTCAACATTTGACACTTACCAATCAGATATAAACATATGTGTAATTAAAACAAATATGATATGTTAGTAATAAGCCTGTTTTATTATACAACATCCTGGGTAACAAACAACCGAGTAATCAAAGGGTTAATACACATCACAAAGCCACTCTGCCTAGGAACAAACACTCTAATGCATTGTCTTTACAGATATCATATTTTAACGCAAAATAGACACATCTTCATTTATTGAAGCTATAAATACAATTGTCACATCTTTTTAATATCAAAATATATTATAAAAAAATAAAAAAACTATTAAATTATATATATATGTAATGTTTCCTTGAACAGCAGTTACGACACTTTTCCCATTTCCTATTGACTCCTAGAGCCCTGTCTCATCCGCAAAGCTTGGTTTGGCTACTCCCTGCACAGAAATCTAAGGCAGGATTTACAGCTGTGGGCTGAGTGTCCTAACCTGGGGGAGCAAAAGATTTACATTTATATATCAGTGTAGAACTTGAGCAAAAAGCTCCAGCAGCCGATTTATGGCAGTGCCCTAACATAGAGCATTTAAATGGAAGCCTTAGTTTTCAGTGGGCTTGTCTAGGAAGCTCTACACTCAATACAAATTACTGTTTGGGGATTAACTACATTGTATAAAACTCCTATAAAACAGTAAAATATGCATACATTTAAACAATTTTATGTTTTATGTTGAGTAGTATTGATAAATGCCATGTTCTGCTTAATGAATGCATGCGGTCATTCAGGGCTTACTGCCTGTATCGTGCCACTACAGTGGATATAAAAAGTCTACACACCCCTGTTAAAATGTCAGGTTTCTGTGCTGTAAAAAAATGAGACAAAGATAAATCATTTCAGAACTTTTTCCACCTTTAATGTGACCTATAAACTGTACAACTCAATTGAAAAACAAACTAAAATCTTTTAGGTGGAGGGGAAAAAAAAGGAGAAAAATAATGTGGTTGCATAAGTCTGCACACCCTTTTATAACTGGCTATGTACCTGTGTTCAGAATTAAGCAATCACATTCAGAATCGTGTTAAATAGGAGTCAGCATACACCTGGGTCTGGGAGGCTACCAAGAGGCCTACAGCAACATTAAAGGAGCTGCAGGAATATCTGGCAAGTACTGGCTATGTGGTACATGTGACAACAATCTCCCGTATTCTTCATATCTCTGGGCTATGGGGTAGAGTGGCAAGACGAAAGCCTTTTCTTACGAAGAAAAACATCCAAGCCAGGCTACATTTTGCAAAAAGACACCTGAAGTCTAGCAAAAGCATGTGGGAAAAGGTGTTATGGTCTGATGAAACCAAGGTTGAACTTTTTGGCCATAATTCCAAAAGATATGTTTGGCGGAAAAACAACACTGCACATCACCAAAAGAACACCATACCCACAGTGAAGCATGGTGGTGGCAGCATCATGCTTTGGGGCTGTTTTTCTTCAGCTGGAACTGGGGCCTTAGTTAAGATAGAGGGGATTATGAACAGTTCCAAATACCAGTCAATATTGGCACAAAAGCTTCAGGCTTCTGCTAGAAAGCTGAACATGAAGAGGAACTTCATCTTTCAGCATGACAACGACCCAAAGCATACATCCAAATCAACAAAGCAATGGCTTCACCAGAAGAAGATTCAAGTTTTGGAATGGTCCAGCCAGAGCCCAGACCTGAATCCGATTGAAAATCTGTGGGGTGATCTGAAGAGGGCTGTGCACAGGAGATGCCCTCGCAATCTGACAGATTTGGAGTGTTTTTGCAAAAAAGAGTGGGCAAATCTTGCCAAGTCAAAATGTGCCATGCTGATAGACTCATACCCAAAAAGATTGAGTGCTGTCATAAAATCAAAAGGTGCTTCAACAAAGTATTAGTTTAAGGGTGTGCATACTTATGCAACCATAATATTTTATTTTTATATTTTTTCTTCCCTCTACCTAAAATATTTCAGTTTGTTTTTCAATTGAGTTGTACAGTTTATATGTCACATTAAAGGGGGAAAAAGTTCTGAAATGATTTATCTTTGTCTCATTTTTTGTTACTGCACAGAAACCTGACATTTTAACAGGGGTGTGTATACTTTTTATATCCACTGTATATATCTTGGGTATATAAATTTGCTTGGTTCTAAAGAAGCTTATTTTTAAATGTTTCAAAAATGTCTGCAGAACAAGCTGGTATTAGTAATGAAAAACAGGTGCTTTCCACATGTCATTGCATATATACAAGACACAGTTACATAAACCCATGATAGCTATATAAAGTAACATTAGCCCCATCAAATTTCATAGAAACAGGCATTCACCAAAACACTAGGACAGGTTAAAATTATATTAAAAGCATATTGTTAAAAATATTAAAGCAAAGTGATGCAAATCAGCCATAATTACAGTCACAAGTCTACACTGCTCAAGACATTCTGTGGTTGATGCCAGAAAATAACACAAGGCTTCTTGGGTCATACCTGGCATAGCTCCCATCCAGATTGAGGGCTCAAAGAAGGAGACAGTCTTCCAAAAGAGTCATGTATAATGTATGATGTGAGAAAACTGGGAAAGAAGCTATTTTTAACAATGGGAAAAATGTTAAATTCAAATAAGGTTCCAGATTGATATTTGTACAAATGTTTTCAAGTTCTTATTTATAACACAACAAAAGCATAGGAATAAAAAAAAAGGGCGGGAGGGGGATATCACTACTTGAGGAGCAATAGCACTGCTGTTCTACAGTAAACATATATATATATATATATATATATATATATATATACACATTCAGATCTCCCAGCTATATATCTTGCCTTTGTCCTAGTCCAATAAAGTGCTATACCACTCCTTGCCTCCCTTTACATAGCTTTAGTTCAGAACAGACACACTTGCACCCTTTGTTTGCATGTTTACTATATAATTTATATATATATATATATATATATATATATATATATATATATATATATATATATATATATATATATCCATATCTAACTCCTTATATATATAATTGGTCAGGTCCCTCTCTTGTGGCGTAGGTATCTGACATTGTGGCCAAGGCTATGCAAACCTAACCTGCTTAGAGGGCTAGTCATGGGAGGGAAAAGGCTTTTCCTTGGTCGTAGGCATGGATGCATATTTCCCTTTGGGTCTTAGGCAAGATGGGGTAGTGACTAGCAGCCCTATTAAATTCGGGGCTACGTGTAACACCGTAGCTCATATTGTTTAAAATAAGACCTAATGCTGTTAAATTAGCCCCGTAAAGCAGGCCGCTGCCGAATGAGGTACGTTGAACTTCGGGGCTGTAAATCCTTTGATGTGTCAAGCCTGTAACCACTACAATTCCAATCATGCTATTAAATTGCAACAAAGTCACTCGCGAGCAAGCCCTAACACGCAAATGTAGCCCAAAGCCCAACAAGTGCTGGAGAGGACTCACAAGGGGGTTAAAGTCCAATCCGTAACACTTTAAATGCAAATATCACCACACTACTGTATATTTATTGAAAGCGAAATTAATAGCACAACATTCTCAAGCTCGTAAGTTGGCGCATGAAAATACTTGATTTCATGTTTAAATTTTGTGTTATATTGATCCCGGCAACCAATGTGTTAATACATATGATGGAACTTGCATGTGATAGAATATCATATTTACGGCTTTATCAATATTGCATTATTTCTGAAATGTGGGTCAGATCGTAACTCGTAATTGAACCCCGTAAGACTTTGAAATCCAACCTCCATTTTTCAGTGACGTAATGATGATGATCTCTGTTTCCATTGACTCCATCTAAACCCGTAACTACGGGTTTGCTTAATCTCCTACAATGCCGCAAATCCGACTGCTGACAAATGGTTTACGGGTTTGCGTCTCAAGCTCGTAACTCGCAGCCCGTTCAAATATAATAACACAGTAACTCGGCCAAATTTCAAGCCCACAGTCGTTGTTGTTCTCACGTTGCATTCACAGTGCTCGAATTTGATGTGGCTGTTAGTCTAGTGAAATGAGCACCAAAGAGCACCTATGATCGTAATGATGTATGAATGCGACATGTTTTTTTCGGGTCTGATGGAATTTGAGTATTTTAAGAGGGAGAGGCTATGGTATGAATCAACCTAGTGAGTGATAAGGCACAATGATTATGAGCACTGAGAGCATGAAGCCGCTGAGCTGTGGCAACATAGGACTTGATGAGAGCCAAAAACTGCAAAATAGGGCTTGATGTGAGCCACAGACTGCAATTTAGGGCTTGATGGGGGACACAATCTGCAATGGAGGGCTTTGCTGAGAGCCACTAGAAGTGGAAGTATGGAGTAGTATGAATCAGCCAGTAAGTGATGGGGGGCAATGATGATGTGCACCGGGGGCGTGAAGCCACTCAGCCATGTAGGGCTTGATGAGAGCCTAAAACTGTCACATAGAGCTGGATGAGGGCCAAAACCTTCAATAGAAGTCTTGCTGAGAGACATTAGCAGGGAGAGGCTGTGGTATGAATCAGCCTAGTGAGTGATGTGGCGCAATGATCATGGGCACCGGGTGCAGGAAGCCGCTGAGCTGTGGCAATATAGGACTTAATGAAAGCCAAAAAGTGTCAAGTTTGAAATGGAAGGTTTGCTGAGAGCCATTGGGAAGAAGAGGCAGTGGTATGAATCAGCCTGAGTTATGGGGAGCAATGATGATGTGCACCTGGGGCATGAAGCCACTGTGCTATGGCAACATAGGGCTTGATGAGGGCCAAAAGCTGTCACGTAGGACTTCATGAGGGCCAAAAAGACAACAAATCGCCGATGAACACTCTCTAAGCACAGACTCTGTTTTGCCATGTCATGGAGAATGGTGGAATATTTTTCCTGGAGTTGCATTTTGAAACAAACCATGGCTTATCTCCACACTGTCCAGAGCATTTACATTAAAAGTTTAGCTGGATAAAAAGAAATATTTGAACTTTTGGAAACAAGCAGAAGTCTGATAGAAAATATTAAAATAAATAATATCAGGTTTCTTGGAAGAGTTTGTGGGATTTAGATTTTTCTAAACTATTTTTTCCAGATTTATTGTTGCTGTGTACTGACAATGTATTTAGAATATAAAAGCCAATTTATAAAAGCACCACATAGCTCCAGATGATAATCAGCCGGTTTAGCAATGAGGCTGAATGCATAAAGTTCATATTAGGCAATAATTGCTGGAGGTCACATAACCAATATTAAGCTGTAGCATTAAGCGTACAGTGTAGATTTACAGAAAGACAGGTTATGTGAAACATTAGAGATATACTATCATTAGATTGGATTTTCTCCAGGAGCCAAAAAGGCCATGGCCTAGGCTGGTAAGAAATCAGTGGGTGGCAGACAAAAGGGTGCCTGCTTTCATCTCTACCATGTTGTCTCAACAATTTACATTATTTTTCCATCTTTCTCTCAGTTTTATTTAACAAAAAGAGGTGCACATCTGAGAACGAACACCACCAAAGTAGGTTTGCTCTATATGCCTGGTTACCTACTCAGAGAGCAGCCTCTTTTAGCTCACTTGTGCCCTTCACAGGAAAAGATATCCTGTACTATATCAGTCTGGTCTCACTCACTAGAGTGGTCCAGCCCAGAAATACCAGGCAATTCTACCCTGAACAGGAGTAACAGCAAACCCCGGACATACGTTTCAGCCTCTGTGGCCATTGAGGTGCAGCTATACTCCCTACTCTCTGCTCTCTGAGTAGGTAACCAGACCTACAGAACAAAACTACTTTGGTGTTGTTCATTCTCAGATGAGCATCTCTGACACTTTTTGTTTAGTTTTCCTCACCTTATGGAGTACAGCTGGACCTCACTTTTGAGGCCCAAAAGAGGCTGAAACGTACGTCTGGGGTTTGCTGTTTCTTCTGTTCAGGGTGGGATTGCCTGGTATTTCGGGGCTGGATCACTCATTTGGGTGAGACCAGACTGATATATTACAGGATATTTCTCCCTGTGAAGGGCACAAGTGAGATAAAGGAGGTTGCTCTCTGAGTAAGTAACCAGACCTAGAGAAAAAAAACTACTTAGGTTTTGTTTGTTCTCAGATGAGCATCTCTGACTCTGTTTGCTTGTTTTTTGCCTCATTTTTATTTACCCAATCCCCCATGCCTTTATCATTAGACCTTCTTTCTTCCTAAACTTTGGCCTACCCACTTTGCTCCCTTTTGTCCTATGATCTTTCTTCCCCTGAAGTTTTCTTTCTCTCTCTCCACGTCTTCCTCCATTCAATTTTATTTTTCTATTTTCACCCTACTATCTTTTTCCTCCAACTGCCCCCTTTCTTCACTCAACATTTCACCCTCACCCATAGGCAGTGCTACTCATCGTGCTGCAGGGGCAAAGCACTCGGGACCCACCTCCGGGTAGGCCCACTGCTACCAGCAGCAACCTTTGGTAATTTATAGGGGGAGAGACGTGGAAAATGTATTGGCTTTTTATATTGACTACCTCAAAGGGACCTGAGAATACAGTGGACTTTTAAATTGCTAAATTTGATATTTAGTGAAACAATTAAACATTAATTAGGCATAAAAACCTCAGTTATGAATCCTACAAGATGTTTTGTGTGTGGTTGATATCAGTGAATGGATTGAAACAGCTGTATGATCCAAAAATCCCACTAAGATAAAACAGAGACCTTACAAGAAGATTAATGGGAACACACAAAACACAACTCTTAAAATAAACTGTTATTATAGTCAGATATTAACAAATAATTTAATACAGCACAGATAACATTTAGAGCTAAGAGCCATATGTTACTCATCTTGGCAAAAAGCTCTAGAATTGATTGTAAACATGTCCACAGAATAAAACTATGTAATATGCTTTTAAAACAACCGGATGGCATGCTTGGTTTACCGGTCTGGCTTTGAGATTATTCCAACATTTATAACAGAAATTATAACATTTTGTTAATGCTTTCCTATACTAGTAAATACTTTATTGCTATTTTTTTAGACATAGATGTTGAGTTGATGTTACTTAAACACACACACATGTATGTATACAATGGATATAAAAAGTCTACACACCCCTGTCAAAATGTCAGGTTTCTGTGCTGTAAAAAAAGAGACAAAGATAAATCATTTCAGAACTGTTTTCACCTTCAATGTGACCTATAAACTGTACAACTCAATTGAAAAACAAACTGAAATCTTTTAGGGGGAGGGAAGAAAAATAATGTGGTTGCATAAGTCTGCACACCCTCTTATAACTGGGGATGTAACTGTGTTCAGAATTAAGCAATCACATTCCAAATCATGTTAAATAGGAGACAGCATACACCTGCCATCATTTAAAGTGCCTCTGATTAACCCCAAATAAAGTTCAGCTGCTCTAGTTGGTCTTTCCTGAATTTTTCTTAGTCGCATCCCACAGTAAAAGCCATGGTCCACATAGAACTTCCAAAGCATCAGAGGGATCTCATTGTTAAAAGGTATCAGTCAGGAGAAGGGTACAAAAGAATGTCCAAGGCATTAGATATACCATGGAACACAGTGAAGACAGTCATCATCAAGTGGAGAAAATATGGCACAACAGTGACATTACCAAGAACTGGAGCTCCCTCCAAAATTGATGAAAATACGGGAAGAAAACTGGTCTGGGAGGCTACCAAGAGGCCTACAGCAACATTAAAGGAGCTGCAGGAATATCTGGCAAGTACTGGCTGTGTGGTACATGTGACAACAATCTCCCGTATTCTTCATATTCTCTGGGCTATGGGGTAGAGTGGCAAGACGAAAGCCTTTTCTTACGAAGAAAAACATCCAAGCCAGGCTACATTTTGCAAAAACACATCTGAAGTCTCCCAAAAGCATGTGGGAAAAGGTGTTATGGTCTGATGAAACCAAGGTTGAACTTTTTGGCCATAATTCCAAAAGATATGTTTGGTGCAAAAACAACACTGCTCATCATCAAAAGAACACCATACCCAGAGTGAAGCATGGTGGTGGCAGCATCATGCTTTGGGGCTGTTTTTCTTCAACTGGAACTGGGGCGTTAGTTAAGATAGAGGGAATTGTGAATAGTTCCAAATACCAGTCAATATTAGCACAAAACCTTCAGGCTTCTGCTAGAACCATATTATTTTATTTTTATATTTTTTCTTCCCTCTACCTAAAAGATTTCAGTTTGTTTTTAAATTGAGCTGTACAGTTTATAGGTCACATTAAAGGTGGAAAAAGTTCTGAAATGATTTATCTTTGTCTCATTTTTTTACAGCACAGAAACCTGACATTTTAACAGGGGTGTGTAGACTTTTTATATCCACTGTATATATATTATATATATATATATATATATATATATATATATAATTGCTGGTTTGTCTGTCACACCTGCAGGGTATTTGGCACGCATGCGCATCATTGTTGATAGTCTCTGGGCATCGCAGCAAGCAAAGTGCTGCAGTGTGAGCTGAGAAAGCAGGGAGAGAGACATGACAGAGAGAAAAAAAGAAAGGATAGAGAAACAGTTAATATATATAGAGAGAGAGACAAGGGAGGGAGTGAGAGAGACAGGACACAGAGAGACAGACAGGACAGAGAGAGGAATAGAGAACAGAGAGAAAGAGGACAGAAATAGAGAGAGACAGGATAGAGAGAGAGAGAGGACAGAGAGGAAGACACACAGGACAGAGAGAGACACACACAGGACAGAGAGAGAGATGACAATGAGGGAGACACATAGGACAGAGAGAGACACACACAGGACAGAGTGAAATGACAAAGAGAGATACACACACAGCACAGAGAGAGAGAGGACAGAAAGAGAGACAGGATAGAGAGAGACACATACAGGACAGAGAGAGATGACAACGAGGAAGACACCTAGGACAGAGAGAGACACACACAGGACAGAGAGAAATGACAGAGAGAGAGACACACACAGGACAGAGATAGAGGAGAGACAGGACAGAGATAGAGAGAAAGATAGAGAGAAACAGGACAGAGAGAGATAAACAAGACAGAGAGATACAGGACAGGGAGAGAGATAACACAGACAATTCAAGTTAACATTTTATGATACCGTCATTTATGGCAGGCAAATTACTAGTATATTTATATGTATGTGTTCATATATGCTTTTCTCCATGCCCTATCTGGTTTTAAGGTGATGGGAGAGGATCTGCCCAAGAGCATGTGCTGATAGGAGTCAGTATCTGCCTCACTGCTGTTAAAAAAAAAAGTTGCTGCACAAAAAAGGCCGATTAGAACAAATATTTAGGACAACCTCCTGGGAAGATCCTCCCCCACTCCCTGGACCCCTAATATTGGTGGAGAGAAGCTGCATCTTTTCTTGTCCTTGAAAACTGAAGCTTAAATGTTAGATGTAAAAGCGCCATTTAATGTATTTTTTAAAATATTGATTTTGTTATTAACCAGTTAAATAAACAATTAAACCCTACTATAGGGCCAATACAGCGACCATTTAATGGCTATTTTATTCGAGTTATATTGTTGGGTTGTATTTTAAATAATCAAGATTTTTAGAAAGCAAAAATAATAAACAAAAAAAAGTGTACATTTTTAAGTTTTTTATGTAATTAATTTGTACCGCAGGGTTCCATTTTTTTGCTGTTATTTTCTTAGGAAGGTGTGCTTTAATGAGCTTTCCATCACTCCTGACTCATTCCCATTGTGTAGATAGGAGCTTCCTCTTCATGCAAAGTCTCCTTAAATCTGCAGAAACCAAAAAATACAAACCAAATCTTCAAGGAACAAATGCTTCTTTATCAGACATTGGTCTTGTGACTTGTGCCTGAGAAAAAGACTTTGGTGTCCTGAAGGCAATATAACCATGACCAGCCAATAAAATAAATGCTACACGGTCCTAATATCCTAATATCCTGAATAACCACGGTGTGCAGCATGGACAGCAGCTAGACAGTGTGGTAGTGGGTCAATAGGGTGCTGGAAGGTTGGCAAGGGTATCTGGAGCCAGACAAGCCCAGCAAAACATTCCCCAGACCATAATGTTGCCATCATCAGATTGGGTTCTTCCAACAATGGTTGCAGAGTGTTTGTTCTTGGAGTTTTCGCATCAGACACACCAATGTCCATCCAGTCGATGGAACAGAAATTGTGACTCATTAGAGAAGGCAAACCTTTGCCAATCAGAAGAGGTCCAATTTCGGTACTGTCGTTCAAATTGAAGCCACTTCTGACGATGAACTCTCATCAGCATGGGTGCAGCGACCAGCCGTTCGCTTTGGAGCTCCATACGCAACAGGGTTCGTTGAACTGTCATTTTAAACACCCGTCTGGTAGCCCCCTTGTCCGTTTGAATGGTGAGTTGCTAAACTGCAGCATGTCGGTTGGCCCTCACACACATTCGCTGCTAATGTTCACCTTTGACATAAATGGCACGTGGTGCTCCGCAGCTTCCCACACCGTTTATTTGCAGTTGTGCTGTTTGTCCAGTCACAGTACACTTTAACCACAGCAGCATACAAACAGGTCACAAACTGCGCTGTTTCAGAAATAGTGCAACCCTTGGCCCAAAAGCCAATGATCATCATCTTTTGGATAAATTCCATATTTTACCAATGGCAGCGATGGTTGATATGTTTGCAGAATGCCTACATGTCAACTTATATACCCTCCAAGCCAGCTCACGACACGTGCAGTATTTTATTGGTTGTGTTTCAAAAGTAGGTGGTGGTTGAAATAATGTGACTTGGTCCTGTATATCTACTATACTTGTTTTTTTTGGTTAAAAAATATCTTGACTCATTAGGCAATCCTGTGTGTCGCTCTCTTAATTTTCTTCTGCTTTCACTTCTCCCTCTTGCTTGTTCTCACATTTTGCTACTGTAGATGCCCGACTCAATTGCAAACCAGCATCTTGCAGATACAGGCCATATGTCTGCGGGCATGCTGCGGGCTCCCGTTCGTCTCTGATTCCAGTGCTATTCAATTGAAGAAGCCCGCAAGTTACGGGCCAAAAGCCGACTCCGTAAACCATGCAGTCGTCCATTGCAGTTCAGGGCGGGAACATGATCAATTAAGCAAGACCGTAAACTCCCATTTCGAAACAGCCAATAGAAAATGAGACCGTCATCATTACGGCAGTAAAACATGGAGGTTACATGTCAATCCATTAGGATCGGGGGTCCAATATGCGATCAAACTCCCTCTTTATATCTGTTGTACATATGCCAATCATTTTTCCATCTTCCCATCTGAACTGTCTGGCCTATTCAATCAAATGCCTTGGCACTGTATTATAAAGTATATCTAATTTGAAATAGTTTTTTTGGTCTCTAGAAGTTGCTTCACATTTTTCTTCCCCACTGGGAAAAAAGTTCATAAAATAAGACTAAACATTTACACTATTGTAAGTGGGAATTATTTTTACGTTGATTGGTGCCTGGGGCATCATTGCTGAACAAAATACCAGACCTCCCATTGTACCATTTTTTGCAGACTAAAGTCTTGCACTTATTAGGAGCCAACCCACATAATTTAGTTTTGTTGGAGGCTTGTCTGAGGTTTTGAATTGTAGTTGGCAAAGCCTATCAATACTTTATTGTAACCAAAAGTACATTTGACATTCCATTTTATATAGTTATACAGTGTGTGTGTGTGTGAGTAAAATGGAATTTATCCAGTCTCATTGTCAGTAGCCAGACAGTTTCCACAAGAATCTGATGCGGCAGTTATTATGTTTATATGTCTTAGCATGCCCATTGTTCCACATCAGTACACATTATAGATGACTCTAAGGATGCCTTTTCCACACTGTTCCAAATTCCACATTACAAACAAGTGGAAGATATTTAAATGACCACTGAAGTGTCATATTTATAGTATGTACTTTTGAAGTTCTTAACAACAGGCATAATGTCCTTTTCAAAAATGTACTCAAATAAATATAGCAAAGCCTTTATTTTTTTATATTTATTTTCAAATTTGCTGTACTGGTCAACTTTAATACTATAGTTTTACCAGCTACTAGCCTGTCAACAATGACGGGAATAACATTTTAAGCCTGGCAATGCTGTTTGCCACCCAATGTGAGCACCTTTGGCACTCATTGCGAGTCTCTCCCCCTGTCTTCTTCCTCCCTTGTGTCTCATTTCAACCCTCCTCTCCCTCCCTTGTGACTCATTTCACCCCTCCTCTCCCTCCCTTTTGTCTCCTTTCCCCTCTCCTCTGCCTCCCTGGTGTCTCATTCCCCCCCTCTCCCTACCTTGTGTCTCCTTCCCCCTCCTCTACCTCCTTTGTGTCTCCTTCCCCCTCTCCTGTTTCTCCTTTTCACCCACCTCCCTCCCATCTCTTTCCTTCCTCTCCCTCCTGTTTCTTCCCCCCTCTCCCTCCCCTGTGTCTCTTCCCCTCCTCCCTCTTCCCCCTCTCCCTCCCCTGTGTTACATTCCCCTCTCTTACCCTCCCCTTCCCCCCTTATCCTCCTACTCCCTTTCCCTTTATCCTCCTCCTTATCCTCCTCCATCCTTCTCATCCTCCCCCTCATCCTCCTCCCCTCTTATCCTCCTCCTCCCTTTCCCCCTCTCCAATTACCTTCCTATTCCCTTTCCCCTCTCTTACTGTGATCCGATGAGCTCCTGCTGCTCTCTCCCCTACAGCGCGTCTTCTGGCTGGGTCCGACCGACATATGCTAATGACATGACGCGCATGTGAAGTCACACTAGTTGTTAAAATTTGTAGTCACACTTGCGAGCCTCGCAAAGTGAGGTGAGCTGTTTGCGACCCGTTGGGCTGCAACTGTGAGCTTTGCGGAGCTAGGTGAGCTGTTAACGTATAGAAGCCTTCGAACCTCGTGAAGCGAGGCGAGCAGTTGAGGCATGGAAACATGCGAGACTTAGGCTGAAAGGAGCACCAAAGGCGCTCCTGCGGTCCTCGCAAAGCGAGGCAAGCAGTTGAGGCATTGAAGCATGCAGGACTTAGGCTGCAAGCAGTTGAGGAATGCGGGACTTACAAAAAAAATCCGAACTCAGAGAAATACTAATGTAACGGACGAACCGAAGAAATCGTAACACACCAGGGAGTGAGGTTGCAAGCAAATAAAAGCTGAATTTCTCGTATTTCGTCACTCGAAAAACGGTTAAGCGAGAAAAAAAAATAGCAATCGAAAAAAGCAAAACAATCTGCAACTGGATGAAAACGAGGCTCTGCAATGCCAGGCGCGCAGACCTTGGAAAATGCACAACGCCACACACAGTAACACTTACATTAACAACGCCAGGCACGCTGGACTTAGAAAATACACAACGCCAAAGACAGTAACACTTGCACAAACAAAATCCTTGCAAAAATACGAATGTAGCGGCTGAACCGCAAAAATCGGAAAACACGAAAAGCAAAAAAAAATAAAAATCAAATTAAAACACACTCACACAGCACAGGGGGAGAGCCAGATAGCCTGGGAGTCAGGTTGCAAGTGAATTCACTTGAAAATCGGCTAAACGAGAAAAAATATGGCAGACGAAAAACGTAAAAAACTCTGAAAACAGAATGAAAACGAGGCTAAGCACAGGGACTAAGAAAATACACGATGGCAAAGACACTAACACTTGCACAAACAACGCCAGGTATGCGGGACATTGAAAAAAAAAAACAACGGAAAGATTCAGCAGACACACAGAGGAGAAACACACAGGGAAGGGACAGGGGGAGAGATGCTGGAAAGAGACATATGGCATTCCCAAGCACAAAACTTGCAGGTTAATGAACCCTGCAATGAGCGGCCCGTACAATAGGCAGGAGGAAAGGTTTGCAATGAGCACCAAAGGCGCTCATTGCGAGTCCCACGATGAGCACCTATGGCGCTTGCAATGAGCTCAGAATGTGATCATTGCAAAGCAGGAAAGTTGAAGTACACGAGGTGAGAGGCTCACAATGAGCGCTGAAGGTGCTCAGAGGGCCAAAAGACTCACATTGTGTGGCAAACAGCATTGCCAGACTTAAAATTGTATTGCCGTCCTTTTTCACCGGCAAGTGGCCAGTCATTAATAATCAGTAACAGTGCTAGAGAATCTTTAGTTGTCCAAATACCTTAGCTTAGCTGTAGAGATGTTTAGGAGCCAGGAGTCAGAGAGCGAGAGAGAGACCAGAGAGCAGTCTTAGCTTAGCTGTTGAGATGTTTAGGAGCCAGGAGTCAGAGAGAGAGAGAGAGAGACCAAAGAGCAGTCTTAACTTAGCTGGGGAGATGTTTAGGAGCCAGGAGTCTGAGAGAGAGAGAGACCAGAGAGCAGTCTTAGCTTAGCTGTTGAGATGTTTAGGAGCCAGGAGTCAGAGAGAGAGAGAGAGAGAGACCAGAGAGCAGTCTTAACTTAGCTGGGGAGATGTTTAGGAGCCAGGAGTCTGAGAGAGAGAGAGACCAGAGAGCAGTCTTAGCTTAGCTGTGGAGTTGTTTAGGAGCCAGGAGTCAGAGAGAGAGAGAGAGAGAGACCAGAGAGCAGTCTGAAAGAAAAAAGACCTATAACACAAGCAGAGTATTTTATATCCTTTCTATATTTGTTTCTCTATCAATGCTTTAATGCTTATAGATTATACAGTGGCTAATATTGCTAGTTTGTTACATACTTCACAAAAGTGTATTTGTTGGCAGGCTACAGTGGACCTTAAAAGGGACATATAACACAAGTTTTTTTTTATGCATTCAAAAGAATGCAGATGTCATTGGCAGACAAGTATGACTCACACAACTATATTATTTCTCATTGGCTGACATAATGTGGCATCTTCCTAATTCCCGTCCTCGAAGCAGGTATCAAATACAGAAGCAACTCTATTAACCTTCTCTTCTATACTAAATATAAATAACATTTGTAATTGCCATCATATAAAAAAGGGAACTGCTAAACAAAATAAAATATAATCAAAATGTTTTTAAGGTCCACAGGAGTTTGGTAAAACTTCACATGTTTGTGAAGTATGTAACAAAACAGCAATATTAACAGGTATGCTGGGTAGGAACCTAAAAGCATTTTAGAGCAAATCTTTTATTTAAATGACTGATAATGTGGGAATCAATTTTAGACTGCTAGTCTGTATGGAATTTAAGGGTTATCCAAAGAGATCTAATTTTGCCATTGAGCTCTACTATGAATGGGCTATTTGAAGAGGACGTTTATAACAAGTGAGTACAGATATTGTTGTCCGTACACTGCTCCTAGGTTGCTAATACATTTCTAAGCACTTACAATGTCTCTCATCATCAAAGCAAAATGTAATACTATAGATTATACTTAAAGAGCATGAAAACTGGATATACATTGTATTAGATGTTTTTCCTAAAGTGAATAATTCCTGAGAAAATCTTTATTGTTGGTGCATGTGTTCTTATTCAAATAAGTGGCTTATAGTCTTGTCTGTGATACCATTATTAGGTGATTAGATCCCCTCTCTACCATTATAAGGTAAATTGGCATATTAGCTAATATCTCATTTATCTACTGTAGAGAAAAACAACTAGTACAAAGTCAAGTCAGTTTTTAATGCTCTTTATCATTCAATTACTGTTTTAATTAATAATTTATTTTAAACTTTGTACAACATTTGTTTGATGGCCATTTCAGGTAACCAGGCCATGGGATTGCTCATCCTAGTTTTATACACAACATAGCCCTAAGTATCAAATATTTTTCCATAAATTTCCATACATACATTTTATTATTTTTTAATTATGTCTTGCCATAGCCAAATGAGGATGTACAACATGTAAAATGCAGGGTCTTTTGCCAAGATTATTAAGTTCTCTGGTTAATGTCTGCAATTATATGCTAATGGTGTATTTATCTGGCATGAAATAAAGATTCTTGAAAGGAATCTGTACTTGATTCCAATTTACTATGCATTTTCTAATTTTTCACTGTACCCTTTGGACCAGAAATGTGAATGTATCCTTTTGTTTAGTTTAAACAATGAGTCCAGAACACCCTATTATCATATTTTTAAATTTTACTGTTTTGAAGAAGTTGAAAATATTTAACACGGGTTTAGACCAATGGTAGTCAACCTGGTCCCTACCACCCACTAGTGGGCGATTCAAGCTTTCATGGTGGGCGGTGGGGTAATCACTAGGTGGCGTTGCTGATGAGTGACGTCACACGCCGGAGACCCGCAGCACCGCGGTAGGTATTAAAAGGTTGACAACCCCAGCTGTAGAGTGTGAAAAAATAATACAGCCTCTAAATTATTGGGCTTTGTATGCCTTTATGCTGACATATTGCTTTCAGCAAATAACTTCCTGGGAGGTGGGAGAAAGAATCATCAGTAATATCAGCAGGACTATAGAAAAACTTACTAGTTTACAGGGACACACACACCTGAGAAAGTAACCGATAGCAGTAGGCAAGAACACAAAGTGAAACCCTGCATAAAAGTTGCAAAATGTAAATGTTTTATCTTTATTATTTTTATTTTTAGTAACACTTTCACCTTTATCATTATTAGTTAAACAAAAGACCATGCAGAATTTTTTTTTACCCTGAGTGCAGAACCTGAAATTTGCCCCACTTATGCAGTTTTGATTTACTGCAACTCTTCGAAAAAGGACTGAATTTACTATAGTTAAATAAAATATCATACAGAAAAAAATGCCAGTGAATGCCAGTGCCATATTTCCCATAAGACCGAGTAGGAACATGCCTAGGGACACCTGTTTGTAGTGGTGCCACATTGTTGTGCTGAAACTCTGACAACTTTCTGTCCGTTACACAATTCTCTGTGCAGGAAATACTGAGTGCTTTGCGACGAGAATAGTAAAAAGCTTACTGATTGGATCAGTTGTGCTGCCAATCTATGCACGTCATTTCTTTTCTATGTAGCATGCTGAGAGATGTAAACTTGTTACCATACTAGCTGTAGGTAAGAGAAACACTGCATTAACAATTCCAATGGTAGCACTCTGGGGTTAGTCACTCAGCCTTCTGGGGAAGGTCATAGATTTGAGACTTTCTATGTGAAAAGGTGCTTAATTTACAAAAGTGTAACAGAAAAGTTCTAGAATCCACAGACCATGTGGTATGGTATTTACAAGATAATAGTTGTCACTTAAACCCACTATACCAGTGTAACTGTCAGTATAGCTCTGGTAATCAAAAGCTACATTGCATTACAGACAGTTCTGTAAGCTAAAGGCCCAAATCGTGAATGGTGAAATATTATGCTATAATTGTTATTATCGTTTATTTGTAATGCTCCAACATATTCCGTAGCGCTATACATAAGTTGTGATCAAGGCAGAACAATATTAACACATTACAAAGATGGAGGACCCTGTCTTTGAACTTAGAATCCAGTGACAATAGTGCTGTTTTTAGTGAGGGTTTGAAGGATTTGAAGCAAGAGGATAGTCTAGTGGAGCGAGGCAGGGAGTTCCAGAGAGTAGGGACAGCTCGAGAAAAGTCCTGAAGGCGGGAGTGAGAGGAGGTGATGAGAGAGGAGGAAAGAAGAAGGTCATTAGCAGAGCGAAATGGGCGGGTGGGGGAATATTTGGAGATGAGAGCAGAGATATAAGGGGGTGCAGTGTTGTTGAGGTCTTTGTAAGCTAGGTCATGATTTTAAATTTTATTCTGGAGGCTACGGAGAGAGAGAGAGGTGCTGCAGAGCATTTAGTACGGTAGATGAGTCTAGCGGAGGCAGTCAATATGGATTGAAAGGGGGATAGACGGGTGGTGGATAGGCCAGCCAGAAGGGAATTGCAGTAGTCAAGACGGGATATGATGAGGGAATGTATTAGAATCTTAGTTATGTCTTGTGTAAGGTAATGACGTATTTTGGAAATGTTTTTTAAATTGAAGAGACAAGATTTTGTCAGTGACAGTATGAAGTGAAAGAGAGGTCAGTGTCCAGTAGAACCCCAAGACAACGGGCTTTGGAGGTAGGAGTGATGATGGCGTTGTTGACAGTGAGAGAGATGTGAGGAATTGACGCTGTAGTAGAAGGTGGGAGGATTAAGAGTTCGGTCTTAGACAAGTTGAGTTTGAGATGGTGGGCGGACATCCAGGAGGATATGCTTGAGAGGCAGTTGGAAACACGTGCTAGTAGAGAGGGGGATAAATCAGGTGCTGAGAGGTAGCTTTGCGTGTCATCTGCATATATACACTTGTATATATTGAAGTCCAAAAGATTTTATTTATCCTGCAATAGCCTATATTTATGTTGTTTTTTTAGCCACCTAAGTATTCATTTTCTTCTGTTATTGTTTACATTAACACTTATTACAAAATAATTAGCTCTTATTTTTGGCATCATAAAATGCACAGAGCAGTGACTTTTTTTTGACTTGACTAATTTGTCAAGTTGTGATGATAACCAGCTAATATCCCATGCAAATACCACTCTGTACAACAGAAGCTACTTTTAAGTAGGATTCCGGTTTAATTCCAACGTTATATTCTTTCTCCTGTTTGACCCTTTTTTCCCCACAATTTACTGTGGTCCAGAATCGGAGTACATAACCATCAAGCTTTTAAAAAAACGTAGAAAATATTACAGCTCCTCCATAACAATTACTAAAGTAATAGAAGTGTTGATTTACTGTCGATGAAATATTTAAGATCTATCATATTCTGTATATATGTGCATACCATATGTATATATAGATAGACATCTGTTTGGACCTCTCCATAGTTTAGGTCACAAAAACTGTTTTTATACGTAATCTTAACATATTTTTCCTTTGCACTCTGGAATATTTGGGTGCCATCATGCAGATAGGTATATAATTATACTATAGAGACATACACTCATCTGTATATACATATTTTACATAGTTTGTCAACTGCTTTCAATTACTTTTATGTCCTAAGGTAACTTGTGCATGTAGTGGGGAAGATGGGGTACATTTGCCTAGGAGCACCTCCGATGTAAATATGGCCCTGAGTGCAGAACCTCAATGTTGCCCCACTTGAGTTAATAAGTAATAAAAAAGGCAGTTTTGATTTACTGCATCTCCGTGAAAAAGGACTCCATTTCCCACAATGCTTTGTGTGAATTGTTGTTTACTAAAAGTTAAATACACTTGTATAAAAGTTATCACATCACTGTAAAACCTCCTCAGACACACACCATATTAATGGTTGTCAGGGACTCTGCATTAAATGCATTGATGGATCCTGTTAAGAAAATAGAAATATTTATAACTGCTATGCATATTAATAATATAATGGATTATTATAAGAAGATTATTCTAGCTTCCTGCCTTTTCTATTACATCTCAACACAGTAATAGAGCTTGTTCATAAATTGTCTTGTTCTACACTGGATAGTAATAAACTCGGAAGTGCACAAGTAATTATAGGACTCTCTAAACAAAAGTTCCCGTCTGGATCACTAGCTTGTTGTGGTGAAAGGGCTTATGTACCTCTATGAAGCTGTGAGCTCTACCATGTAGGGTCACCCAAGATGGGCAGGTCATAGCAGAGGGGTCAGACAAATTGTGGTCCACTGGAAAAGGAACTGGCAACCCACTCCAGTATTTTTGACATGAAAACCTTATGGATAAGCACAACCTGACCCAAGATGTGCCTGGCGTGCTGCGGTCCATAAGGTCACGGAGAGTCAGACATGACTGAACAACTAAATAACAACAATACTAACTTTTATTCACATATCGCACATTTGCATGCAGCTGTGTACCAAAGTTGTGTAAGTAAATAAATAAATAAGCAAGTTGCTGCTGGTTGATTGCTAGTTCATCTGCCAAGGTTAGCTACCTTCATTATTATTATTAACCTTTATTTTATGCAGCACTATTTCCAAAGAAATAATACACTCAATGAGTGTGTGACACATAACAGTACTGCTAAAACATGTTTATACTGGAGGAGTGGGGGTCCCTGCACCTGAGAGCCTACATTCTAAATGTTGCAGTTGTTTATGGTCCCCACTCTTAAAACATAGCTTTGTGCTAAAGCCCCTTGTTGAAGAAAATATCCTTTCTCCCAGAGGCTGAAAAGATCAGGTTGTCCTTATTCTATGTAATGAAACAGTCTTCCATTTTGTTTTCCTTTGATGGAGGATTTTCAATAGGACTCTGAGGCATAATTCTCCAATCTGTTTATAACATTGCCATGGAGTAATTGCTGTGGCCTGATTTATAACTAGTTGAACAAGGCAGATGCCTATGGACACCTCCGTCATCTGCAAAATATTTACATATCAGTTTGTTTCACACATCAACCCTGAGTTCTCTAACCAGGTGCCATGAGCAAGTTTCTTTGTGGGGGAGGAGGATAGGTATGAAGTGGCAGGCTTACAGTATACTGCAGTGTACTAAAACAATCTGTATTTATCTTTGTCTGAACTTAATTTATGTACAGCACTACGGAATATGTCGGCGCGTTATAAATAATCTATAAAAATAATAATAATAAAGGGCGAGCATGGGCAAGTTCACAGTGTCTGCATCACCATTCTCCTCAATGCACACTGTTCCCTCATGTCCCGAAAGGACCATAAGCAGCTAAATGACTGACTTCCCTCAAAATCACAGCATGCTCCTGCTCCTCTTATTTATGGCTCCCCAGAATGGCCAACTAGTATTCCACGTTCTCATATTTGGTTAGTAAGTAAAACTACTTAGTCTTGCCCTTACCTGTAAGACGATTCATGCTTTATATTGTGAATTAAATAAGCAAGGCTGAGTTTTGGATATGTATGGTGTTTTGTTTGTGTCTCTATCTTATTGAAGGTAGTTTAAGAGAGTTATTTACATATGTTCACTACATATATACCTGCATTAAAGTCTTTTACACTTGCTGAGTTATTAAGTCATGTCCAACTTTCTACCAAGAACATCTGTCAGCCACTGACCCTTTGAGTACCCTGAAGCCCATGTTCATTGCTTCAATTACCTTATCTATACATCTCTGCTGTCCCTTTCTTTGTGTGCCTTTCCCAGAATCAGAGTCTTCTCTAGGGAATCCTGTCTTCACATGATATGGCCAGAATATTTCAGCTTTAACATCATGATCCAGCACCACCATTCAAAGAAGTCAATTATATGGCGTTTAGCCATCTTTATGGTCCAGTTGTCACATCTGTATGTTACTACTGGGAATACCATAGATCTAACTATGCTGACCTTTTCTGATAATGGTAATAATGTTACTTTTTAATTGCTTGTCCAGACTTGACATAGCTTTATTCCCGAGTAGAAAACATCTTTTAATTTCAAGGGTGCAGTCAACATCTTCCGAGATCTTGGATCCCAGCAAAATAAAATCTGTCCCTGCCTCCACTTCGTCCCCATCTATTTGCCAGGAACTGAGATTTCCATTTTCCATGATCTTTGTCTTTTTAACATTGAGCAGCAGGCCAGCTCTTGCACTTTCTTCTTTCACCCTCATCAATAGGCCTTTTAGTTCCATCTCACTTTTAGCCATCGCAGTAGTTTCCTCTGCGTATCTGAGGTTGTTGATATTTCTTCCAGCAATATTGATTCCGGCTTTGAAATTGTCCAGTCCAGCCTTATGCATGATGTACTCCACATATGAGTTGAAAAAAATAAGGGAACAATATTATACCTTGTCACATTCTGTTGTCCCATGTTCAGTTATGACCGTGACTTCTTGGTCCACATACAAATTCCTCAGGAATAGGAGGGTGAGATGGTCTGGTTCCCCTATCTCTTTAAGAATTTGCCACATTTTGTTGTCATCCACAGAGTCAAAGGCTTTAGAATAGTCTATGAAGCAAAAGTAAATGTTTTTCTGCAGATCTCTTGTTTGACCTGAAGAAAGATGCCGAGCATGAGACAGCAGCCTGCAGCTTATGAGTGGAGACCTGGAAATTGGAAGAAATATACAGGCCAGTGATATTACAAACTATTAGACTGTTTGATTTTGCTTCACACAGGTTTAGCTGGTTAGTGAGGAAACCTGTTTATTGGTTCAGGTAGTGTTTCAGTGTTTCATTGAGTTGTTTTATTTGCTATTTTTCCCTTCATACATTTTTAGTAAAATTTAGAAACGTATATATAGCCATCAAAGTGCACGCAAAACAGCCACAAACACAGAGTAGACTGTAAACTTCTCTCTCTTTATATAGATGGTGGAGCATCATGCTGGTAGGAAAACAGAGATGCACAAAGAGCAGCAAAGGGGTTTGTGCCTAGGGGCGCCAGATATGTAAATCTAGCCCTGGCAATGGCTACCACATCCGAGAGATATGCTACAGAAAGAAGCCCACATAGATTAGTTAGCAGCAAAACAGCAGCAGTTGCGTAAATAACCTGAGAATTTTGCTGTCTTATCTGAGATTTCACTTTAATTGATTAATTGAACAGATACACTGGTACCTTGGTACTGGTCGTTAATTGGTTCCAGAAGGCACTATGAGCGGCAAAAACGACGAGTACCAAAGTTCCCATAAGGAGTAATGTAAATTGACTCATGCAGGTCTTAGCAAAAGCATTGTGCACCAAGCAAATGCCGAGTGCTGAAGCATTTTTTCTTTGTCAAAATGCATTGAAGACCAAATTCGACGAGTGCTGAGGTAGACGAGGCCACTATATTCACACCAAGAAAACTGACACAGAAAAAGCAAGCCAAAGACTAAAATTATTAGAACTGTCTAAATAAGCACCAACATCCTTTCAGCTAATGTACAAGTGTATTTTAGATAGGAAGTAACACATGGTAGCTACTGACCAAAACAAGGTGCTGAGAGTCCTGATCGTGAGAATTTACATTTTACAGGGATTAGACTAACATGTTAAATGCCGGAAAAACTCAGTCTTATGTTTTTAATAACTTTGTAGTAGGCATGTGCGTAATGAATACCAGCTTTTTGTAAATCTGCTGTCCATATTGCAGGATATTCATGGCAAACCTGTGGTTGATAGTGCATCATTATAGCCATAGTACAAACTCCAGCAATAAACAGCTTGTATGAATACTAATTGGCGAGTGTCTAATAAAATGTTGCGCCCAGACAAACATAGTATGGCTTACTTTCAAAACATGGAAGGTTCCCTGTTTTTAATATTAAAATAATTTACCTATGTGTTTATTTGCATAAACATCATTGTATTCACAAGTGCTTAAAAGCTATGTTTTTCTCACTGAAACTTTCCAAACAGTCCCTGCAAAGATCCATCTCCAATAGCTCATACACACAGTGTTTCTACTAGATGTATTAAGCGATCACAGTCTGTGTTGAAGCAGCATTTCAGCAATTGACTAGTACATCTCTTCACAATACCTGTGATAGTTTACTGAATCTCCACTATTCTCAATGCATTCTCCAACGTATATAAAGCAAATTTGAGCACTTTCTCTGTGGACTTAAAACATTGTTAATGGAGGACCCCAGAGGCAGAACCAGTTACACTGGTTATCGCTGATGGGGTTCCTTGACCCTGTGGAACCTCTGGGGCCGAATGGAGGGTTATTTGGCGGGCTGCGGCTGAGGGAGTGGATTGCTCCGCCTCCCAGCAGCACAGGCGCAATTTTGTAGCATTCTGCAGCCGGCACCTGAAGAGCAACCCACCCTCCCTTTCTTAAATTACGGTTTTCTGATAAAAAAATAATAATAATAATTATATTTATATATATATATATATATATATATATATATATATATATATATATATATATATATACACAGTGGATATAAAAAGTCTACAAACCCCTGTTAAAATATCAGGTTTCTATGCTGTAAAAAAATGAGACAAAGATAAATAATTTCAGAACCTTTTCCACCTTTAATGTGACCTATAAACTGTACAACTCAATTGAAAAACAAACTGAATTTTTTTAGGTAGAGGGAAGAAAAAATATAAAAATACAATAATATGGTTGCATAGGTATGCACACCCTTAAACTAATACTTTGTTGAAGCACCTTTTCATTTTATTACAGCACTCAGTCTTTTTGGGTATGAGTCTATCAGCATGGCACATTTTGACTTGGCAAGATTTGCCCACTCTTCTTTGCAAAAACACTCCAAATCTGTCTTGTTGCAAGGGCATCTCCTGTGCACAGCCCTCTTCAGATCACCCCACAGATTTTCAATCGGATACAGGTGTGGGCTCTGGCTGGGCCATTCCAAAACTTTAATCTTCTTCTGGTGAAGCCATTCCTTTGTTGATTTGGATGTATGCTTTGGGTCATTGTCATGCTGAAAGATGAAGTTCCTCTTCATGTTCAGCTTTCTAGCAGAAGCCTGAAGGTTTTGTGCCAATATTGACTGGTATTTGGAACTGTTCATAATTCCCTCTATCTTAACTAAGGCCCCAGTTCCAGCTGAAAAAAACAGCCCCAAAGCATTATGCTGCCACCACCATGCTTCACTGTGGGTATGGTGTTCTTTTGGTGATGTGCAGTGTTGTTTTTGCGCCAAACATTTCTTTTGGAATTATGGCCAAAAAGTTCAACCTTGGTTTCATCAGACCATAACACCTTTTCCCACATGCTTTTGGGAGACTTCAGATGTGTTGTTACAAAATGTAGCCTGGCTTGGATGTTTTTCTTCGTAAGAAAAGGCTTTTGTCTTGCCACTCTACCTCATAGCCCAGACATATGAAGAATACGGGAGATTGTTGTCACATGTACCACACAGCCAGTACTTGCCAGATATTCCTGCAACTCCTGTAATCTTGCTGTAGGCCTCTTGGTAGCCTCCCAGACCAGTTTTCTTCTCGTCTTTTCATCAATATTGGAGGGAGCTCCAGTTCTTGGTAATGTCACTGTTGTGCCATATTTTCTCCACCTGATGATGACTGTCTTCACTGTGTTCCATGGTATATCTAATGCCTTGGAAATTCTTTTGTACCCTTCTCCTGACTGATACATTTTAACAATGAGATCCCTCTGATGCTTTGGAAGCTCTCTGTGGACCATGGCTATTGCTGTGAGATGCGACTTAGAACATTTCAGGAAAGACCAACTAGAGCAGCTGAACTTTATTTGGGGTTAATCAGAGGCACTTTAAATGATGGCAGGTGTATGCTGACTACTATTTAACACGATTTGGAATGTGGTTGCTTAATTCTGAACACAGCTACATCCCCAGTTATAAGAGGGTGTGCAGACTTATGCAACCACATTATTTTTCTTTTTTTTTTTTCTTCCCTCCACCTAAAATATTTCAGTTTGTTTTTCAATTGAGTTGTACAGTTTATAGGTCACATTAAAGGTTTGAAAAAGTTCTGAAATGATTTATCTTAGTCTCATTTTTTTACATCACAGAAACCTGACATTTTAACAGGGGTGTGTAGACTTTATATATCCACTGTATATATATATATAATAATATAATTGCATACGTGTGTTATTTGTAAAACAACAAAAAAGAGATGGTGTTATTTATTACCTGTTAGATGTATACAAAAAAAACAAAACAAATAGAAGCATTATTGGTATTGGTGTGTATCTTGTTAAAAAAAAGAACAAGATGAAGAAAAGACATCATAGTCTTTTTTAGTTTAGAAGCTGCAGATATATTTGGTATTAATAAGTGCTGTGGTTTAAATTAATTACTGTTAATGTCACAGTGGTGGGTGGGGGAGTTGCCCAGTCCGGTGGTAAAAAGGGATTGTCCAAATGGTGGGGCCCTGAGCATGGACTCAGGGTATAGGGGATTTGTAGCCAAGGCCTGGGCTCCTCCTCTCCCAGGTTATTTGAATATTAATAAATGCGCTGTGGCCAGTTGTACCTCCAACAGTTGTCTTTTGTGTGTTTTTTGGGGGGGAAGGCACCAATGGGTCTTGTGGGGTCAAGTGTCCTTTTTGAGCAGTAGCCTATGTGACGCTGAAGTGAACACAATTGGTCCGCACAACACAAGTACATCAAGGCATAGCCGTGTAAAAAGTAAAAAATGTAAAATAAGGTGGAATGTGTTTATGGTTTTAACTATCTTTTTAACTTTAATAAACTAACAAAAAACAAACAAAATACATAATAACCATAACAATTTCCTTTGTGCAAACACTTTCACATTTATTATGCCTTCAGTTTTTATGTAAATCTATATTGGTCAATTTAATCAGAGATAATTTGTCAAGAGAGTACTTTAGATCAGTGATTCTCAAGCTTTTTTTGGTCTGGGGACCAGCTGGTCTCCTTCCAATGCTCATTTGTGAGATTCAGAAAATGTTTAATAGGGTGATACTTCATTTGACTGAATTTTAACTAGCTTTTCATCTAACTTTACTCTGATTTGGACAGAGTTCAGTTTAACTGCTTATAAATTCCCCTATAATCTAACTATAACCATGACTAACGTAAATGGTACATATAAAGTGTTAGGCTCTCCTTATCCCTGACAATTGACAGATAAGGTCTGAGGGATTAGTACAGATCCTCGGATCTTGAGAACCACTGCTTTACATAACATAACATTCAAACTGAGCAACTGCAATTTTAATTGTCCTAGCCAACAAACAACGTGGGCAAAACATTGGGGGATTACCATGCATTTAAACAAAGCTATTTCTGTCTTGACTACTTGTTAATTTAATTAAATCAATTGTAATATATATGTTTTAAAGGAATATGGAAGGTTCCCTATTTTCAATATTAAGTTAAACTACCTAAATGTTTTTTTATAGATACATACATAGGATCACTATCTACCTTTCCGTTCCAGAGACTCGGACACATTTGCTATCACAACCGCCTACCTCCCTCTATAAGACTATAATCACTTGTGGGAATTGTTTTCTTACTCCGGTGAGAGTAATGGGGGCATTACCTATGCTTATTTATAATATGTACTGTTGATTGTGTCTACAATTATGTTTTAAACATCTGTAAAAATTTTGGTGTGTGGGTAATAAAGTACACAGGTCAATCACTTTAAGATCGTGCACTCAGCCAAGCTACCAGTTGCCACCGGCACAGTAGCCTAAGCATATTGTAACTGATCCCCCTTTGATCGGGTTAAGTACTGTAAGCAATACTCTTTGATCTATTGTCTGAGGTTAACCGCAGATTTGCATGGGTTCCATGACTGGAGCCTGGTGACTTCCCATACCCTACTGTCGAGTTCATTCATAATATTATAAATGGAACTCTCAGTTCCTATTACAGAGTATAGCGATGCCCCGTACAATCTATGCAATATTGGTACACCCACGTAATTAAGGTTCGATGACCTGGCTTAATTTAATGGTAGGCAGTAGACATAGATTAATCCCTCCATTGTATTTATCAATGTCCCAGGCCCACTGACGATCTATGCCTCCCACCCTATAAAGTCACCCTGGGCTGGATCAGAGGGCATTGTGGAAACGTAATTACATCAGTCAAGTAAGACCAGGATTTGTAGCTTGCAACTGGTGAAAACCCATGACTTCCTTTTCCAAAGTCCTAAAGTTGGGTAACACACAAGTCAGCTAATATATATACATGTATATACAAATATATATATACTAGAATATTACCCATCAAAAATTGACGGGAATCAAATTGTAAGTAAGCTAATGCTGTTTGGTGTATGTTAATGAACTAAATAATACATAAATAAAGTAATATACTTTACCTATTTTTAAGTAATAAATGCAGGAAGCATTATGCTGAAGAGCTGACAATCTGTTTTCAAGTTGCTGCAGTATACAATGTGTGTTTTCAGTGTTGTGGAGCTGCTGTGTAAGTGTGAGCAATGTGTGCAGTGTGTAGTGTAAATAGTGTGCGTGCACAAGCCAAATCCGTTAGGGTAGCTGTGTACTTCCGCACTCTGTAAGTTAGTGTTGTAAAATGGCGCCTAATGTGTGGTACGCGGCTGTTGGTGATTTGTCATCCTTGTTCTTGTCCGGCTTTTTCGGAAAATCCGTATGTGTTTGGTGGTGTTTTGCGTGTTTAGGGTCCTGTAGCCTCTTTTTGGTTTTTTTCGGCGGCCATTTTTCTCTCGCTAAGGTGATTTTTGGGTGTCTAAACTCTTCAATTTGGACTTAAATGGAGGTGTAACTTCCCTTGCAGAGGACCTGGGTGCCCCCTTTTTTCTGTGGGTAAGCTTTTTATGTGTTTGTTGTGTGTATTTATTGTGTTTTGAATGATTTGAGGTTCGCGCGGGTCGGCCGTTAAAGTCGTAATTTTGCGAGGTCGTAATGTTTTTTTGTCTAAGTCCTGCGTCTCGTATTTCTGTGTCGTAAATCCGTAAATGTTGGCAAGGTCCGCAGTTGCAGGCAAGGAGCGCCTTTGCGAGGGTCGCAGCGTTAGCAACAACAATTGACAACCCGCAGTTATGACAACTATATATGTGATATATATATATATATATACTGTATATATATATATATTAATTTATATACATACATATTGTAATTTTAGGACACAGATACAACAAGACGAAATGAGTAGTTGTATAGTGGGAGGCCCCAAAATCTAAATGCAGTATAAAACCTAATTTTAACCTTTAACTATTCCCTTTATTCATTATAACTTTAATTCCACACATTCATAAATTAAAAATTTCGTAGATGAGAATTCCAATCCTATATTTTTTTATTTATTACAAATTGAACAACTTAAATAACACATATATGATATTTTTTTAAAGGGAGTGGAATATTCCTAACCAGTACTGTTGACTGGAATAATTAAGAAATTGGGTTATATTCTACACTGTATTACCAGAAAAATGTTGGGGTTATGCATCAAGGATTGAATGATATGTCACACATTTGCAGAATCTGGCCATTAGGTGGAGCTGTAAGGTTCATATACAGCTCTTTAATGGAACATGGAACATGGCTCCTTCTTAGACATGCATGTTTTAAACGTTAAAAAGATTTTTGCAAGAAAAAATATTAAGTAAAACCTATTTAAAACTTCACTGAAACTAACAGGAAATGCACAGAGCATACTTTAGTCTGTAGGTCTCATTGGTTAAAAGAAGCCCCCAAAATTTCTGAATATGTTTTTGTGCTCTGTGTCCTGTATTTGTATGCACTGTGGCACATTATAAACTAACCTCAGCTCTTATGTCAGCTCATATATAAAGGATGCTTTATTTATAATGGTTACAGAAAGTCATCACCCTCTTTCAAAATGTGTAACTTTTCTTGTATGACCCCCTGAAAATTAAAACCAAAATAATTATTCTTGCTCCACTTTTATTTACATACGGTATCCCACATTAGTTAAGGGAAAATTACATTTTAAGACATTCTGAAAATCCATTAATATAACAGCAGAAAATAACTTATTTGGTTAAGTGAACACCCCCTTACAAGTGCAGGCAAAAAATTATTCTCCCCTCCGACGTGGCGTAACTCAACGGCGCTGAATTGACAGCGAGACCTCTTGTTCTTGTATGCATCTTTTTCTCGAAGGGATGTCCCACTTGAACTTTATTATAACCGTTGTTATATTTTAAGGTTTCCATCATATCACCTCTCTCCCATCTGTCCTCTAAGCCAAACCTGGGCATTTTACGGCCCGCGGGCCACATTCAGCCCGTGGGCCGTCCCTTTCCGGCTCGCAAGCTAAATATGGCCTGCGGGCCATAAAATAAAGTGCAGGGGGCTTGAGGGGGGTGAATAATGGGACAAAGGGCCCTGGGGGTTTTAAGGGGTTGAATAATGCTTTTGAGGGGGGGGGGGGGGGGGGAGTGAATAGTGCAGCTGAAGGGGGCCCTGGGGGTGAATATGGCTGCCGAGGGGGGCCTGGGTGGGTGAATATGTCTTCTGAGGGGCTTGGGGGGTTAATTGGTGTGACAAGGGGGCCCTGTTTTTGGGGGGATGGAGTGAATGATGCTCCTGAGGTGACCCTGCAGGGTTGGGGAGTGAATATTGCTGCTGACTGGGCTCTGGGGTTTGTGGGGTGAATATGGCATCTGAGGTGGTTGAATGGTGCTGCTGAAGGGGGCCTGGGGGTGTTGGGGGGTGAATATGGCTGCTTAGGGGCTTGGGGAGGCGTGAATGGTGCAACAAGGGGCCCTGTTATTTAGGGGGGGGGGGGTAAATGATGCTGCTGAGGGGGCATTGGGGGATGGGGGGGGGGGTAAATGGTGCCCCTGAGGGGGCCCTGGGGGTGAATATGGCTGCTGAGGGGGGCCTGGAGGTGGATATGGCTTAAGGGTTTGGGAAGAGATGAATGGCGCGACAAAGTGCCCTGGGATTATGGGGGGGAGTGGGTGATGCTGCTGAGGTGGTGCTTTTTTTTTTGGGGGGGGGGGGGTGAATGGTGCTTTTGAGGGGACCCTGCGGGGTTGGGGAGTAAATTTGCAAGCTGCCAGTTCTGAGCCTATGGGAGGGAGGGGGAAGGTATCCTGTGCTGAAATTGTATCTACCAATGAATAAACATCTGCCTCATTATCCTTCCAGATAATATAAATTAGGTGCACACTCACACTCAGTCTCCATGCCACCAGGACGTGTGGAAGACACAAATCTGCATGCATGCTTGAGCGCATAACTTTTTTTTTATACGTACAGTTTACATAGCTGCTAATGTTAATTTGTTACAATCTTCACAAATATCTGAAGTTTTTCCAAATCTACAACCAAAAACTTTGGTGCATGTGCTAAATGTACTAGACTCTCTGGTATTGATTTGTAATACTTTTTTTTGCACAACGTGAAACTATGGGTTAGGTTGGTTTTGGTTAAAAAAAATATATGAGAGATCCTATGAATGCCATTGGGAACCTCATCTGCCTCCTTGTTAATGTGTAGGGTTGGGGAAAATAATATAGTAATCGCCATCCCTGCCACAATCGTTTTAATTTTCTTATTGTGCACATAGATGAATTGTTAGATTTGGTATATATATATATATATATATATATATATATATATACATGTATATATATGTAATATATATATATATATATATATATATATATATATATATATATATGTATAGAAAACGAATAATACATTAATAAGCCCACTTGCATGTCTAAAAGGCGGGGACATGCAAATGAGAATACAATGTACCTCACTCTTTTAATCCAAAAATAGCAACTTTATACATTGCTCCCTTAAAGCATATGCCCGCTGTATTAAACAGCTTTTAAGCAAAGCATCGGGTTGGATTTTACACAAACCAAGAATCACTCATATACAGGCCTGTTTCAAGCTTTTGGCTATCATCAGTATGAGGTAGATTCTGGTTTGTGCAATAGATTTTGTAGGATTGGGTATTCCACAACAATCATTTAGTGTATGGTGAGCACAAAAGTGAGAAAAGCTCTCCACCGTACAAAGTACAGAAAACGAATAATACATTAATAAGCCCACTTGCATGTCTAAAAGGCGGGGACATGCAAATGAGAATACAATATACCTCACTCTTTTAATCCAAAAATAGCAACTTTATACATTGCTCCCTTAAAGCATATGCCCGCTGTATTAAACAGCTTTTAAGCAAAGCATCGGGTTGGATTTTACACAAACCAAGAATCACTCATATACAGGCCTGTTTCAAGCTTTTGGCTATCAGTATGAGGTAGATTCTGGTTTGTGCAATAGATTTTGTAGGATTGGGTATTCCACAACAATCATTTAGTGGTTATAAATGATGTTTATATAGTAAAGGAGAAAGAAAAGATTGTTTTTAAAATATACTTATTAGCAGTGAGAGGGTTTTTACAAGCTGATGTATTGTGTCAATGGATCATAACAAGTTTACAATATTTTAAATAAGTAAATTTTTGTCTGAAACAATCCCTCCTGCATGGACAGCCTAATGAATATTTTCAAATGCATTCAGAATCCTTTCCTCCAATCAGAGGCAGAAGCTAAGTCTCGGCTGCATCATATCAGGCGATTGTGTTGCAGGCAAAATTATAGGTCTGAATGATGCATTTAAATAATAGGAACTAGCTCTTCCTATTGACTACCCTCTATGTGTTTAATAAAACTGTTTGCAAGAAGTGTACATCTAATAAAAACGAAATAGTAAAACTCAGTGTAGTTTAGGAAAAACTGCACATGCTTGTGACATATATGACTAATTTGTGCAGACTATCAGCCTTATTATATAGTGATTCAGCCAATTGAAAAGGGTGTTATAAAAACACAGAGCATATTTTGTTACAGAAGTTTTTAGTTAGTGAACTTCTAACCAAAAGCAAGGTCTTCACTAATTAGAAGTAGACAGTCACAAGATAAACTGGAAGTCCTCCTACTGCAGAGCTGTAAACATCCCTCTCATGCTAGAAACCATCATCATTTGGATGCCTCCAGGGACCATAAAAACAATGTCCTCTTTTTCTAACTAAAAACTAGCTTTGTGGCATGTTTCCTGCCCAATTCTATCAAAACAGTCTACCATCAAATAGGTTAAAATATTTGCTGGCTGCATTTATACTAGCTTCTCCAAGTACTACAGTTTCTTACTTGTACACCTCCAGTATGATTTACATATACATATTTTTCATCTTCTGACAAGCTCTTAATCTCCTACAGAACACTTTTATTTGTCTTGGTACTTTCCAAGCTATCTATTGCATTGGCAGTGTCCCAGATTCAGACATGTCTGCTGTTTCCTTTCAACAGAATAAAGATTATTTTTTACTTGGTTATACAATTCCTACACAGAAATGTAAATTATACCGGATTTTGGAGATATTCTGTGCCTTTCCAAATATGTTTTGATTAAATGGTGCTTAGCTGTAGAGATCAAAGTAGTATACTGCTTGAGGGTAAAAGTGCAACTGTTTTATTTGCAGTATTAAATACTGCAAAACATAGCCAACTATTGAATAAAGTGCTTTGTGCAATTTAATAAAACACACATATGTAAAGAATTGACTATTAACAAACTATTTTTTGAAAACTTGAATATTACATTTTTTTTAACCATATTTAGAACAAATGGAAGCAGTCCTTTAGGGTCTTTATCATGTCCTAACAGGTCTTTGTTGCATAATAGGATAAGACTGAATTTGACACCAAACCTCTTCCACCTCTCATGCCCGGAAGTAGGAAACTGCATCAATAGATGCAACCACAACTCCTCAGAAATATAAACACCCCTCTCTCCCAGACACAAGTTCCATCAAGTAGCAGGGTCCTGTAGAGGCATGACAATTATTTTTTTTCTAATTATACAATAGCTTTATGACTTTTGTTTATGCTTAATAATGCTTGCAGTCAGACTCAAAAGTTTATATATATATATATATATATATATATATATATATATATATATATATATATATATATAGCCAATGTAGAGTGGCCCTTTAATACCCATTAAACATAATTGTCTTAATTTAAACATGTTATTATAGTGAAAAAATGGGTACCCTTTCGTACTTGTCTTGGCAATGGCTATGTCTCCCACTATTGTTTTGCCGCCTGTCTGTACAACATTTTTAATAGCAAGTGGCACTTTATCTTTGGCATCGAGAGCCACAACTTCCATCGTTAAAACAAAATGTTATTAAAGCACAGTGAATAATATTATAAGGTCAATCTGGCGCATGTATAATATAAATATGTTCTTGGATTGTTCCAGTCACAAGTTCCTTCACACAAACAGACTTCAGGTCCAGCATATTTAATGCTTTTAGATAGGTGCAGATGACTCAGTTGATGTGAATTTTAACTGAGCAGCTCATAGCTATAATGTGGGTGTGCAGCCTGGCATTAAACACTTGGTATCTGTCAACACTCATCTAATCAAGTACCTGAATATATTTAAGGATGCTTATATTTCCAGTGCCTCTTCCAAATATGATATTGAGTACCACGTGCAAATATGTAGACATCAAAGAGATTCATATACTAAACAGCTATAGTGCTGATGGGGCACTGTACAGAAAATATGTTTAATGTGATAATACAGTAATTAGACATATTGCAGTTTACTGAACAGGAGCCAAAGGTCCGTGGGAGGTAGAATATATAGATACCTTGATATTAAATACTTTTACGGCCTTATTAAATTGCGATTCGCCAAATTAAAAAGGGCTCTATTTAAGCACATAGCATATTTTATTTACAGAAGTTTTTAGTTAGTGAACGTCTCTCCAAAAGCAAGGTCTTCACTAACTAAAAACTTCTGTAAAAAAAATATGCTATGTGCTTAAATAGAGCCCTATTCAATTGGCCACATCGCAATTTAATAAGCTGTTAGTTTCACTATACCTGTATTTGTTTAATTGCTGTTTGGTTGTGTCTGTTAATGTTTAATTTATTCAGAGATATAAATGCTCACTGTAATATCATATTTACAATTTGCTCTTCTGATGACCTGCAACCTTTAATTTACTATATTTTATTCTAAATGACCCTGTATTGTGCACTACCATTTACGTTCTTTAGCTGCTACTTCCATCTTCTATTTTAAACTGTGTATGTTCTTGAAAACCATCCGATTTGCATTAGCTGCAAAATGTTGTCTTCCCCCCTCTCCCCTACCCTGTGTCTTCCTTCCCCTCTCCCCCTGTCTTCCTCCCCCCTCTCCCCTGTGTCTTCCTCCCGCCTCTCCCCTATGTCTTACTCCCCACCTCCTCTGCAGCTCACGGCTTTTGCCGCAGGCTGTGCATGCGCGGCTCTGCTGCGCAATTCGCTCACTCCATGTGTGCGCGCTCACAGCTCTGTACGGACTTAGGAAGTATTGGTAAGTGTGTATGCTCCCATGGAGCGTTACACACTTACCAGAATTATTATCATTGATATTGACAGAAATAAACTTCATACAAAGACTCAAAAAATTAAAACCTGCTATAGGATTATCCTTTGTTTTTGTACTAGTTGGAGTCCATAGGATGGCAGTATGACCAACCTTAGGTGCAAGTATGGTATCACAGGTGGTACTCTAAGACGATTCTTGATTGTAGAAACAGAATACCACTGCTAGGTTCTTGAACATGCTTTCAACTAGAATAAATGTAACTAGTTGATTTATTTCCTGAACCTAATTCATGAACATGGTATATGCCTCTGTTTCTGCTGATAATATTGTACATTTTCTTCATGCATCCTATTTATGCAGGGGTGTTTTTTCTGCCTAGGCCCACAAGGCCCAGGCCTAGGACAGCACATTTTCACGGGGTAGCAAACTGCCTGAAGATGCTGGTGCAATACTTTGAAATGTGTTTGTATATGCCCAGAAATGTCTGCATGTAGTCATAAACACGCATAACCTTATGATTTAAGATATGGAAAGGGTAAAGGAGAAGCTGCAAGTTCAGCGTGGGGGAAGAGCACACAAATTGGTATGGCCTTGGGCAGCTTAAAACCTAAATATGTGATTTACTGGCAATTCCTGCAGTTTATAACTTATAACTTATTAACAGTAATTAAAGACATACCAGCAGTCATGGTATTCTGTACATCAATACTCTTTTGATATAATTATATTGTTAACCTTATTCATTAGCTAATATTGTTTTTCTGCATCTGGCTGGCTATGATACTCAAAACAGACCTTTTTGGTGTTCTTCGTGAGTCAGATAACAATTTTCAAAAATGGTTAAAAAACAATGTTTTGAAAAAATGCTTCGATAAACAAATTAAAGAACCCATGGAGACAATGCCTCGATAGTCAGACATACTATGTAAGTGATATTTACCATTCAGGGAAGGGGTCTTTAACTAACAAAATGGCGGCTCAATAATATTCACTAGACGTTTGTTTTGGGATTTTTTTTTTGTTATTTGCAATACTGACTTGCTCTATGAATACACTAGTTGACTGACTTAACAGGCTTGGCCAGTTGGAGGATAATGAGAGGATAAATGTGGTGACTTAATATTTCTTTCCTGATCGTGGCTGAAGGTTTAAAGTAGTTGTTATCACATATTTGGCTATTGATAGGAAAAACCTAAAATAGTGACTAAATAAAAGCTAAAAAATTGTAATAAAAAGGTTTTGACAATCATATTGCTAGGCAACTAGAATAAATATTTGTTTGCATCCCATTAACTATATTATCTCTAATAAAGCTCAGTTGAACATTGCTGTTAAATTCACTGTTCTATAGTCAAGTAGAAAATGGAAATTTTATTGAATAAGTCTGCAAGAAATCTGGCAGCGCTCAAGTGAGAATATAATAGGTTCAGACTTTATTTGTATGGCTATATTTTTTACACGCCTGTTTCTAGGCCAGTTGATTACCACGCAAGAATTTCCATCTCACCTATTAAAATATGTTTTCTGATTGTAGCCATGTTTTCATTTTTTATCAAAACCCAATGGTGTTCCAAAACATGTTCTCCTTTAAACTTTCTTTACTAGCTGTTAGAGTATAAAAATACTTACTACCTGCTTTGTTCTTAGAGAATTTGGGAATTCTTAGTCATTATTTTGGATAAGTTCTTAAAAGAATAGCCATTAAAATTACTATATCAATCATAACAGTTACCAATCCTCTCAACCCTCTGTAAAATGACTGGAACAAATAACTCACTTCCAAAACAGTTCTCTAGCTATTGCAAGCATAGAAACATGGAATAATAAAACAACACATTTTATGGCAGATAAGGACCAATAGGCTCATCAAGTTGGCCATCTCCATCTAACAATATCCTTAGTATATCCTTATGTGTATGCCAGGCATGCTTTTGTCCACCACACTTTCATTAGAAGAATGTTTCTTTTATCTACTGCCCTTTCTTTACAGTTTAATATGACACATATTACCTCTAAATCTTTTACTGTCTAACTCCCAATCATGACCACTTTTCCTTGTATCCCTTTTTTTCTGAAATCCTGAAAATGATTAAAGTAGCACTTTAGTGGTCCCATAATGGGCTCTCTAAACAATATTGGTAGGGCATGATAAGAAACACACACTTTATTAAATGCTTATTTTGAATTTAAACAATGAATTACTATTTTCCAATCATGCCTCCCTGACTATATGAGCTTAAGATCTCTTCACAACCTTAATGAAGTATTGTGTTTGTATTGGAGCCACCAAGGGCATACCACAATTACAGTATGATTGTGGCTTGTGACCAGAAAGTGTTATTTGTACATGCCTCAGGTTACACTGCTCCCTCCTACTAGTATCTGTGTTTGAGAGTGTTTTTTGTCCACTTCAGCCACAAAACTTCATATCAGGAGCTTATACAGCCTGGAGGATCATTGAAAAACAATAATTAATCATTTGAATGCAGAGTAGAAGATTAACAGAGGTTGTTTTTCTTACCAAGCCTTACCTAACTATTCTTTACTTCATATTTTTAACATCATTTGAAGCTCTCTATTATACTAATTTGCTGCTTTAAGCATTACATAATAAGGGCATGGATTATCTATTTAGTGTCTTAAGAGTGTAATTTTGCCTTTTATAACATTAAACCATCTCATATACTTGAGCATTCCTCTAGTATTTCTGGGTATTACTAATTTGAGTTATGACTCCTGTTCATTTATTTGTGTCATCTGAGACAAACCTTCCCTTTCACTAATCCTGTGCATATATTAAACCGGTGTGTATATATATATATATATATATATATATATATATATATATATATATATATAATAAACTGAGCCCCTTCTGGATCGCACCCTTGTCGTGGTGAAGAGTCTTGTGTACTTCAATGAAGCTCTGAGCTAAACCATGTAGGGTCACCCAAGATGGGCAGGGAGGTCAGACAAATTGCTGTCCACTGGAGAAGGAACTGACAACCCACTCAGTATCTTTGCCAGGAAAACCATATGGATAAGCACAATCCGAAACACAGCATGTGCCTGGCATGCTCTGTCCATATCGTCACCGAGAGTCAGACACGACTGAAGGACTGGACAACAACAATAAACTGTGACTCACAGATGCGTATGTTTCAGCCAGTATCATATCCATTCAACTACTGTTGAATTAAATCCCACACTATGCAGTATAAGAACACAACAATGTCCTTGCATTGTATTAAATACATTGAAATGTTTCTTTCAAGTGAATTGAGACCTTATAAGGAGCTTCTGTCCTCTTCAGATTTATTTATAGCTTCAAAATTATTTCTGTAAACCCCCTCTCCTGATCCTTGTACAAACTATATATGTTTTTGCTCTTTGTAATCCATGTGTCTTGTGTCACTTACCTTATTGCAACTAATGTCCCATCCACATATGAGCTTCTATACAACTGTCCATCACTGCTACATCGTAGCCTTATGCTTCATACCCTCTAGATTATGAGCTTGCAAGAGCAGGGTTGCTCAACTGTTCAGTCGTGTCTGGCTCTCTTTGATCCTCTGGACCAGAGTACACCAGGCCCATCTATCTCTGGTTATGTCTCTGGTTGTGCTTATCCATATGTTTTTCTTGACAAAGACACTGGAGCGGGTTGGAAGGTTTTTCTCCAGTGGACTGTAATTTATCTGACCACTCTGCTATGACCTACCCATCTTGGGTGACCCTACATGGAATGGCTCACAGCTTCATTGAGGTACACAAACCCCTTTACCACAACAACGTAGCGATCCAGAAGAACCCTAGAGTTAAGTTAACCTCTAACTAGGGCTCTAACCATTACCAACTACACAAAGATGCCTAAATGTTGTTGCTTTATAAATAATCAGTAATAATAGCAATAGCCTGTTGTCAAAAGCCAGCTGTATACATAGCTGAGATGTTTACAATATAATATCTTTTTACAGTTTCCAATCTTTATTAGTGTAATTGGAATTACAGCTTTGTTCATCCGTCATTAACAACACTGTGGAGTTTTGTTTGATAAACCAAACAAGATAAAAATAAATCCAACTGGCAAAGACTAAGAAGCTAAATTTAATACATAAACAAAACTTCAAGTAATAATGAATGAGAGGTTCTCGGTTATGTTTTATATTAACTGTTGCTGAATGCTAGTCATTTTAAATTTACAAATATATTCCTCCTAAAATCTTTCTTATATAATAAAATATTGGTCGGGCGTGATAAAGTTGTGATGGCCATTGTTAAAGATATATTTTATAGCTATTCCACCTCTTTTTTGGTAGATAATTAGGATATAAATTAAAATGGCATATAATGTTATTTCTTATCCTGTAAATATAAATTATATGCACAACATCTACATAACTCATGTAGTAGTGCACACATTTTTGGCTCCAGTATAACTTTTATTATGGCCCATGCAATATTGTACTGGAATTCCTTGCAAAAGTAATGCTTGGTAAGTCTACCAGCAGTTCCTGAAGGGTTAGATCAGTGGATTGATACGAAACATATGTTTTTTAGCCTGAGGTATCATGCTTTGTTGAAAGAAATACACTAAGGACGCTTATGGATCCAAACGCTTGTGTGCCTGAGATTACTACTGGCGTATTTCCCAAGACATTAGCGCTCACTGGAAACTCAAAAAATGTGTGATATCACAATCACGGCTGGTAAAGAAACAATATTTAAAAACTTGATGGCAGAATTTTGTAACATTAAAATGTCACAGTCGACGTTCTAAATATGGTATAATAAAATCAGTAAACATTAGCCTTTCTGATCCAGCATGCATTTTTAAATTATACAGTATATGGAATCTCTAATCTATCATTAAAATAAACTAAATGTATTATTATTATTATGATTATAATTGTTCTGCAATGTGCCAACATATTCCATTGGACTTTACAAAACAAAATGCAATATTAACACATGGCAAAGAATGGAGAACCCTGCCTTTGAGTTTAAAATCTAATGTAATTTTCCCCAAAGCACCTTATGGGATTGGAAGCTCACGATCTGAAGGGAGTGGGAGAGGCAGGAACCTGGGCGAGAGTGGAAAGGCCATTGAGGGAGTGAGACATGAGAATGATAGAGGATAGAACGGAGGACACTTCAGTTGCTGTAAGACCTGTGTAAAGTTTACTTGGGTAGAAAATGTGCTAACTTAGAATGAGGTTTCATATAGTAAGAAATAGAAGGGATCAGATAGGAAGTTATTGTGAGGAGAATGGCTCAACTACATGGTTATCTTTGTCTAGTGGTCAGATAATATAACCTGCAAATAGGCATGTCATGCAATTGGGGTGGAAGAAAGAATAAAGTTAGCTAGTTCAGTACATGAGAGAGAGAGAGAGAGAAGAGAGGGTCAGGTGAGTATCTAGCTTTATTGAAAGGGGGAGTATAGTTTTGGAAACATCAGGGGTGATAAAACACATGGCATTTACACAGTTGGCAACCTTTAGAGGAAAAAACATGAAACACATCTGCATGATTGAATGAAGCTGGATACCTCTGAAAGGTATGGTCCAAGAGATGTGTGGTGCTGGGAGTCAGAGGTATAAAAGCTCTTAAAGGGGCGGTCTAAGTGGTGTGTGCTGCTGGGAGTCACCACAGAGGTATGGACCCTGGAACAGCTGGTCCAGCCATCCATATATGTGGCAAACTCATTATCTCAATGAATTATTAAACTAAATTATTTGATAACATTACAAAACAATGTGCAATGTGTTAAAATTAGATTATCTCATTGTCCAAATCTCCCAACATCTCAGTTTAATGGAAGGATAAACTCACTGGCGTAAGGTCATTTATAAATTAAAAACAGTAGAACAACTAAAATATTGCTTTTTCTAAATGACAAAGCTTCAGGACCTTGATATGTAGACTGGAGAAAAGTGAAATGATAGAAGTCATTAAATATATTGGTCAAATAAAGTTCAAGAGGGAAGTTATTGTTGTTGTTCAGTCCTTCAGTCGTGTCTGACTCTCTGTGATTACATGGACACAGCATGCCAAGCAAATCTGTATGTTTTTCTGGTTGTGCTTATCCATATAGTTTTCTTGGCAAAGATCAGCCAAATAATGATATTAGAATAAGTGGAACATCCTTCCACAGGAATTGATAGGGACAATAACATTAAATCAATACAAGCACATTTGGAATATTCATAGGACTATCCTGATCATTTATTAAGTCAAGCTGTTTAGGTAGATATGATGGGTAGACTAGATCGACATGGAGATTTTTGTATGCAGTCAAATCTATTTTTAGGGAGTGCAATATCTTATAAGACAACAATAGCAATGGTCAGCACTGCATATAAAAGGTAATGCATTAAAGGTTATTATTTTTTAGCTCATTAAACAAAATTTCCATTATAAAATCAGGTTTGTCAAAATAGCTGAACATATGTGGACTTTGCATAGTGGATTCGCAATAAGCATATCAACGCCACCATTGGAGTGTATCTTATGTATTACCAGTTACCTTTGCCAAGCAGCATTGATAGTTAAATGCCTGTTCCTTTAATATTCTGTATTGGCCTGTTATGTGGAATAGTTGAGTAGCTTGCAGTGCCGAAGAAAGGATTTAGAGACCAAACTAAGGCCTTTAGTATGTGTCCAGATAGAACAAGGTAGGTTTTTTGAGGTTTCAACATCATGGTTAGGACAGGCAGTGTAATTGATTGTTAGGCAAATCCTGATTCAAATCTAGAATCAGACACATATGGTCAGGCTGGCGGATGTTCAGGCAACCAAAGAGTAGCCAGGCTCGCAGAGATTCAAGACAGGCATTGGGTGGTCAGACTGGCAGAGGTTCAATACAGGCAAGATTTTGTCACAAACAGGAACAAACCTCCGAAGCAGGAATCGGAGAGTACTGAACCCACAAACAGGCAAGGGAAGACTGCCTGGAGCCCGCTCGAATAGAGCTAAGGTGCTGATCAGCAAGTGTGGCTTGGAGCAGCTACAAATCTTAAAGTGTAGGGCAGGAAATGTAGGGCAGGTGGAGCTAGTAATTGCTGCATGGCTCTTGTTGTCATGCCAGTTTTGTCACTGGGAGCATCTATAACCTGGAGCAAAGTGCCTGAACTACCTGTGACAGATAAACCAGCTAACTAATTTATTAATATATTTTAATGGAAATCACATGGAGAATGCTTTATTTTCTAAGCTTATACACCTTTTATCCTATGATTTCTATTGAAACAGAACCCATGAACTTAAAATATTAGTGTAAATCAACTCCTATATGTTGGTAAAATAAGGCCTCCATTCAATTTAGCAAATTGTAGTTACTGGAGCCCGTAATGTAGCCCGTAAAATAATTTGCTATTCAATTGGCGTCTTTTAGCTACCCGCAAACGATTTGTGGGGAGCAGGCTGAAAATCCCTGTGGTTGTCAAAATTGTAACTCCAACCCATCTAAGGCTTTGATCTTTCAAGCCCGTAAATGTTACAATTGCAAATCAGTATTCAATTGGTACAATTTCTCAAGCCCGCAATTGTTTTCACACCCGTAAATAGCAAGTGTAGAAGAAAGTCCTACGAGTACCAGATAGCACTTGCAAGGGGGATTATCTTAGCACTGTAAATGCAACAAAATAATCAATACTGCACTTTAAAAGACTGGAAAGTGATGAAAAACGTTAGAATTAATTGCACAACAGTCTCAAGCTTGCAAATCTGCAATCAAAAATTATGTTTTTTACGTTTGATTTCTGTGTTATATCAATCTCGGTAATCAAGGAGTTAATACATATCAGACCTAGGACAGTATGGTAATTCATTTTTATTATTTTGTACATTGCCGGATTGCGAGTCTGATCGTATATCGGACTTCTAAACACTAATTGATCGACATTTGACCTCCATGTTTTACTGATGTAATGATGACGGTCTCATTTACAATTGGCTGTTTCTAAATGGGTAGTTACGGCCTTGCTTAATTGATCAGGATCATGTTCTGTACTTATGGGTGCATGGTTTACGGTTTAGGCTTTCGGCCAGGTATCTGCCGGCTTGATCAATTGAATTTTTCTGTAATTGTTGCAAATTGTAAGCCTGCAGACTTAAGGCCGGTATGAAGGTATGAAGGGCTTGCAATTTAATGGAGGCCTTAGTATTCTCTACAAAATTTCCATTGTAGTGCATTGAATATAATTCATTATAAGAATATCAATAAGATAATGAAGTGCTACTAAACCTTGCTACAGCTTGTAAACCATGTTATAAAAAGAAATCAAATAAATATAGTGACGGATATTGCCTTTTTACAAATCTGGCCCATTGAAAAGTATTTCCTACTGCAATAATTGGTGACTATGAACAAGTGAAAAAACATTTTTTCTTGTCTTGGATTTCATCAAACTGTGTGACTTTATCTTACTAGCATTTTTCTCTTCAGCATCCTTTTATTCATATTTTGGCTTAAAAATAAAAGTAGTCAGGTCATTGGTGCCACAGTGCTTTATATTTAATACAGTTAATATATACAAGGTATGTGCCAGTGAAAAATGATTATCACGGCTTTGGTCCTAACACAGATTTACAAAAAATCCTAGTTTTATTGCATATTAGTCAGCCTTATAAAAATAATCTGGCTGCTGTCTCTCATAAACCAGTACTCCTGGAGAAATGCACTCTAGCATGCAAAATAATAGCTTAAACTGCTTTCCTTAAAATAAAGTATTTCCATCATTAAAGAAGTCTTGTTCAGTTGTAATGTTAGACTAGAATGGTACCAACCATTAACTGCTTCTCTACATAGTCCACAGTGGAGTTGCATCTTTCAGAGATTTTAAAATTATACAAATGTGGTATTTAGTTCCAATGAAAATAGTCAAATGTTAACAAATAAATTGGGATACATGATACATCTGAGGAACTTTAATGGTTAAGGATTTGTGTTGCACAATTTGTGATCTTTTGATCGAGTTCTGGCATTTTGAAGGATGATCTTCTAACTCCTGAATAGGATCTCTAAACTTTACTTTTAGCCTTTAAAACAATTGTGGTTGTTCTGTCATGTTCTACTCTCTGTGATCCCATGGACCGTAGCACAACATGCACATCTCATGACCTCATCTATCCATCTCTGCATCTGTCATCTCCTTCTTTGTGTGCCTTCAATCTTTCCCAACATCAGAGTCTTCTATAGGGAATCCTGTCTTTACATGATATGGCTAAAATATTTGCCCTTTAGTCTCATGATCAAGCCTTCCAGTGAACAGTTTGGCTTGATTTACTATGGTACTATTGATTGACTAGATCTTCTTGCAATCCAGCACCACAATTCAAAGGCGTCAATTCTGCAATGTTGAAACATATCTATGGTCCAGATCTCATTTTCGTATGTTACTACTGGGAATACCACAGTTCTAACTTTTCTAACTATGCGGACCTTTGTTAATAGTGTAATTTCTTTACTTTTTTATAGCTTGTCCGGACTTGCCATAGCTTTTTTCCCCAGTAGCAAATGTCTTGTAATTTCATGATTGCAGTCATAATCTGCCCAGTAAAATAAAATCTGTCATTGTATCCATTTCTTCCCAATCTATTATGAAGAAGCTGAGCTTGCTGTTTACCATGATCTTCATCTTTTTAATGTTGAGTAGCAGGTCAGCTTTTTCACTTTCTTCTTTCACCCTCATCAATAGACCCTTTAGTTCCTCTTTAACTTTCAGTCATCAGAGTAGTATCATCTACATATCTGAGGTTGATGACATTTCTCCAGGGAGTATTAATTGCGGCTTTGTCCAGCCCTGCCTTATGCATGATGTATTCCACGTATAGGTTAAATAAATAAGGTGTCAATATACAGCCTTGTCTCACTCGTTTCCCGATCTTGTATCAATTGGTTGTACAATGTTCGGCTCTGACTGTGGCTTCTTGGTCCACATAAAGATTCGTCAGGAGGTGGATGGTAAACCCATCACTTTAAGAACTTGCCACATTTTGTTGTGATCAACACAATCAGAGGCTTTAGAATAGTCTATGAAGCAAATGTTTTTTCTGGAGTTCTCTTTTTTGCCTTCTCCAAAACCCGGCTTGCACATCTGGTAGTTTCCGGTCCACATATTGTTGTAGCCGAGCTTGCAGGATGTGAAATGAGTGCAGTTGTTAGATAATTGGGACACTCTTTAGCACTGCCATTTTTGGGATTGGGATATAGACTGACCTTTTTGGCATAAAGCAAGCAACATTTAACATGCCAGCAAGGTATGGCATAAACAAATAAACTGTACTTCCCCACCATGTTTTCATTTTTTTTAGAAATTTTCTTCTTCTTTCACTATCTTTTTCCCTTTTTCCTTACAGTTTTGTAATATAATTATAGAAGGGAGATTGACACGATCATCAATGTTTTTTTTTTCTTTTTTCTTGTTTTGCAATCTGATTTACACTTGCATAACATAGATGTAATTATAATGAAAGTATAGTAAATGTTATCACATATAATAGTTGTCATACTGCGAGACGTAGTCACGCTTTGTGAGGTGAGCGTTGAAAGTCCTCACAGTACAAAATAGTTTCAATTATGTCTCAACCAGCATTCCCATGGCGTCAAATTTTATTGCCCTAGTATTTTTATATTTGTTGTTATTTTGTGTGTTCTTTAAAATTCCCAATTTAAAAAAAAAGTAACTGATTGACAAGCACAGCTCATGAACCGAATCCAGTGTGTGGAGGGTGTATAAAGTCAAGGACTTTGCAGACCGTAGTCTAAGTTAGGTTGTATTTTTTTTTATTAATATTAAATGGCAAACGAAAGTTTAAATATTAGATTATTTTAGTTTATTTGCTTAGAAGGATAAACAAAAAAAAAAAATTTAAGCAATTTTATTTTATCCTTACTAGACTAGTTTTATACTTAAAATAGAAATATAATCTTTTTTGTGTGCCTAATATTATGTCTTTTAATGTACAGTAAGTTCACAACATGTACCTAGTAAGATAAACCAATGCTCCTTATTTTATTTGCTACTTCCCCGCCAAGAAAGAAACATATAATTATTATGTAATAAAAGCTCTTGTAAGAGAAACATTTACATATTTTCAGACTGCGATCACCAAATGTATTGGGAATAGAGGTTTTGGTTTATACATTTTGAACTCTATTTTCAATACCCACATCATATTTCTTGCATTACCACCTTACTTTCTTTCGACTTTCCAAAAGACCTTATGAAAATAAATACATGGTGTGGGTCTTTTCTAAGTATCATATCATTTCCCCAGTCAACATTATTTAGTGCTTTATTGTTTATACTATTTTTACAATTTGGAGCTTTTCTGTGGGTATTCTGCAAATCCAGCGACCATATGATCTGTGTTCAACATTCTAGAAAGGAATTTAAGTTGGATTCTGACTGAGCTGGTCAGAGACAAGTTAAGACTTATTCTCAATTCCCCATATATTATATTTATGTGGTTGGTAACACCAAGCTTATTTCTAGTTTTATCTTACTAAGAAATGGTAAAATAAACAAAGACAAAGGAAAGAATTTAGTTATGTTTTACAGTTTGTTTCAGATGTTAAGCATTTGAGGGATGGACCATTTTTATATTTATTGCAAATGCGGTATTTTCATTTCATCTGAGGTAGCAAGGAAAACATTCATATTTCACATTGGCAGAAAATATTATTTGTCGAATGCATCCAACTTGGGGCTTAAACTGCTGATTTGGCAAATATGATGGAACAAATGTACTCTTCTGGAGTTCACAATTGGTTTTATATTAACCTGGGTAGACTCCACAATCTTTACTCACCCCAAACTCACAGAGAACTTGACAGCCATCTTGGAGGAATACATCTGCAGCTTTATTATCATAAGTATAAGAAATATTGAGCCAGACTTCTCATCACAAGAGCTTCGGCTCATGATTACTTGGCTGGTCAGAGCAGCAGCTGTAAGCTTCACAATCCAACAAAACCTGAACAAGAATTCTCTATAATTAAGGCAAGTGTACCAATTAATATGATACAGAAACAAAATCTAGAAATATTTTTTTTTATTCAATTCGTCTTTTATATGCAAGAATGTATACTCTTAAACAGTTGTTGCTGGGATTTTTCTTAGTAGAACAAAGCTTTAAACTCCAATATAAATCCCATTATAAATAAAGTGGGGAAAATTAGATTATAAAAAGTGGAGGTTTGCATGAAGCCTATTTATCGGTTGAAAGTTATCCCAGTTTGATAAATAGACTCTGTAGAAAACATAGGAAATGGAAATATGTCATGTTTTAATCCCTTTATCGCCATATACCCCTCCTTACCCCAATGAATTCATTTTTTTACAGTTTAATAAATTTTACTCTTTACCAGCCAAATGGAGAAACCAAAATGAGACTTCAATAGTGAAGTGGAATTTTCTTCCATAAACTAGTGCCAAACTTAGTGGGCCCATGTAATATATTTGCACAAACACACAGCTAAGGACTAGCCCTGCAAAAGGTACAAAAAAAGCACAGCTTAGTAGCGGAGATGAGGTCATTCTTAAATTTCACATGGGAAATTAATTTCAATTATTATTTGCAATAAGGAAAATGTTAAGCAACAGTGCAATATTACAGTAATTACTGGCACTGTCTCACTTTTTACCTCCATATCTCCATCTATTATTTTGACCTCTGTCTTCCTTCTTTTTTCTTGCTTTCTTGGATTGCAGTAAGGTATGTACCAATTGCGCCTAGCCCTGAGTTGTGCATGATAAATATTAAAACTAAACTAAGAGCTAAGAAGTCAATGCAATTATTAAAAAACAAAATAAAATATAAAAAAATGAACTAAATACTTACTAGACAGTAAGGTAAATATTTGTTTATACATTTGTATGCTCACTATTTATTTGGTAAGCAATGCTATATTCTAATGTTGGCTGTAAACCTATTTACAGTTAATGTACATAAGAAGCTTAGACTTTTCATCCAAGTTTCACTTATTTTTGTCTTGTGTTTTTTAAGAAAAGAAGTTCCCAAGAAGGTTTTTCAGACTACGAGCTCAACCTCCTGGCGAACAACGAACAGCTGCCCAGTCTGCAGGGCTAAGAACTGTACGCAGGTTTCGGGGATCTCCTACAAATACTGGAGAAAGCGTGAGAAGACCGAACTATGCGCCAGTAAAACCAATTGTTCAAAATCCTGACAATAAGCAGCGAGGTAAACTGCATTTTTGACTACTATTCAAGGGACACGTGTTCAAGTAGATATCAGGGAACAAGTTGGTAAACTTTTCTGAATCAATGACTTTCTGAGAGTTTTTAAAACTGTGTTAAGTGGGGATGAGTCTTCCAAAGCAAGGTAGAGTATTCACTGTGTAGGGGAAGCACATGGAAATCCTTGGGGATGAGAGTATGAAGAGGTGCTGACAAGTTAATGGGTCAAATGCAGGAAGGAGAATGGAAGAGGCTGTTCGGGAGGATTGTAGATTAGATATAGGGAGGTGCAGTACTGTTGAGGGATTTATGGATTAAGTATATGAACTGAAAGGGACATTGAATAAAATGCAATTAAAAGAGTATGCTTTAAACATTTTTAAAATAGTGTTTTGCATGAAAAAAATCTAAACTAACAGGAAATGCATAGCATAAGTACATCTGTATATTTAATTCGTAGACAGATATGACTTATACAATTATTTTACTGCTCACTGGTTGACAGGGCAAAGCCCTCAGACTAAATATTTGAATAATTTGTTTTCTGCTTTGAAAAAAGAAAACCCATAGTGGTACAGTATGAAATACTCTTTTTCTGATGCAACAAAGAAAACATGCTTTCAGTGTCCCTTTAAGTTTAGAGGTATAGCAGTATTGCAATATTCCACACATAACATGGTAGTTTAAATGTATTGTTCTTAAAGCAGTCAAATGTATTTCCCTATTTGAAAATGAACCTTAATTATCAGAATATGCAAAAAAACAAAAGCAGTGCTAACAGTGTCATAATCTTTATTTGCATGCCCCATAATTGATACGGTCCGCAAACAATAAAACAGTGTGTATTTTCCATGGACAAACAAGGTTGCGGCCATTTGGATTTTTGTATCCTCCCAGTCATCCACTAGCCAATCAGATGCGCCACTGGTAGGCGCTACTTGGATTTGTTCATTGGGCCAGCCCTCAACTAATTGGAGTGGATAGCTAAGAGTATTGTTTGGTGTGTGGCTGAAATATAGGACCACTGGGAAGAAGCTACGTGTTTTCCCAAACAATAGTGGGCATCACAAAGTCTACTAACTCAATGCCAGGCCAACATGACTGCCTTATCGTGAACCAACCTGATCAAAGGAATATCAGTTCTAGTACTTGACACCACTTAACCTTTGTCACATCAACCACTTAACTTCTATTAAAGTATGCTATGCTTGGTTAACTGTGTCTTTGTCTCAATTAAAACAGTCTAGACAGCCCACATATAGACTATGGAGCTTTTAGGCTTATCTGATGGGATCAGACTAGTGCTAGCTTGCAGTGGCTACCTTAAGTTGACAGAGAGCCCACTGTTAAAGGGGCACACTCTCCCCAACGTTATTACTCCCACCAGTTTCTCAGAACACAGGTATAAATAAATACACTTTGAAACAACATAACCAGGGAATAAAATATTAATGGTCTTGTTCCCCGCACATTTAATGCCCACTCACCCAAAGTGAACTTTGGCTTTTAGTGATATGGGAGAGCCATTAAAATGGTTGATCAGTTCTCAGTCCAGTGAAGGAAATCCAGTGATTCTCACCAACAGCAGCCGGATCTGCGTTTCTGTCGGTTGTCAGAGAAAATTCCATCACAGCTCAGAGACCAAGAAGTGGGCTGTGACAATATTCATTTAAAAATTTAGACTATAAATATATTTTTTATTGGTTGCAAAATGTTTTTTTTTGTTATCATGGCTGTTATTAAAGATGATGCTAACAAAAAAAACATTTTATTGAGTAGTTTCACTGTAAGTTGTTACAAATTGAAGTTAACTCTTTACCGTGTGATGCATAGGGTAACAGTCCCATTGGATAATGGTTGTTCCAAATTGAAGTTAACTCTTTACCGTGTGATGCATAGGGTAACAGTGCCATTGGATAATGTATTTTTTGGAAGAAGAAATTAATGTACACACATTATTTCCTATATTTTCTTAATGCATCTCTTTGGCCTTGATTTGCAAACTAATTTTACAACCCAACAACACCAGTTTTTTTGTTATTCAATCATTTTTAATACCACAAATGACAAAACAAACTAATTTTTCTTTTGAATCCTTTAAAAACATAATTTGTGCTTTGAAAAATTCACTTTGAAATTTGCATTTTAGGTCCACAATTTAAATAAGCAGTTGAGCACCCTTGTGTTTTTGATAAAAGTTTTTTGAAGTGCTTAAAAGTATTGTGGGTTCCCTGGTGGTCCCGTGGTTAGGATTCAGTGCTTTCACCCCTGCAACCTGGGTATGATTCCAGTCAAGGAACCAAGAGGTCACGCCATCCTTAAGCCAAGCAGGGTTGAGCCTGGTTGGTACTTGGATGGGAGACCATCTAGGAATACCAAGGAGCTGTATGCTGTGGCCCATTGGAGATGGAACTGGCAACCCACTGGATCAGTATGGTGTGTTGCGGTCCAGAAAGTCATGAACACTTTTCCTCTGTAATAGTACAAATGCATCTAAAACATCTTTGAGATGACCAATTTAAACAGCTGTCTGTGCATCCTGATGTACATTTTGGTTTTCCATTTCATTGTCCTTGTGTTTAAATCAATATAAATAATAATCCATTAAGAAAGTTCATCAAAGGCACAAAAGTTATATACCATCCAACTCATTAGAATGTCCATAGACTTTCTGCCATTTTGAGCAAAGCTTTCTTGAATTCACCGCAAAAGTAGAATGCTTCTTACTCATATGCAGAGATTAAAATAGACAGTGGAGAAGCCAGTATTCCCCCTTTAGCAAAAGGGGAAAGCATTAACTACTAATTGCTACACTCATCACACCTTTGGACCGTCACTGCATCATACCTGAGGTTCATGTGAAATCTCACTACTTCTCGCAAGCTACTCTAAAGTCTTTTTGCCAGATTTGCTCTGCACATTTGTTTAAAGCTGTGTATATTATTTCATGCTGTTAATCTGAAGGTTTGATCATGAGGCATAAGTTCAAATATTTTTGGCCATATCATGAGAAGACCAGATTCCCTAGAGAAGACTCTAATGCGGGGAAAGATTGAAGGCAAATGAGGAAGGGGCGACAGAGGCGGAAATGGACAGATGCGGTCATTGAAGCAATGAACATGAGTTTGATATAGCTCAGAGAGGCAGTGACTGACTGATATGCCTGGAATAACAACAATAATTTTATGCATTTAAACCATTCAACAAAAGATGGCAAGATGGCAACAAAGTAACAGTCTTTGTAGGGGGTTCCCAATGGGCACTCTGCACCAAATGATGTTTTTGGCTAATAAGTTAAAAAAAATTAAATGTAAAGTTGTTTGTCATTGCTTCTACTATTAAAATCTGTTTTAAATTTAATATTTTTAGGTCCGTTTTACTGGAAGTAAAAATAAGTGTTGTGACATCTGGAACCACTTTATGAAAATTCAGTAATGTCCGTTATACATAAGCATGTGGATATTTTAGGCTATTGTGGTATATTCATTTTTACTTTGTCATATTGCAAATTTTGGTTTAATCAAATGTAAAAAATGTAAAATGTGTTTTGAAATAAATGTTTATGCAAGAGATCCTACATTACCTTTCTGCTTTCTTCTGTTTAGCTTCAGAGTCCGTACATGTGGTCTCGATGAATTCTCAAGGGAAGAGCCAGCCAGTGTACCGGGCAGAAGTTACAAAGCGTAAAATTCCAGGTATATTGTTTGAATGCTTTCATACACAGCCAAGCAGTAGCACAGAGACCCTAGACTTAAACCCACAGGATTATGAGTAAAAATATATAAATGTTAAAAATTACAATAGAAAAAAATGAGACATGATTTTTAGAAACACTGTGTTGAAACCTGTCATTTTGAAAACCACTTTTATGTTTGAAATCATAATGAAAGCCAACCAAAAATATATTTTTTACAGGTGTTTCTATTTTAATAAAATTGTAAACAGTGAAGGCACCATGTGTTTTCATTTGTCTTTTACATTTCATAGCATTGATGGCCATCTACTTAAAAGAAATCGATACTTTTGTGTTAACTTTTTCTTTGTAAGATGGGAGGATTGTGGATAAGGTACACATTAGTTGGTGGAACACTTTTTTTTTACTGATCTGCACTATCTTTGACAACTTGGACTGTATTAAAGTATGATTTTATTCATATTGGTTCCCGAAAGAGATTCATACTTATAAAGAATAAACTGGCAAGTTGAAAATATTATCCAACAAGAATGCTATGTACTATTCATAGGATGGTTCTTTAACTTGTGAATTTATTGGATGGTCTCAGTCTTCTATCAAGGGACACGTAAAGTGACAGAGAAAAGGTCTAATTAATAGTACAAACATGTAATACACATACAAATAAATATAATTGCAATATGTTGTAATTGAAACTTATAAGTAGAAGTGCCTTAAAATTGATATTATGTTGTCTAACCTCTAAGGTAATGGAGTTATCAACAGTAAATAAATAAGAATTGGGGGGGTTGGGATGTAATTAAGATGAAGAAAATTTTAACAGTAACTAGTACATTTACAAAAGAAGAATTATATATATTGATTAAAATTGCCATTATTACTGTTTTGTTTTGACAACATTATTATCTTCTGTATTACCCTCCAATACTAATCTTAATGAATTACTGTTTATAAGGCCATTACCTCACGGGTGAATATTTTAGTTAATTTAAGCATATGTAACTTCTATATCTATGTGGGACAGCCTTCTGCTTTTGTTGGGCTTGATAAGAACCTAGTTCAAACTTACCCAGTAGGACTGTCTGGTTCTTCATGAATCCCTGATAGCAGGAACAGAACCAATCCAGTTTACAAACATCAAAGTGCCCAGGAAACCACAAGAATCAGTAGAAATCCAGCAAATGTTACCGACTGTAACAGAGTCCCATGCAGGTTCAGCAGCAATAATCCCAAAATAAAACACATAGGCCCCCACACGGACTATGTAAGAAAGGCCTGCCCATCAGTGATTTCACCCCCCTACTCATCCCCCATGGTCCTGGAATTTATTATCCAGGCTAATTGCCCATTTGATCCTGGCTTTACAGCAGGGTATCTGATCAGATCAGGAGTAGAGACACTAAGTGTCTGATGTTCGTGATTCTCCATATGCCCAGCATGCTTCCCCATTCACACCTGTTTCACCTGTCCACTGTCCCCTGATGCCAGTCAGCTCCCCCCCCCTCTAATGGATTCCCTTACAACCAAGCACCTCGTAACTGGCGATCCCTCTACCTCAGGGGCCTTGGTAATACACTTTATTATACTATCTGGGGAAAATGTCGCATTTCAATACCAAACATGCCTGGGTACCACCTTTACATCAATAAATCTACAATAATACAATATTTCTGATTGCCCCCATATTGTCGCCCTCTACATGAACAACATGGCTTCCCCATCCCACAGGGCACATAATAAGAATGTAGATGTCACAGTTCAAGTGTCCAGGCTGGGACAACAGTGTCAGGTGAGAGAAGGAAGAAATACAATCAATAATCCATGTTAATCCAATGCCCCCGATAGTACTACAATCCTTCAAATTCTTGTCCCTGCAAATAATTTTTATGTGTATTGTTCATTTCTTTAATAAATTAGACCTTTTCTAAGTCACTTTAAAGGAATACTGAGTGCATTTCTCCTTTGTTGCATTTGACGATATTTGATAATGTGCTACTTGTTTTTTTCCCCTTTAAATGAAGCTCTCAAAGCATAACAAAGTTATTCAAATGTTAATCTGAAGGCTTCCTTCTGTCAGCCAATGAACAGTAATATAACTGTATGATTCATACTTGTCTGCCAATGAAACCTACAGATGCATATTTTGCTCTCCTGTTAGTTTCAATGAAGTTCAAGCAAAGTTTATTTTTTCATGCAAAACACAACTTTTGGTAATGTTTAGAGCTTGGTCTTTTAAATACATTAAAAAAGAATTGTGTTCCATGTCCCTATAAGTCACAAATCCGCCCCCAACAAACTGCTTTTGCAATGATGGCATGATGTCTTTTAGGAAAAAAAACTCTTATTAGCTGTGTTAAGAACATCCAGCCTCCTTTGTTCATGACTTCCCTCTTAAGCAACAAGATAAAGACCACAGTTAAGCCATATTTAATTCTGTGAAAGTGACAGTGAAATGAAAGATATTGCCTAAAAAGTGCCTGTACCAGTGGATATAAAAAGTCTACACACCCCTGTTAAAATGTCAGGTTTCTGTGCTGTAAAAAAATGAGACAAAGATAAATCATTTCAGAACTTTTTCCACCTTTAATGTGACCTATATACTGTACAACTCAATTGAAAAACAAACTGAAATATTTTAGGTGGAGGGAAGAAAACAAAAAAAGAAAAATAATGTGGTTGCATAAGTCTGCTCACCCTATTATAACTGGGGATGTAGCTGTGTTCAGAATTAAGCAATCACATTCCAAATCGTGTTAAATAGGAGTCAGCATACACCTGCCAGCATTTAAAGTATTGATGGACATTTGGTCACCTTGGATAGCCATGTCTGATAGTATTTAATAGGGTAAAATGTGATTTATGATCCCATATATATATATATATATATATATATATATACATATATATATTTCGAAAACCAGACTTAAAGAACGGTTGGTTTCTCTCTCCCTCTATATTTGACGGATTCCCGAAAATAATGGTCGGAGGTGAGTGAAAATTATGGTATTTTGATAGTCCTGGTTTGCCTGTGGATGAGGTGTTTTTGGTTGTACTTTAACCACCCCCCCCCAAAAAAAGAAAAAAAATTCCCCTCTTATGCTGCGATATACATGAAAAAGAAAATGTAAAAACAAAATTGGCTTTGGTTAACAAGTTATGCGAGTGATGTCACCACCTCCATGGTATTAAAAATGTATAAATACGGATACACCGGAAGCCTGATTCAGATAGATGACATGTTGTGTTAGCAATTTATTGCATATTAATGACTGCATCAGCATGATAAGTAGCCTTACATGTTGTCACGTGATATGCCAATGCCTAATAAAATTATTTGTCAAAAAAAATGGTGCAGACTTCAAAACATATTAATTTAAATGTGTCCATAAAACTGTTATACAGTGGATATAAAAAGTCTACACACCCCTGTTAAAATGTACGAGACACGTTACCACCCATTACGACCTCGCAAAAATCGTCCGCAACCCGCGGACATGAAAAAATGAAAAACACAATAAATACACACAACACATACATAGGGAGCATCCAAGACCTCAAAAAATGAAGTTACACCTTAATTTAACTCAAAATAAAAGAGTTTAGACACAAAAAAATTATCTAAGCAAGAGAAAAAATGGCCGCCGAACAAAACGAAAACGAGGCTACAGCACTCTAAGCACGCAAAATACCACCAGAAACACGAAAAACACCACAATAAACCTATGGATATTCCGCTACAGACGCATACCACACATTAGCCGCCATTTTAGAACAATAGCTTATACAATGCGGAAGTACACAGCTACGCTAACGGTTTGGTCTCGTGCCCGCACACTATTACACTGCACACATTCATGACGCTTACACAGCAGCTCCACAGCACTAATGCTGCAGCAACATCAACACAGATTGCCGCTCTTCAACAGAATGCTTCCTGCATATATTACTTACAAATAGGTAAAGTATATTACTTTATTAATGTATTATTTATTTGATTATTATAAACCAAATAGCATTAGCTCACTTACAATTTCATTGCCGTCATTTTTTGACGGGAAATTCGCTAGTTAGATAATAAAAGCAATACAACTTTGGTGGGAGGATACCTTGAGCTGAATGACAGCCATACAGCCCTATTAAATTCCCTGAACGTGTAAAACCGTAGTCTATAATGTAGCCCGCAAGACTTACGGCTATTAAATTGGCCCGGAAATCGATCTGCGGGTTACAGGTGGAAAAACCCTACGGAACGTCGAAATTTGAACTTCGTGGCCTGTAACTATTACGTCGAAAATCGCTATTAAATTGCTATGAATCCAGTTTAAGTTTAAAGTTGAGTTTAAACCTGTAAACGGCAAATGGAGTCAAAAAGCCAACGGGTACTAGAGAGGAACCACAAGGGGGTTAAAGTCCAATCCGTAGCACTTTAAATGCAAATATACACACACTAATGTATTTTCAATTAAAGGGAAAGTGATGTTAATTATTAAAATGAATAGCACAACATTGTCAAGCTCGCAAATCTGCAATAAAAAATTTCTGTTTAATTTACATGTTATATCAATCCCTGCAATCAATGTGTTAATACATATAATGGAACTCGCATGGACTAGAATATAATATTTACTGTTTCATTAATATTGCATTATTTCTGGAATCCGATCGAAACTCGTAATTGAAGCCCGTAAAGCATTGAAATCTAACCTCAATTTTTCAGTGACATAATGATGATGATCTCATTTGCCATTGGCTCCTTCTAAGCCCATAACTACGGGTTTGACTAATTGATCATGTTCACATCCAACATGCGCAAGAATGGTTTAAGGGTTTGCGTCTCTGGCCCGTAACTCACAGCATTGTTCAATTTAATAGCTCTGAAATGCAGCCAAATTTTAAGCCCTCAGCCTTTGCTTGTGTGCCGATGCCGCTATGGGCTTACAATTTAATGGGGCTGATAATGTAGTAACATTCAAAGTGTTTTTTTTATTACTAAATGTATTTTTTTAAATAACTTCTAATTGCAAACATTCCTGCTTTTATTGTTAATTTAATTTAATACCATACCATAATTGGAATCTCTGCTGTGGCACTAATAAAATTGGTCATATATATGCAACAACACATTTTCTTTTAAAGTTGTGGATGTCTATTTCAGTAATATTGCAGGCAAAGTAGGGTGGACACTTTCCTGATGTGACCATGAATTTCAAGATTCTATTATTCCCAATTTCATGTGCAGAAGACCTTGCATGAATCTACAAAGTAGCAATTGGTCTTTTTCTTTAGTGAGATGTTGTTGTCGTTCAGTTGTGTCTGACTCCCTATGACCCTATGGACTGCAGGATGCCAGGTACATCTCTCACTCACTGCCCCTCTGTGCTCCATCAAGTTCATGTTCATTGCTTCAGTGACCTCATCTATCCATCTCCGCCTCTGTTGTCCCCTTCTTCTTGTGCCTTCAATCTTTCCCAATACCATAGTTCTAACTATGCGGATATTTGTTGACAGTTTACCATCTTGTCCACACTTGCCATAGCTTTCTGCCCCAGAAGCAAACATCTTTTAATTTTATGGCTACAGTCACCATCTGAAGAGATCTTGGATCCCAAGAAAATAAAATCTGTCACTAACTCCACTTCTTACCCGTCTATTATCCAGGAACTGAAATTGCTGTTTGCCATGATTTTTGGTTTTTTTAACGTTGAGCAGCAGAACAACTTTTGCACTCTCTTCTTTTACCCTCATCAATAGGTCCTTTAGTTCCTCCTCACTTTCAGCATATCTGAGGTTTTTGATATTTCTTCCAGCAGTATTGATTCCGACGTTGGATTCATCCAGCCCCACCTTACTTTGAGTATAAGATGAATAAATAAGGTGACAATATACAACCTTGTTGCACACCTTTTCCAATCCTGAACCATTCTATTGTCCAATGTTTGGTTCTGACCATGGCTTCTTGGTCCACATACATATTCTTCAGGAGGCGGATGAGATGATCTGGTACTCCCATCACTTTAAGAACTTGCCACATTTTGTTGTGATCCACATAGTCAAATGCTTTCAAGTAGTCAAAAACACTCTTGCTCTCTCTATTATTCATCAGACATTGGCAATTTGATCTCTTTTGCCTCTTCCTGGCTTGCACATGTGGTAGTTCCTGGTCTATACGGTGTTGGATCTTAAGCATTATCTTGCTGGCATGTGAAATTGTGCAATTGTTTGATAATTGGTGCACTCTTTGGTACTACCTTTTCCAGTCTATTGGCCATTGCTGAGTTTTCCAAATTTGTTGGCAGAAGGCAAGCAACACTTTCACAGCATCCTCTTGTAGCACTCTGAATAGTTCAATTAGGATTCCATCAACTCCTGCTGCCTTGTCTTTAGCAATGCATCCTAGGGCCCATCTCACTTCGCTCTCCAAGATGTCTTGCTTCAGCTCATTGGACAAACTATTAAGGTCATTGCTGTTAAGATCCTCCCTGTATAGATTTTCAGTGTATTTCTGCCACCTCTTCTTTATCTAATCTACTTCTGTTAAGTCCTTATCATTTTTGTCTTTTATCACGTCCACTTTGGCATGAAAGTTGCCTACGAGATCCCCAATTTTCTTAAAGAGATCTCAGTGAGATGAGATTGCAGCAAATGATAAAACTGAGTGTTAGTAACTGAAAAGACTGATAAGATGCCAGGAAATGACTTGGTTATTTTGGTCAATGACTTCCTGGGGTCTGAATATGCTCAATTTAGCCAAAGCCTCAGAGGGTAATTAGCAATGAATGGCAATACTGTCTAGACAGAGTTATCACTCTATGTTTAGTCGTTGGATTATTAGTAAGTCTGATTGATGGTTATAATCGAATGCTCAATTAACTTTTACAACTTTTTAACTTTTACAATAAACAAATGCATTTTTTTATAATATTCAATTGATAGTTCTTGTTGTTAAAGTACTTGATGTTACCTATATATTTAAATTACACTGTATCTGAAACCTCCATTGTGACACATTAAAGGACCACTGTAGTGCTCTACCGACAAGGGTCCTCATTAAATTCGAATTACAGCAGTTACAGAGCGATTAAATTGAACAAGCCGGCAACTACATGGCCGAAAGCCAAAACCGTAAACCAAGTAACCCTAAGTAGCATTTCAGGGCATGATCATGATCACTTAAGCAAGCCCGTAACTACCGATTTAGAAACAGCCAATAGTAAATAAGACCGTCATCATGACGTCAGTAAAGCATGGCGTGTAAACATCAATAAATTAGTTTTGATGTCTGATATTCGATCGGGCTCGCAATCTAGCGATTTAAAAATCAATAAAAATGAATGAAGAAACTGTTATAGTCCATGTGGATGGCCTGATATGCATTAACCACTTGATTCACGAGATTGATATAACACAGAAATGAAATGTTAAAAAAAAAATGTTGATTGCAGAGTTAGGACCTTCAGACTGTTGTGTAATTAATTCTAATGTCTTATATCGCTTTGCCCGTATTTTAAAGTGCAGTATTGAGTTTATTTTGCTTTTATAGTGTTACGAACAGGTGTTTAACCCCCTTGCAAGTCCTCTCTAGTACTCGTTGGACTTTTGGCTACATTTGCCATTAAAGGAGTTTAAAGGCAATTACAGGCTTGGGGAATTGTAGCAATTTAATAGCAATTTGCGATTTCAGCAATTGCGATTTGCAATTTTGATAACCATAGGGATTTTCAGCCTGTAACCCGCAGATTGATTGTGCAAAAAAAGGTCAATTTAATAGCAGTAACTTTTGTGGGGTACATTACGGGCTACAGTAACTACAATTTGGACAATTTAATAGGGGCCATGGTCTCATTAGACATTAATCAATAATGAAATTCATACTCCATATTCAATATTAAACTTACTATTCAGACTTGGCTGCTACTGGTATCTACACACTATAAGGTGAAATGATAGAGTTGGTCTTATCTACCAGGTAGCTGCAAAAGAAACAACATGTTCCATTAACACAATTATCTCAATTCACTTGGCAGTGAGCTTATCCTGTTGGAGCAGCCTATCAATGATTGTTTAGTCTCCTATCATATCTGATAGGTCTAAAGGTTTTTAAGAACAACCTACCCCACACTCCTCTTAATGGCCTTAACAGGTTGGAGACAAAAAAAAATGTACTCTATTCTTGAAAATGTATTTAATTCTACAATAATTAATTAAAATGCTCAGTGTAGAATTAGGATACGTATCTCCTCTTGCTGGAAAGTTACAGCGGTGCTTGAACTATAAAAAATAAAGAGCTTTAAAATGTACACATCCACAGAAGTGTTTCTTAAACTGTGTTTGATGGCACCCTGGGGTTCCTCTTTGTATGGCTGGGGATTTCACCATACTATTCCTATTAAAGTATAGAGTCTATGGAAAGCTTTGTGGTAACCTTGAAAGGCTGGAAATAGATTATAAAGTTTTTGGTAGGGAAGTCATTTGGGGTACAGGGTAAGGGCTTGTGGACAATTTGGACTCCTGGCATTTCCTTAATATTTTTATGCTCTAGTTGAACTCGTTTAGGAAGCACTGATGCAGAAGATTTCATAAATAGACACTTTTTCAGTTTAACTTCTCAACACTTGGAATTTTTAATCAGTCTCTTTACATTACTTTAGCACTTCTTATATGTTACTTATAGCAGACAGAGGATGTTACCTGCTCCAATATTGCACAAAGCACTAATAGAGAGGAAAATATATTTATATGCAAAAAAATATTTTATATGCAGCAGGTATTCTTTGGTGTATTAATATATCAGTTAACACTGATGTGTTGTAGTTTTATAAATATTAAAGGGACCTGGAACACATTTATTTTTTTCATGCATTTTAAATAAAACCAAACTTTGTTGAAAATAGCCAGAAGTTAACAGAGCATACATAATCTGTAGATGTCATTGGCAGACAAGTATGACTCATATATCTGTATTACTGCACATTTGGTGACAGGGCGAGCACCCTGGTGCATTATACTCTCTTTCAGATGCAACGAAGACACAATTGCATTAAATATTGATTTAAATTACCACAAAAGTCACCTGATGTGCCATGCACCATAAGTTAGAGGGTGGAAAATTTTGTGGAAAATGTGATTACATTTTTAAAAATTATCAAAAATGTACTTTGATATTGTCATTTTGGTTTAGCCCTTGAAGCCGTCCCACAAGAATCAGTATACATAATAAGGCTGGACTTTGTAACTGTTATATACCATATTGGTCCGAATATAAGCCGCACCTTTTTTTCCGATTTTTGAGCTTTAGAGTTACGGGTGCGGCTTATATTCGCGACCGTAAAAAAATCATTGCCGATTTGCTTGTAACGCATGCGACTTCTATTCGCGAATGCAAAATTACTGCCGATTTGCGCGAATGCGAGTTAAGGGTGCCGCTTTTCGTGCTTGAGACTGTGGTACTGAATAGCGATTTACGGTTTTAGTGATTCTAACATCCTGTAAAGCCTGTAACCTGCAAAAAAATCTACAGTGCTAATTAGAAAGCCTGTTTCTTGCAATGGCTGATCACTTTGAGAGTCTTTTTCTCTCCAATTTTACGGGGGCGGCTTATATTTGAGTACTATCTTTTTTCTATTTTTTCCCCTTGAACTTTACGGGTGCGGCTTATATGCAGGTCCGGGCTTATATTCGGACCAATACGGTATTATATTCTAAATGTACACTGTCTTTAAAAGCAGAGGGTGTCGGTATAGTGATAAGTGTTCAATATTAAAGATCTTTTCCATTGGTAAGTTATAGGTTTGATTCCACTGCCTCACACTTTTTTTTTTTTAGATAATGTACCTATTTATTTAATAAATACATTAGTCAATTAAAAAAGAAAGGAACTTTACTCTTTTGCCCACCATATATTAAATGATTGTGGTGGTGAACTACCTACTCAAAATATCTACTACACAAGCTCAGGAACCGGCCCCACGCTGATGAGAGGCAGTAACCTTGAAACGGCTGTACATGAGTGGGATTCCTAGCTTGTGTATAATCCAACCCTAGCTTTGTTCAAAGCTGTTTGATACAGCAGGCATATGCTTAAGGGAAGCCATGTTTGATATGATTATGGATTGCAAGAGAGAAGCCTTTGTGGGCACATTTGCATGTCCCTGACAAGGTTTCCAGAGTGCAGTGTAATAACTGTATTTCTCAGAATTCTAAGCATGAAACAAGTTTTTTTAACTTGTTTTAGACATTCAAATGTGAACACTAATGTATTATTTATTTACTGTACGGTGGAGGGCTGCTAACGCTCTGTTGCCCACCATATATTGATTTTGGAAATATGTAGTTCACATAATTATTCAGATTATTATTTTAAAATCAACATAGTTACCTCACATTAACATATGCCAATTAAGCAACATGTTTCTGATTTTTAAACAATAAAGAAAATAAGCAGTCTGTCTGCAGAATTGAACCCAGAACATCATCACCATAGACTAACTACCGTGCTATCTTTTCTGTGATTGTGCTGTCTCTTAGAAAAATCAAGAAGTTACAAATCCCCACTGCCTGATTCAAAGACCCTACACTTGCTTCTAATTAATATTTATTATATTCAGTGTGATACAGAGCTTGTTACTCATTCTGGCAGGGGCAACATACTAAGATAGCCTGATTTTTTATTGATCATTACTCCATGACTTTTACATCAACTTTAAAAAGGAAAACACCTTTTTTCATATGCTTTTTCACCCTCTATCTAATGGTGCAGAACACATAGGCAACTTTTGTAGTCCTTTAACTAAATAAAACAACTTAAATTATTAATTAAAATAATTAACAATATCTGGTGATTTTTTTTCCATAGTTGAAGTGTTTTGCCATATCTTACATATCCCGTTTAAAATTCTATAACTCACCTAAAAAACACTAAAAACACTGTTTTAATAGGGATTTATGTAGTTTGGAGCTGCCATGATAGTCCAGTGATGCAGATGCAAAAATTGAATATTGATAATATTAAAAGTACAGCTTTAGAAAAGTATTTTCTTCTAATTATTTTGTATTTTTTTAAACTGCTTATTTTTTATTTTGTAATATATTTTACATGCATCTGTAAATGTGATTTCAGAGGAAGATTACTTATTAGATCCCAGTGATGTCAGTGTTCGAGTAATATCTTCTCAATCTGTGCTTGTGACATGGGTGGATCAAGCGTATGCAAAGTCAGGAAATGTTGCGTCAAACAGGTACGTATGGTATTAACCATAATTCCTTTAAAGAGCCACTGTAGTTCAAACGTTTCTGTCATGAGTATGTTTTTTATATTACTGTTTATCCTCATGGAAAGTAAATTATATTAATGTAATAAAATTAATGGAAAAACAACAGGCAGGCAGGTAAAAACAGTGTGTTTGGTCCAATTTTATCTTGCCGGCAAGCTAAGACGAACAATAAACAATGTCTCACAATGACCCTAATAATTGTGTTTTCTTACATGACTTACATTGTGCCTCTGTTTCCTGATACTTATCAGGATATAGCTGGAGAAAACAAACCCACACTATCTATTTTAATGTAATTTTGTATACTATAGAGCACTTATTTGTAATGTTTAAATGTAATCTTTTTAAATGCATATTAGCAAGTTTTGGACTACAGTGGTCCTTTAAGTTTGAGCTATGTGGCCTGGGAAATGCATTTTATAACAAAGTCGTGGTTTAATGTCTTTGCTTTGCAGTGAATTCCTCACAGAGATTGGCAGAACTTCCTTTTTGTTATTTTATGGAAAGAAGAAGGGCTAAATCAGATCCATAATAATAATTGTTAGCATCATCTAGATTTCTAAACTGCTTTCTCCGAATATTTTTTATATATGTACATTTCTTAAGTTTTAGCACATTTCTCTATACGTGTCTATATTGTGTAATGGTCTCTTCCTCAAAGCAACTCTTAAATATGTCTATATGCAGAGAATATTCTGCTGTAACTGTACCTGGCACTTGCTGACTTCCTGCATACTTACATAGACACATATACACATATAATTTTCTATATAGGTGGTAAACTTATGATTGGGATATTGCAAGAGGAACGCAGATGTAACTGGGTCATTGGTGGGTGCACAAATCAAGCAGCATAAAACATGTGAATATATATATATATATATATATATATACTTCCTTGTACTCTATCAAGGCGTGAAATAGATATAGTTTATCAGCTCCCCCAATGAGGACATGTAGCTCATTGTTTAATCATATATTTACCTTTGTTTGAGCTGTATGTTATTGCTATTTGTATGTTATGCAGATTGCTATCCGGCACCTAATTAACCAGGACTCTCAAGCAACCGCCACCGGGCATCAATTCCCCATATTAAAAAAACTCCCGGATAATCCGGCACTATTCAGCAGTTCGAGATTGCAAAAAAAAAAATACTAACTTTTTTTCTAATTGTTTTTTCTGGACCTAAATGGGCCAGTTTAGGTGCTAATGCCTTTTTAAAGGGGGGTTTAAGAGTCGTTTAGCCCCTTTTTTCCGGCAATATGGAGTCCCCGTGGGTGCCGGATAACGGGAAGTTTACTGTATATCTGTACTATTATTCTAAGTTAGAAATCACATAATATTGTATTTCCTTAGTTACCTTGTGATGGATTAAATATCTTATTTGTATTACAATGAATATATGAGCTTTAAATAATACCACTGAATATAGTATTCTTAGCTCATGTGTGCTTTTCAATGCATTACATTTCTAGAATAGTATACTAACTAGAATAAGCTAACTGGATGTAATAGAGAGAATAGCCTTGAATTATGAGCTTGGTGAATTCGTACAGGAAACTGTCACATATAAATAAAAAATCAGAAGTTGAATTAGAGCACTTGTGTAAATTAGCTTTGTGAAAAGAACAAGGGTCACCTACATCACATCTACCCATGAAAATTGTCCCTAGCTTTCTTTTAGCCAGCAATACAAATTCCAGTCTAAGATACTTTGTATTGTCTGTAGATCTTAGGATAGTGCTGTAGTAAATTAAGATTAGGTTGGGCTGGCCATGGTTTACATATAAACTCAGCTAGGGATTTATCAAAATGAAAGATATAAAATAGATAGACATGCAATCATCATGATGTATTGGTATAAAAACTATGAGTAATTGGCTGAACTAATGGTACAAGAAAGCTTGATGACCTGGAAACATGCAGAAAACCAGTTTATGAGCAACAAAGTAGACATGTCAGAGAGTTTCCACCAACAGAAGCCAAGTGGTGAATCCAGGCAAGACTTTTCTGCACATTTTGGAACACAATACAGACAGGGGAGCTGTCCAGCAGTATGTGGTACTGTAACTCAAAATGATTCTGAAATGTCACCAATTGAAATCTTTGAGCTGTCAAATGTCCAATGCAGGATAAAATGTAATGAATGCAAAAATGAAAAGGAAACTTGTTTACATGCCCAGCGTGCATTTGTTTGCCCAGAATATGTTATGTTGAATAGAAGTTTAGATTCTGTGATTGCAGCATGTTTGAGGAACCTGTGTAAGACACGTTGGTACACAAGGTATTCCAATAACTATGAAAATAGTTGTGCAACTTGTCTTAACTATCTATAAATATTTTAGATAAAACTGATCAAACAAAAAAAATGGTTCGATTAATTATATTAATTGAGTTTCTGAAAGATATTTTGAACCACTCTAGTTATGGTAATTAAAGGACTGCAGTAATTCAAGAAAAAAGATGCTTGTTTGTCACGTATGTACCAAATTAACAGTATTAGCAGATCTGTAAGCCATTGACATGAGCATTCTTTGAGAAACCTGAATTTTTCAAGACTCTATTTAGGATAGGAGGTGTGTGTTTGTAGTTATCAGTAGAGGGAGGGGGAGGAAGGAACAGGCAGAAGGCCAGAACCTTTGATAATGGGATATAATTGAAATTGACACCATGCTTTCCCCCCTCACTGGCCCAGAAGCAGACATTTTGCATAATTAAGTGCGACCAAAGTTTTCCAGAAAAGTAAATAACTATAACAAACAACGTCCATGGATCCATCCATGGTTCTTCAGAGGCATCAAAATGTATTTTTTCTAACTAAAACTTAGATGTATAACTTTTTCCTGCTTAATTATGTTCTTAGTTAAACTCAAAATTGTCAAACATACCATATATATTTTTTTTGAATTGTGCAGCAGTCTTTTAACAAGTGTGCCTTTTCTCATGACCATGAATTATTCATACCAATGCATTGGGAGATTTAGTATGAATATTTTCAACATTTCAGATTTACTGACAGATATGTTATGGTTCACCCTTTTCAGTATGTATTGCCAGACCTTAATAAATCATTTTCTTTTTGTAGACATTACTCTATTCGTTATAGAGAGAAGGGAGAGTCAGCACGATGGGATTACAAAGAGGTAAACACCAGACGCTCCTTGGTCGACCAACTAAATCCTGACTCTATGTATGAATTTTCCATCCGCATTTCCCAGGAAGACATAGAAGGCCAATGGAGCCCTTCTGTTTTTCAACGAACCCCAGAATCTGGTATGTTTACGTTACACTTTATTTTATTGCTGCTTTTTTGGATCTTTCACAGGCATTAGAAATGTTTATGTAGTGTAGCATAATCTATGTATCCAGAAATATTACTCATCAGGATTAGTCAGCTGTTCATGGCAACAATCACATGTTCTATTAGTTGCAATGGAAAGTGTAATACAATGCTACATCTACCATTTTAATACTTTTCAATAGATTGGTTTTCATAACTGATCATACAGCAGTATGTTGTTGTACTGTGAATGCAGTGTGACATGAATCTTCACTGGAACAAGTTTATCTGCAGTTCGAACACCCAACTATTTAAAATAACTTTATATTATCATAATTTTTAAATATACCATATGAAGAACATGACTTGATGGGCAAACTGTTTCTGAATAAATATGCCGTGTAATTTTTTTATATTTTACTATTTTTTTTGCTTTACTGGCAACATTTATTTTGCGATTGTTTGAAAAAGGATTAGAATCCTGATGTAAGGGACATTGAAATCAGATAGGATCTCTATGCAGTTCTGTTGGAAGACTGTCGTAAATTGATCTAAATAAAATAGAAAGTCCTAAAGAAGAATAGCCTTCTCCCTCAAGCTACAGCTAAATTTAAGATTTTATAAAAAAAACATACACTTTTATGCTCCTGGCTTATATAGTTGCTAATATTAGTTTATTAAACACTTCACAACATTATAACATTTTGCCAAATTACAATAGTCTACTAAATTCCGCAAAATGTGTTCCACATCACTGTAAAGATCTCCTAAAATCATGTTGAAATGCTTGAAGTTTTTGAAGTATGTGCATTTTTCACTGAGAAATCAAATGAAATAAAATCTGTGTTTATATGTGTTAAAGACTGCCCACAGACTGATAAACGTCTGCTTCATTACTGCAACCATTCAAGGCAATGTTAAGGTTTTTGTCAGACTTATATTTCCAGTTTGAAGGGAACTGACCTTTAATGGGTTTACTGCACTCTCTGGAATTTGAGCTATGCTTTTACTCCAGCTCAGGGGAGGGGGCAGTTCATGCTCCATATAGTGATCTTAACAAACACATATTAAACCCTTACCACATCTATATGTACAGGCATGGAATATTGGTACTCACCTAAAACAGGAAAGCTATGGTTTAACTAGTCAGTGCAGTGTAACCTGAATCCATAGGGATACTGTGCTATCAATCACAGCCTACCCCCATAGAACCTTATTCCGCAGTACAATGACTCCTTTTTATTTCCTCTGAACATCTCTCTTTATTTGGAGGATACTTTGGATACAGAGGAGTTTCCTGTCTGCACAACGGGAAAGTACCAGCTGAAACTGCCAGTGCTTACAATAGAGCTATTGCATAGCATATTGGTTTACAAGGACAACCACCCTGAGAAAGTAGCAGGCAGAATCGCATAGAAAAAAAATGGAATGCAGTGATGAATAATTGCATATAAATGTTAATCATGTAAATGTTATTTTTTTTTGCTTTGTAAAACCCTTTGGCATTATTAAGTTTAGTTATTTAAAAAAAAAAGCTTGCCACAGTGGTCCTTTAAATGGATAATAGAAGATATTTCATATTTGATAAACGAGAGAGAAAGAGGTTGTGGTATAGATAGTGGAAATTATATTTACCACATTTTCTCACTCATGTACAGCAGTTTCAAGGTTACTGCCTCTCATCAGTTTGGGGCTGGTTCCTTAGCTTGTGTAGTATATTTTTTGAGGAGGTAGTTTACCACAACAGTCATATAATTTATGGTGGGCAAAAGAGCGATAGAAACCCTCCAACGTGCAGTAGTACAATAAATACATAGTACATTTAAATGCCTAAAACAAGTTAAAAAACTTGTTTCATGCCCAGAATTCCAAGAAATACAATTATTACACTGCATTCTGGGAACCTGGGCAGGTACATGCAAATGTGGCCACAAATGCTTCACTCTTGTAATCCATTATCTTTTTAAACAGGGCTTCCTTTAAGCATACAGTTGCAAGCAAAAGTATGTGAACCCTTTGGAATAATATGGATTTCTGCACAAATTGGTCATAAAATGTGATCTGATCTTCATCTAAGTCACAACAATAGACAATCACACTCTGCTTAAACTAATAACACACAAAGAATTAAATGTTACCATGTTGTTATTGAACACACCATGTAAACATTCACAGTGCAGGTGGAAAAAGTATGTGAACCCCTAGACTAATGACATCTCCAAAAGCTAATTGGAGTGAGGTGTCAGCCAACTGGAGTCCAAGCAATGAGATGAGATTGGAGGTGTTGGTTACAGCTGCCCTATCCTATAAAAAACACACACCAGTTCTGGGTTTGCTTTTCACAAGAAGCATTGCCTGATGTGAATGATGCCTCACACAAAAGAGCTCTCAGAAGACCTACGATTAAGAATTGTTGACTTGCATAAAGCTGGAAAGGGTTATAAAAGTATCTCCAAAAGCCTTGCTGTTCATCAGTCCACGGTAAGACAAATTGTCTATAAATGGAGAAAGTTCAGCACTGCTGCTACTCTCCCTAGGAGTGGCCGTCCTGTAAAGATGACTGCAAGAGCACAGAGCAGACTGCTCAATGAGGTGAAGAAGAATCCTAGAGTGTCAGCTAAAGACTTACAAAAGTCTCTGGCATATGCTAACATCCCTATTAGCGAATCTACGATATGTAAAACACTAAACAAGAATGGATTTCATGGGAGGATACCACAGAGGAAGCCACTGCTATCCAAGCAAAACATTGCTGCACGTTTACAGTTTGCACAAGAGCACCTGGATGTTCCACAGCAGTACTGGCAAAATATTCTGTGGACAGATGAAACTAAAGTTGAGTTGTTTGGAAGAAACGCACAACACTATGTGTGGAGAAAAAGAGGCACAGCACACCAACATCAAAACCTCATACCAACTGTGAAGTACGGTGGTGGGGGCATCATGGTTTGGGGCTGCTTTGCTGCGTCAGGGCCTGGACGGATTGCTATCATCGAAGGAAAAATGAATTCCCAAGTTTATGAAGACATTTTGCAGGAGAACTTGTCTATTGTTGTGACTTAGATGAAGATCAGATCACATTTTTTGACCAATTTGTGCAGAAATCCATATCATTCCAAAGGGTTCACATACTTTTGCTTGCAACTGTATATATGAAATTTCTGAATCTGAGTTAGATTAAAGTCATAAAGCTACTTTTCAATTAAAAAAGTGCATTTTGATATCTCTACTGGACCCCAGAGACATCCGTTATATTTTGGTGGAAGTTGTGTCTGGGAGAGAAGAGTTTATATGTGCTGGGAGCTTTCTGAAGAGGTGTAATGTCAATATTAACAATTATTCCTGAACTCTTCCTGTTTCCTCCTTCCTGACCCCTCCTTCCACTGATAAAAAAAAACACACCCTCATGATCCAGCTCTCATAAAGTGTTATAGCAAAGACAAAATTCCTATATTCATTAACAGTGTCTTCAAAAATTACTGTTTTCTCTAAAAATATTTTATGTTCATTTTTTCTTGGAACTACAGTGGTCCTTTAATATACACGCATGGATTACAGATTGTAATGTCTGGAGACCTCAACTCATAGGGTCAGATATACTACAATTCTCTGATGCTGCAATAGTTGGCAGACTCATTTCAGGAGAACCCATTTGAAGCCTCCACGAATCTTATTGATAGTAAAAAATATACAATGCTCAAAATACTCTCACTTTGACCAATGGGTCCGTGGGAATAGTCAGAACTTATAATACTTTACTGATTACAGTTGATTATAAATACACTATTTGAAGAAACACAGAACTGCCTCAAAATTGTCAGCATAATTCGCATTACATTTGTGTCTGGATTTCATTTATGATGGCAACAGAAGTTATAAACTGTGCTATTAATTATTCTACAAGATACAGTTCAGATCATTCATCAACATGCTGAAATGCTTGTGATATATACTGTATCATAGTGATGCTGAGATAATGTAATCACAAGAAAACAAATAGCTCCATGTACAATTGCCAGATTTAATTGAGCTGTGGATGTGTGAGTTTTATAATAATATAGGAACATATAAATCCTGGTTACTCCAGTGTGGGTCATTACATCTAAAGGACTCCTGTAATGGTTCAGTTTTCAAGATGTTTAAAGGACTACTGCATTTCAAGAAAGAAGCACTTGTTTATCAAGTATGTACCAAACTATCATTATTAGCAGTTTATAAACCATGGACAAAAAAACATTTTTTAGGAAAATCTGATTTTTTAAGACTATGTTTATGAATACAGGAATACATTTTGTGTTAATTAAATCTCTTCCTCAGAACTGAATCATGAGGGCAGGGAGAGGAGGGAGTAATGAGTCTTTGTTAAGATAATTGGATAAGACTGTAACTGACAACAAGTCCCTTTCTCTTCTCTGGACCAAAAGCAGACTCCTTGCTTAAGGAAATGCCACTATATGTCTCCAGAAATGTAAACTCCCTTACACACAGCTTCCACCTGTGTATATTGGATACATCCAGGATCCAGAATAGGTATCATAGTTAATTGTTTTCTAATTAAGAACTAACTGTATATGCTTTTATTTAGACTCAAAGCTTTCAACTTTTAAACTGGTGACTAAAAATAGTTGATCTTTTGTGAGAAAACTGGAAAATTTTGGTTTACCCATAATATTTGGATCTCCTCCCATATTTTTCAAATGTAGCACAGACTGCAACTTACGGTACTTACTTACAACTGCCTATTTACTGCAAGATTTTACTTGTAGAGTCTTGGGAGATCTGAAGCATTTCCAGCTAAAAAGAGATAGAATAAGCTTGAAGCCAAAAAAATCTGAAAACAAGCAACTTTCAGTTTATTTTTTTCACAAAAGATTAACACTTTTTCATCACAATAAACTGAAAAGTTGTTTATATTGATGTCTACTATTTAAAAGTCATGAAAACTGAAAATAGTTGTATTTATTTTGTTTTTTACTTTGTAAAAACATTTAGGTCATTATGAAGTCTAATTTGTCAAAAGTGTGTACTATAAATACTGGTCTACAATGTACTTTTAAAGGGATAAATACCATGATATGCTCTTAACATTCTGAACATTGCCAGCTCTCCAAGAAAGATTTATTAACATTATATTTTATTTGTAGAGTGCCAGCAGATTTTATATGATTCAATATAATTTCTATGTACATTTGAAGACAGTATAAATATGACAAGACAGTACATCTGTACATATTCATACTTATGACTTCTTATCATTGTAGATTTATTATATTATGGCGCTGTCATAGAAAAAATAGTTCTGAGTGATTTTATCAGCTAATATCAATAAATGATAAAAGTGTTACAATTGTTTACTAAATATTAAAATAATATTTTTATGTGGGAAAAATAACTGAGGGCCAAGCATTGAGATTTCTGGTTTCGGGTAAGGCTACTAATATTATTATTTATTATTATCACCTTTTATTTGTATTGCACCAACATATTCCGTAGCGCTGTACATGGTTTAAGAACATGGAAATATACAACATTATACAAATATTAACAACAATAGAAAATGGAGGGCCCTGTTTTGAACTTAAAGTCTTGTAAAAAGTGCTTTATTCCAAAGCACCTTACTAGAATGGAAACTCTCTACTTACAATCTAAAGGGAATTTAAGAGGCAGAGACCTGGAGCGTAGAAGACATGGAATTCAGGAAGGAAGTGAGGGTTACATAGGTAGGAAGATGTGAAAAGTTAGAAGGTTATTCATTAGTTGGAGAGGGAAGGGATCTGATGTAAAGTCAGTGTGAAGTGAATGGCTCTAGTATGCAATATGTTATCTGCCCCTAGTGGTCGGATAATGTAAACTGCAAGTGGGAAACTCAGGAGACACACAATTTGAACACAGCTCAGCTAAAAGTAGCTTGTGGGAGCATAAGAGAGGAGAGGAGGACATGAAAGGTGAGATGGTTATGTTGGAGAAAATAAAATGTCTACATGTTATATTTATATGTCTTTAAAAAAGCTCTAAACTGTGCAACAGAGAACTTATATGTCCAATTTATATATATATATGTTTTTTAAAAAGCTCCAACCAGCGCACCAGAAAATTTAGATGTGGAACCTCTTAATGGCAAAGGGACGGCTGTTACTGTCAAATGGGATGAGCTTGTGGATTCTAGTGGAAGGATAAAAGGTAAGAAGACTGTGAATCTTGTGCAGTATCACATGGATTTTTTGGCATTGGTGATTCCAATGTAATTGTAATGTTAATATTCCAGCTTTGTTGTTGACGTTTTATCAAGGCAGGAATACATTATTATTATTATTATTATTATTATTATTGTTATATCAACATAATTTATTTATAGAGCACCACCATACACAATACAAATATGGCAAAAGATTACATATTGGTACAAAAGGAGTTCAGGCACTGAAGTCTAAGCAGATCTAGAACATGTTAAAGATAAAAAAGAATTGCTTGATTGTGGTCTTATGAGGTAGCAGGATCTATAAAAAGTGAGCAGTAATCCATCTTCTGTGTCTGAACTCCACTCCCTCCTAGTGCCGGCAGATTATGATTTGGTCACTGAAACACTGAAAATTCATCAGCCCTAGAGGCAAGCAAATGAACAATAAAACAATAAGTAAAAAAAGTTAAACTGTTTTGGGGGGCAAATATGGCTTTGTTTTTTTTGTTACTATAATTACTGTAGTTTACATTAACTTTGAAATGTGTGTCTACTGTGGCCATTGAAGCGGATGTTATGGAGAAAAGTGGATATCTTCTATGAACAGAGCATGAGAACGTGTACAAGTGTGAGCAGAGGGGGAGCATCTGACAGAGGGCCATATTCTATTAGCTACTTGCAAATGCCTTGAATGTATTCATTTGGCTTCAGGTGTTTTTTTAATAAATGTTTATATGCATTCTATTGACTTAATTCATTAGTGCCAATAAGTAATATTTGCTGAATATGTAGCAATATTAAGAGTGATTTTAAGTGTGTATAAATTTACAAATTGGGCAATTGAATCGGGCCCAGAGTGAGGTAAACATAGAGCACAGGGTAGGTATTGCACTAGAGAAGTCCAATATGTAATGCTTAGTAATGTAAAATCAGCATAAAGTGATCCAGGGTCAGTTTACTGATTTTCAACACCAGTGCTTAGAGGCTACAAAAAATTACAGATATTAAAAGGAAGCTACCGCATGTAATTACATTTATTATATAGCTGTAGTTTACACTATATAACAGCCTAGTAAGGCCCCAATATTACTTAATGTACAATTTTACTGCAATGTAACCATATTTCTTTACTTAGCAACTCTTAATAGACTCCATCGGTAGCTTCCTGTGTGAGTTGTAAATGTTTTGCTTGCCCCAGAGCCATTGCTAGATCCCAACAAGATCTGAGGCTGCTGGTGTGACTGGGCACATTGTACTACTTCATTCCCATGCATGTGAATGAGTCCTGCTCACTTGATGCACTATGGGCCACATTCACTAAGGTTTGCCATGACAGGGAAATAATTTTGTTTGGCGTAAGTACATGGAAGCCAACTGCTCTACAGAAATCACACAGGAAATAAGTGAATCTGATACTATTAAATAGTTATCACACTTTTTTTAGATTGTTTTGCATAGTATAGATCAATCTTCTATGATAATGCTAGGATACTCTCAATAACAATAGCTGATGTGTTTTCTCTTTCTGTAGAATTAGTATAATTATATACAAGTCAGTGCTTTTGAGATTTTGTCAATTCTCCCTATAGTAGTCTAATTTCTTAAAACTTGATATACCCCATGTCAGTTCACCTTTATAATGAGTAGCCCATGAGGCCGGTTTGCAGCCAAGAAGAAGAAATGGCTTCCTGGAATGAAACTTGTGACTTTGTAGGAGTCATACTCTAAAAGAGGTCTGGTAGAGAGTGATCATTTGGACTTATGCAGATGTATATATCCTCTCTTAACCTTTTAAAATGAATTCATATACAGGTAGGAGACTGATTATCCGGCATTGGATAATTCAGCACCTCCTGTAATCCGGTAGCCTCCCTCCTTCTTTGAACTGACAGTGGATCACCTCTTCTAATTGTCAGTCCGTGCCCGGATCGCCACCCCTCGCAGCCCCGCACGGCTTCACACCTCTCCTCTTGCCCTGGTGTTGCTACAGGAGCTTACAGTGTTAAGGGCAGCAGTGAGGGATCAGGCGGCTTTACTCGATTAACCTGATTTGCCTCACCACCCTTGGCCCCTCAAATTCATTAATCCAGTATGCTCCTGAAACTGAGCATGTCAAATTATTGATTTGCTACCTGTACATTAAAGGCTCTCACTTCAGATTCTCCTTGTATTAAGTTATTCTAAAAGAGCATGAAAGACTGACTTTATGTTGCAATAGCTATGCTTTCAAAATCATTACTGATCTATTCACCGTTGTTTGTGCTGCAATATTATGCAAATCAGTGACTTTCAAGTACTAATTAGGTATTTTGATGTGCTAATTACTATCCCAGTCTACTTGTTTCTTTCTGTGATAACAAAAACCACTCACACTCCTCACATACATCAAACACTCTAAAATACAAATTAGCACACAGCTCGAAGCTGGAATAAACTACTCACATAAGCAATGCTGAATATCTCAGTGCTTGTTTACTATAGCAAAAAAAAAACTGCCCATGCAATGTATAGACGGTAAGAATCTGTAACAGAAAAGCAAGTTGTTGTTGGGGTGACATGACCCAGAATCAAACAATCTCTTTTCTTTTCTTTCATCACCAGGTATCCCAAGTGCATAGTAATGTTGTGGATTTGTGCGACATAGTCATCATTTTTAAATTGAAGAAAATAAACTTCCACATTTTAGTTGTTTAGTCCTATATATATATATATATATATATATATATATATATATATATATATATATATAATTATATATAGCACCGTAAAGAGGCCCGGGTGGTGGGGATCAAAAGAAAAAAATTGTGGGGGGCCCCAAAATGTATTTTGCACCGGGGCCCTCCGTTCACTAGCTCCGCCACAATCAGCATAAAATATTCGCAGGGTACATTTTGCAATTAATCCTACTTGTGCTGCAGTTTCCTACTAAACTGTGGGTGTAACGCCTTTTTTTACACTTTTCACAAGTTAATAAACAATTATGCTGTTTGACAGATATTTTTCCCGAGGCAGAATGTGGAAAAATATACAAAATGTTGAAACAAATGTAAAAATTATCAATCCCACACTTTTATAGGCAAATATTTTCAGTTACTGCCAAAATGTGTCTGTCACCATGTCACACTACACTCAAACAGTGGATATCAAGATACTTTCCCTTAGTGACATCACATATATAGTTGTGAGCGTACGAGTTGTTGCTAATGCTGCGGGCTCGCGCAGCGAGCCCGCGGCCCTCGCGAAGCGAGGGCAGTGGCCGAGGGTCTCAGTTGCTGGCATGGAGCGCCGTAGGCGCTCCATGCCAGCAACTGCGACCCTCGCAAACTTCACGTCGCAAACCAAACAGCACGACACACACATTACGACACTCTCAAACAACATACGACACACGTTCACACACATTACGGCCTCGCAACACTCGGACGCAACTTGCGAACATTACAAAATGTAAAACACAATACATACACACAGCACATACATAAAAACCTTACCTACACCAAGAGGGAGCACCCAGGACCTCAAAAATACAACTTACACCTCGATTTTACTCGAAATAAAACAGTTTACAGACTAAAAAAAAATCTAAGCGCGAGAAAAAATGGCCGCCGAACAAAACGAAAACGAGGCTACAGCACTCTAAACTCGCAAAACACCACAAGAAACTCGCAAAACACCACAAGAAACTCGCAAAACGCCACAAACGACCTACGGATATTCATACCACACAGTGCACACATTCAGCATGCTTACACAGCAGCTCCACACCACTAATGCTGCAGCAACATCAAAACAGATTGCAGCTCTTCATCACAATGCTTCAAAATAGGTACAGTATATTCATTTAGTAATCTATTACATATTTCATTATTAGACACCAAACAGCATTAGCTACCTTACAATTTCATTGCCGTCATTTTTTGACGGGCAATTCACTAGTTTATTTATATTTCACAGCTTTGTTGTGGACTGGCACATTTGGAAAGCTACTTAAATGGCTTAAATCATATTTCATTATACATTTTCATCCCCTTTTTCTGGCTAATTTGAGTTTTTACCAAAATTAATGAAAACAGAATGAAGAGTTACATTAGGAAATTTAAAAAAACAAATTCACAGTCTCATAATTCCTAAAGCATTTTATTAATATAAGATTTTAATTAAGTAATTTACTTGAGGTGTAAATTACATAAAAGCACAATTCAAGTATTTATGTGTGTAGCTTAAAATAAATAAATAAATATATATTACTTTTATATAACAATTCTCATATTCATGTAGATCGTTTGTGCTGCATATTCTTTATATATTTGTTTTAATAAGACACATTATGGTAAATTCATTAAGTGAACACTATGGCCCTCATTCAATTGCAATTTGGCCAATTGAATAGGGCTCTAAATAAGCACATAACATATTAAAGAAGAACAATAGCTGATGTGTTTTCTCTTTCTGTAGAATTAGTATAATTAAATACAAGTCAGTGCTTTTGAGATTTTGTAAATTCTCCCTATAGTAGTCTAATTTCTTAAAACTTGATATACCCCATGTCATTTCACCTTTATAATGAGTAGCCCATGTGGCCGGTTTGCAGCCAAGAAGAAGAAATGGCTTCCTAGAATGAAACTATGACTTTGTAGGGGTCATACTCTAAAAGAGGTCTGGTAGAGAGTGATCATTTGGACTTATGCAGATGTCTATATCCTCTCTTAACCTTTTAAAATGAATTCATATACAGGTAGGAGACTGATTATCCGGCATTGGATAATTCAGCACCTCCTGTAATCCGGTAGCCTCCCTCCTTCTTTGAACTGACAGTGGATCACCTCTTCTAATTGTCAGTCCGTGCCCGGATCGCCACCCTTCGCAGCCCCGCACGGCTTCAGCACCTGCTGTAATCCGGTAGCCTCTTATATTAATAAAATGCTTTAGGGCTCTAAAAAAGCACATAACATATATTTTTTAAAGAAGTTTTTAGTTAGGGAAAACCTTGCTTTTGGATAGATGCTTACTAACTAAAAACTTCTTTAAAAAAAATATGCTATGTGCTTATTTAGACCCCTATTCAATTGGCCAATTCGCAATTGAATGAGGCCCTCAGTGTGTATAATAAGTGATACTGAAGCAAAATTTATATTAACTATTTATTAATATTTCCATTTTCCAGAGGTACAAAAGTTCCAAATGAGAGCTGTTAATAAGCATATTACAAAGGAAAAACAAATGATAATGTAATAATATAATGTGATGCGCAATGTAAAAATACAATATAATACAATATGGCAAGGGCATATTCCCTACCTCAAAGAGCTTACAATGTAGAGGGTTCAATAGATGTGTGGAAGGTAAGATAGGTGCATGATGACTATGATTGATTCAGTAGTCCGTGGCTGATATGTCTGAGACATTTGAACAGTAGGGTAACCTATTTCAAAGCATCTCATGTCCGGCCCCTGAGTTTTTGAAAGAGCCTTACAGTGCTTTAAACCTTTTTATTTTACTAAAATGAAAATAGTGAAATTGTTGAGAGAAAGGAATTAATTGATAATAGAGTAAAGATAATGGCAAGTATTAAGATGCACAATTGGGTATTATTTGCTAATTTTAGAGATGTGTAGTAGATTGTGTATTGTTGTGTATTGTTGTGTATTGTTAAAGAGATTCATGCTCTCTCACTATAGAGAACAGTCTTGGGGCCAGATGAGATGGGACTGAGGGCCACATGCAGTCCAGGGCTGTATGTTACACACTACTGGTGTAGGTGATAGTTTTTTGTTTGTTTTAAATAGATGTTTCTAGACAAGCCACTCAAGTAACTTTGAAGCCAGTGGTGGTAGGGAGATAGGGCGATAGTTGAATTTGAACTGGATCAAGTGAAGGTTTCTTAAGGATTGGAGTTATAAAGGAATATTTGAGAGAAGACTGAAATTGAACTGCGTTCACGGAGAAGTTGAAGAGATAAATGAGAATTGGGATGTGGGAAATAGGGCCGGCTGGTATTAGCTATGATGGAATAGGATCAAGTGGGAAAGTTGAAAGGGTGATAGAAGATCACAGACTTCATTCTTGATTTACAGGGTCAAGTTTGTTAAAAGGGCTGTGGGCTTGTGAAATCGTGTAGACTAAACTTTATTACCGTAAACCCAAAAGAATATTAATATTGTTAGTTTACCTTAACTTCTGTGAGCTGTAGTCTCCTACCACCGCTGTAGATTTTCCAGTAGAGCAGGGACAAAAACCCTCTTATTAATCCTGATGCCAGTTTATAGATATCTGCCAACAATGCAGATACATTTAATCAAAAAATCCTGAAACAGCAAATGGCCGGCATTTACTCTGTCACAGACATTCTTAAAAGGCCATGGCATAGGTCACAATTCTGGTTTTGATGTTGCTCAGTCGATCAGTCGTGTCCGATTCTCCTTTACCATATGGACCGCAGAATGCCAGGCATATTGTGTATCAGGTTGTTCTCACCCAAGTTTTTTTGGGGCAAAGATACTGGAATGGGTTGCCAGTTCCATCTCCAGTCACAATTATGGTAGGAAAGTACAAATAACAACATCAACATTTACAATTAGAAGTTTAATTTAAATATATTTGGGCTGTCACTCAGCTTAAGAGATCATCCCACCCGAACCTAATTACCTCATGATTGATGTATGGCTCCCTGGATTAACAGCTTACTTTTATATATGTCTGAGGAAACTATGAACAGGCAGACTCTACTGATACCTCAGACACATTATTCAAAAGGAAGCTATTAATCCACTAATGAGATCTGGTGAGAGGATATCTTCAGTAAATTGACAGCCAAAATATAGTAAATTTTAATCTGTTACTATATTCAGTTTTTTAAATACGGTAACTTCTAGTTGCAAAGATCCACCTTTTTGTACTGCCATAATTGGGACCTCTGTAAATCTTTAAACATGGTCTGCATGAATATATCTTGGGGACCACTGGTTTAAAATATACAAGTTCACAGTTTTGCTCTTCCTATTAACCTGTTTTATATGAGGTACTAGCTAGGATAGCCTAAACAACTTCCATACTCCAGCTCTGAGTATCATGAATACAATCTTCTTTATTGGCTGCATATCTGTTCATGTATTTGGATACCATAGAAATTATATTGCAAATATAGTAATTTTAATATAGGTTGTCTTCACTTAATTGCATATAACCCATGGCCGTTCATTACAATGTACTGATCTATTGTTTTTTTATATATTTCAGAATATATTATCTCATACGCTCCTGCACTGAAACCATTTGGAGGCAAAACTGTGTCTTACTCTGGAAGAGCGACATCAGCCGTAATTGATGGGTTGCAGCCTGGTGAACGGTACATTTTTAAGATCCGAGCAGCAAACAGGAGAGGGCAAGGCCCTCAGTCTAAAGTATTTACAGTCACTATGCCAGGGGGTAAGTAATGTTTAATAATTTCTTCCCACCTGTTCTTTTTTATTACTTCATTATTTTTTTTATGTCCTGGTTCCAAATGAGAGCTGTTATACAAAACCAGAGCTGCACTCAAAGTGGTTATTTTATAGTTTATATAAAATGGCTCAGATATCTTTTGTTTTATGACAACTAAGGGTTGTATTGTAAACAGGAACTTTATAGTTGCTTATATAACAATGTACTCTATTCATTTAGGGTTGTAAAGGCTGAATGTAATAATGTTTTGCTTAATTAAATCACAAATCACAAATTAAATCAAAAAGTGGTTACATGTCTGAAGCAAACAAGGTGGTTGATTTATTCTTTCTTGCAATATACAACACATTTTAGGCCCTTCAATATGTTGGAGAGTATATTAACAATCCCAGAAAGCCATATCCAATTGCATAGAGAAATACAAACAAAATGCTATGTAGCACAAGTAATCTTAGGCTTTAAAAGTCCTTGAACCAGATATGTTAAGGTGAAAGTTCTTCGATAACTCTTTGCAGTGTCACATCTAAGTAAATATGCTCTAGGCTTGTATATGAACGGGAAAGATTCTTCAAGAAGATTGCAAGTCTCTTGCCTTGGTTCCTTGTTTATTTACTTCTGTGCATCCACCCATATACTTAACCTACAGGGTCCTTAAATCCAGTCTTCTCGGACTCTGACAGACTGGGGTTTTAGATTGTTACAACATGAGCAAAGATAGTTCAATTAAAAAGTTAGCGTACCAATTGACCCACCTGTTTTAAAGCTGGAATTTCCTTAAAATTGGCATTTGGAACATGGAAACCACTGCTTCACAGAATTGCATTTTGATGATCACTTTGGTTTGCTACAGATAATTAAGCATTACATTTTCAGATAATATTTGGAAAAATCAGTTTAAATACATATTTTTAAGAAAATTAACTTGATTTGATGGACAATTAAATATTGTGATAGCAATTATTTGTTACATCTCTTTCCCTACAGGTAGCACTTCAGCCAAGAATCTTTATGAGCAATCGCAAACACAGGTGGCACTTAACAGAAAAAATGAGGCCGCTCTTTCAGTATTGCCTTCAAAATCGAATACAGTCAATGGCAAAAAATCTAAGCTACCCATCAGAAAAACAGCTACTTTGGAATCTGAATCTCAATCAACTGAAGTGATTGAGGATATGTACACTACAACTTCAACTCCTACAACTTTACCTCCAAATCCAAGAAGATGGATTCGTCCACCTATAAGAAAACCATTTACCTCTGAATCTGGAAGGCGTACGTTCAGACCAAATCCTTTAGGGAGGAAAGTAAATGGCCTTAAAACTGCTTCACCCACTGTTTCCATAGATGAAGATAATGAAACCAAAGATCCAGAACTGGGTGGCTCAGATATATATTCTACCTCTGATGAGAAACTGCCTTCTAAGGCTAATGATAATATTCCAGATGAAAGTAATGAAGAAGAAGAAGAAAGAACCAATCCAGATCATAGTCCTTCAAAGAATACAGTAACTATAACAGATTCAAAATCCCATAAAGTGTCTCATTTGGATTCCAGTACTGAAGAGACTGAAACAAAAAGTGATGAAGGAGAAACCCATAATGCTTATAATTTAGAACGAGACAGATCTTCACCTACTTCCCCATCATCAATTCCTTTAAAAAAAAGTGCAGTTTCCACAAACCTTAGAAAACCTTTCAGTAGAGTATCTGCTGTGCAAGGGAATGGTAGATCAGCTTCTAGCCTAGCTCGATCTTCTACACAGAATCTACCAAACCTGGCTTCTCATTCATCTGCATTAAAGGATGCTAAAGATGTTGAAAAAGACTTAAGTGAAAATGAAAAGTCAAGACCAAAACTTGCAATTCAGTCCCCAAAAGGATCAACTGACGGTAACTCACACTCCAATAGTCAGATAGAATCTAATTCGAAAATAAGTCCATCTCGTAAAGAAACACCTGATTCCAAACAACAATCACATTCTACTCTATTTTTAAACAGGGCCAAGGAATCACCTACTCGCTCAATCCTTAATTCCAGAAATAGAAATCCTTTGGATGATACTAAGGATGAGAAAAAGAAAACAGAACACAGGAATACTCATTCAGACTTATCTGATGTAAGAGAGAAACCTTCCATAGAACGTGGATTATCAAAAAATTCTGAGCCACTAAAACCTGTTCAAGATCGAAAGATGTCTGAAGGCAAACAAATATATTCATTTGATCAGCATTCTCACGATATTCACACTGAAAGCAGAGAGCAGGAAGAAAGAGAAATAAAAATATCTTCTAATCCTATTGTCAACAAACCAGACTCTGCAAGGGATCTTTTCAACTATAAGAAATTAAAGACAACAACCAGCAGTGCTATGGAAACTATTTCTCCAACTACTCTGCCTCCAGAGCTAAAAACCACAAGTAGTCCACACAAATCCAATATAAAGGATTCTTACAAAGATGACACAGTAAAGAAGGATTATAATGCTAAAGTACCATCTCTTAGTAAACAACCAACTTCAGGAATGTCAGGTTTATCATTATTAGAATATTACAAGCGAAGAAGTTCCCAGGTAAAAAAAACTAATGGCAATTCTAGGATTCAGTCACGTGTAACTACTGAGCCAACCACTACAATTTCTACAACAATATCCACAACATTACAGCCTAAAATAGTTAATACCAAAGGGAGATCGATGGATGGAAGAGTAGAGAAAGTAGATTCCAACTCAAGATCATCTTTAACACTTTCAAAACAGTTGTCAAGTTCAGAAACAGATCAACACTCTATAGCCTTTGATAAGGGCCAGAAAACAAAATCTTCTCCTAGTGCAGCCTCCACCCCGATATCTAGGAAAGCTGATGAAAAGTCATCATCAAAGCAGAAAATAGATATATATGAATCTCCAATTAAAAAAAATATCACTCCTCAAACACCTGTCAGAATTGATACCAGCTCATCCAAAAAAATTACAACTGGCCACATTCCAAAACAAACTATTACTGCAGTAAATAATATTCCAGTTACATCAGACACTTCTCGCTCTAGCAATGCTGATTTAGATATTGAATCCTATGATAAAGAAATAGATAAAATAGAGGAACAAAGAACAAAACAAACTTCATTTCAAAAGACGTCCACTAATTCATTTTCAGCATCAAGCTCTTTATCCAAACCAGTCGATTCTCAATTGAAGAATACAGATGGAACTGTATCCCGATCAGCAAATTCATATTTACCCACTAACAGAAATATTGGCATCAGAAGAACATCCACAAGTAAGCAATATGACCCATCAACCTCACTATCACGTGCTGATTCATTTGTTCAGCCAAAGGATAGCTCTGATAATGAAAAAGATATTCATAATCAGCCAGTGCAAAAAGTCTTAACATCGGAAAAGGAATCATCTCCTCTGTCAAGGACATTGCATGTTCCAAGACAAAATGCAAACTCCAGAGTACCTAGCAGGACAATGACAGAAAATGAAAGAAGATTGAGCAAACTATATGATTCACCATCTAAAGGTGATGATCGACTAAGATATAGTTCTGATTCTCTGTCAAAGGGGAAGCTTTTGACTTCAAGTGATGATGATGACGATGATGATATTCATAAAGCCTCTCTAAAACCCCATCAATCAGAAAAAGAGGAATATCCCACACTGTCTTCAAGAACTAGATTATCTTCATTCTCATCTTCTAGTGGAATTAAAAATAGAAGAATCAATGGGAATACATTTGAAAACAAAAGATTAATGGATACTACTTTTTCTCAGTCTGTCAAAGTAGAAGATGAAGAAGGTTTAAGTGCTCCTCCTATAGTGAAAGAAAACACTCTCAAATCAACACGAATGTCTTCTTCTAACATAAACAATTCTAAATATTCAGTTCTAAGAAGAAAAACAACTACAACTGCTCCTACTACCACAAGTCGCACACAGAGTTCCACCAGAGCCTCACCGTATCGTCTACTTCCATTACACTCTAGACAACTAAATTTTAGGAGGACATCATTATCCACCACTGCCCGTTCACCAACTATTCCTCCAACTCGTACTGTTCCTCCTGCTCGTACTCTTTCTACTACCAATTCTCCGTCATCCCAAAGATTTGGAATTCAAAGGCCACGATCTCCATTAAGAAGACCACTTTTGGGAGGTTTCCCGAGACCAGGTAAAACATGTATATTTTTAATTGTTTTTTTTTCTTTATGGAATCGTGTGTTAGCTGAATTGAAGGTTGGTGTCTTGCAAATGTATTGTTTCATATTATCTTGAAAATGCTTTTAGGATTTTTGATGCTTTATAGCTGTGTAAGATTGGCTAAATATTTTTGTAAAGCACAGTTATTTTTTTACTTTTAGTAACAAACCTTGAATTGAATTTGCTATGTGAAAACTCACAAAACTTGTAAAATTTAAAAATCAATCTAACACCTACATCCTATTTTATGTCTTGCTAGAATTCTACTTAAAAAAAAAGGTGGAATATGGTGCCTGCTTTTTATAATTAAAATTGATTATATATATATATATATATATATATATATATATATATATATAGTACAAACAATGAAAAGTACATTAATGATTCTAAAAAATGTCTAAAATAATAAACTTATTTCCTGCACAAATGGATTAACAAAGTGAGAGTGCATTGTGGTCTCATTTGCATGTCCCTGCCCAGTGCAGTGCATCAACTGTATTTCTGAGAAATTTGAGCAGGAAATAAGTTTATTAACTTATTTTTTAGACATGCAAATAGAATGATTAATGTGCTATTCATTGTTTGTACTACTGCACTCTGTACGGTGAAGGGCTACTATTATTCTGCAGCCATCCATATGTGAAACAATATATATATATATATATATACTGTATATATATATATATATATATATATATATAATGTTTAGTGACAATCTATTGTCTATTACAAAAATAAAAAAGGGACCAGCTCCTTAAGAATAATTTTAATGTGATTTCAAGTTTATTTTGGTTTCCAGATTAAGAGAATAAGATTATCAATGTTGAGCATCAAATGTCTGAAATCTTTTGGTTATTGGAACTAGTGCTCTTCTACACATATCCACTGCACTCATTTGTAGTTTTTTGCTGGCATTAGATTTCTGATCAGATAAACCATTCCTTGATCATATTCGAATATGTTTCATTCGTTTTTGGCATGGGTGGTAAGAATGTTGATAGGTTATCTAGCTAATCACTACCTTGAAGACGTTTTGTATATGGGACATAGAGTGTCTGGAGTGTGTTGTAGTCTACTTTAATTTGTACAACAGGTATGTTGCATTTTGTGTGGTTTCTCTATCATATATAAAATGTTTCTGTGGGTGAATCTATAAAATACAAATCAGAGCTTCTTGGTTATTGACTTATTTCGGCGGTTCTCCACAGCTGGTCCTAAGACTGGCACTGGTCCCTGAAACCTTATGTACTGACCCTTAGGGATGGGGAGAGACACTTTATACAAACATATTACTCACAAGGACCCAGTAGATCCTCTCTAGGGTCCCTGCAAACACACCACAACGTTTTCCACAGACAGAAATCTTTTGAAAGTAATTGTCTGGTGGAATCCATGGAACAGATTGGAAAACATTGATTTAGACAATTTAACAGTTCAGTACCCATCAGATCTTTTATATCACTTCTTTATATTATAAAGATTATAAAGACAATGCTGATATCTGCTGCACATAGATATCAACCAGGTATATAGGTTATATTCGTATATTTGTGTTTTTGATAATTCCTTTGTTTAATGCGACTCTCCACTTTCACAATCTTGTTGCGGTGTAATTTTGATAGAAAAATATTTAAATGTAATTAATCTTAGCAATTTAGGGTACAGAGAATCTGAATTCAATTTGTGTCAACTTTCTTTTTAATCTAAAAAGAAAGAAGTCATTAGTATGCTTTTTAGCAGGGTGTGTTGTTAAAGGCAATGTATATACAGTAAAATCCTGGTTATCCAGCACCAAACCCACCGGCACTCTCAAGCAACCGGCACAACATCAATTCCCCATTTTCAAAAAACTCCTGCTAAACCGGCATACCCGGCACTATCCGGCAGTTTGAGACTGCAAAAAAAAAACTTACTTTTTTTCGAATTATTTTTTCCAGGCCTAAAAGGCCCAGTTTAGGTTCTAATGCCTTTTTGAGGGAGTTTTGGTGGGTTTAAGGGTCCTTTAGACCCTTTTCTTCTGGGACTCCCTATTAACCGGCAACTACACTTATTTGGCAATAGGGAGTCCCCGTTGGTGCCGGATAATGTGGAGTTTACTGTATATGCATTGTCGCATATTTCAATCCGCAATTTATTTATACCCTTGCATGTATCTATAATACAGGTCTTAATGGAAGACAAAATCTGGTACCAAGGATGAATGGCAATAGAAATGGAAATGGGGCGACCTCTGCTAACGGGAATCTCAACGGACAAAGGATGATCTATGGACCTGAAGGAACAAAGTGGGTAGGGCAGCCTTCTTTACACATTCAAAACCATGTTAATGTTATATTTTATCATTATGTCACACAAGAAGATTATACATATTTGCTTGCCTAAATATATTACACTAGTTATCCCTTTCATAGTTAAGCAGATAACTGTTAATCGTGTACACCAACATAGCACTGTTGTAATCTATAATAATATTGTAATGCTAACCATTGCTGTATTTATGAATACAGCTATATTTATAGGCAGGGCAAGAAGAGGAGTTAAATATTCCAAATATGTTATAATTTGAAATTATAAGAGTAACAAATACTTTCTAATATGTATCTTATTAAAAAAAAGGCACTTTCCTACACTTAAATTGAAGATGGTTAATGTCTGTCAGTCAGCCTTTCTGATCCTGTCATCTAGCTCTGCTTCTTATCTTTGTGCTAATCTAAGTTCTCCATGGGGACCACGCATGTCCACAGAGACTGGAGTTAGGATAAGAATAGGCAAGGATCTCTTTTACCAATAACTTTCAGTCACTATGAAAATGTCCATGCACTGAATAATTAAATAAAATGTAATTAGCCAAGCTCAAAGATAGAAAGCAGGGCTATGGAGCAGGATAAGAAATGCTGATTGACAGATAAAAAGTGCAATCTTCTATTGTAAATTTACTGCATTTTAATGTTTTAAATAATGGATTCTACTGATAAAATGGATGCTATTATCTATACCTATTACCTACAGTTTTAAATTATACTTTATTTCGAACCTTTTCCTGATCCTTTAATAACTATACTTTGTGTTATTACATTTTGATAAACGCTCTGTTTCATACATAAAACACTATGGGCCTCATTCAATTGCGATTTGGCCAATTGACTAGGGCTCTATATAAGCACATAGCAACTTAATTCCCAGTTCAGGAAGCAGGCTGCGGATCTACCGCTGCTGCAATGCACTGGGGCCCTGCTCTGGAGGGCCTAATTGCTGCAGTGCCCCTAAAAAACCTTTTTGCTTAATTTCTTTGTTTAAATTCTCAATGCCCCAGCTCCCCCAATCTAATTAAAAGTGATATATAAATAATTGCATCTATATAAATAAGGCGTTTGTCAAATACAAAAGGTATCACAATATACTGCAACACTCATTATTAATCTATATATTGTAGATTAATAGTATTAATAATTACCTAAATTGCTAGATTACTGGACATTTATGGCTGCTTCACTCTTCAATTATATATATATATATATATATATATATATATATATATATATATGTGTGTCTATATAATAACTTATTATGTATATATTTATATATATATATATATAATATATATAAATATATATTTAATATGTATAAATATACACTGTATATATATATATATATATATATATATATATATATAAATATATATAAGATAAATTATGGATCAAAGCTTTCAAGGGAAAGACATACTGCTCCTGTAGTTTGCTGTTTTTTGTGTCCCCTATTCATTTAATCTGAGGGGATTTGTTGTGTCCCACCCCCAGTTCCTATGCCCCTGGGTACAAACCAATCAATCAATGCTATTCCTTTCACATTGTGGCTTTGCAAATATATAAGTTGTGAGTTGATGCTAATTTTATAAATAAGAAAATAAGAAAACAGTATTTAATGTACACTATCGATTTTTAAGTGATTGATTATCTATTAATAAGCTACTGTTCTTCAAGCTGTGGGTTGGAAAAATGTCATCCAGCTCATGATTTTTTACCACAAAAGTTGTTAGGCACAGATGTAGCCAGTGTAAGGAGTGCCAATACAATTAAACTGATAAGAACAAAGTAAAATAACCTCCAATGTGCATTATCTAGCACAGACTTCCTCAGTGAGTATAATTGATATAGTATATATTCCTTAGATAGTATAGATTTATTTTGTTTTTTTGTATGAAGGGTATTACCACCAGTTATATACACATTGAACATCTTCTATAGTAAATATTGACTGAAAGAAAAACTTTATTTAATGGGTGATCAATAAAAAAATGTATATTGGTCAGGTAATTACATCTTCCCCTAAGGACTTTTGGGATGGATACACATATGTTTAAGCTTCAGTTCAATGGCTGGGGGATTTGAACACACAAATACTTTAAGAAATAATTAATGTCAACACTATGCACATAATACCAATATTATTTATCCTTCTGATACTGGATAATGTCAACATTATCCTGAGAAGGTTAAGGTTCTGACATTATCTGTAATCTATACATTGATAAAATTAACACACTTCACTGTATAATCAAGCACTGCATAATAGTACAATCAAAATAATGATGCTGTAGTCTCTAATGGCAAATGGCATCTATACATCTATGCTTGCACTGTATAATGCAGACTATGTACACTCTAGTAATGAATATGCTGATATTGAGTACATTCATAGTGAACAGATTTTATTGTATAATCATTCAAAATATCACCTGCTTGACCCAATTTCAGAAATGTAAATAGAGATAATGGATGTACTCAGCACATATATTTGCTTCCATTGCCATGGAGCTTCTAAGCAGTACTGGCATAGAAAGTACTTAAAAGGACAACATGTATATTTAAATAAATTGACAACATTAATTAAACAGCTTTTCAGTGAATTGCAAATAATAAAGTTGTTTTGTCATATGAAAGGCTACAGTGACAATAACACTTTTGCCCCGCATTTTAAGGTCGGATCTCCTCTGATTTATTTGTAAAGTGCTTAGCATTAGTATCAGAGCGACCTATAAATTCCCTGTTGCTGATGCCTTACTGCTGCATGGTACAGCACAGAACACATCAGATAGCCTATTTTATCCCTTTTTTTCTTTCCAATCCGGGATTTTTTAATAACAAACTGTTTTTAAAGAATATCACCGTTGTTACCCCTTATCAATAAAAATTCTATTTTTTAATTATTTCATCCCAAATTTGTATATAGACTGATGGTACAGCACAGTCATAATAAATTCCACTTTGCCACCAAATTTAGGGCCTCATTAAATTGGAGCCCTGTAAGTCCAACGTATAGCACGTAATGGCGGCGTGCTTGAAATTTGACAGTTTTACGTTGCTATTAAATTAGAAATGCTACGAGCGAGAGACGCTATTTCGGAAACCAATTCTCGGCCGTCGGAGCTGTGTGCTCGAACTCAAACAATTAAGCAAGCATGTAGTTACAGGTTCCAAAGGAGCCAATGGAAAAAGAGATCATTAGCTTTATGTCCCTGAAAAAGGGGAGGGTATATTTCAAAGTCCTACATGCTTCAATTAGAGTTTGCAATCGGACCCACATTCCAAATATAATGTAATAATAATAAAGCCATAAATATGATATTCTGTTACATGCGAGTTACAGTATATGTCGTAACACATTGATTGCAGGGATCGACACAAAATATAAACATGAAATAAAGTATTTTTCGGGGCCGATTTGTGTCTTGAGAATGTGGTGCTATTAATTCTAAGACCTAACATCACTTTTCCTTATAATAAACGTACAATAGTGTTTTTATTTGCATTACAAGTGCTACGTATTGGATTTTACCCCTCTTGTGGGTGCTCTCGAGCACATGCTGACCTTTGGGCTGCATTAGCGTGTTACGGGCTTGCTTGTGATTTATCATGTTGCAATTTAATAGCTAAATTGAAAACGCTGGGTTTACCGGTATGTCAGATCAAAGGATTTACATGCACGAAGTTCAACGTTGCTGAGCATGTAGCCTATTTTTTCCGCCCTTCATCTTAACACGCAAGACCGCTGCTAGCAACATTACAGGGCTAATTTAATACCCGTAACCCGTAAACTTGAAGTTATGGGCTACGTTCTACAACGTTCTACAACGTAGCCCCAAATTAATGAGGCGTTTAAAAGGTTTTTAAAAATCGGGAAGAGCTTTTCACCCTAAGGATGAGGATAAACCCAGCTACATTCAGTGTAAACTTTTTCACAAAAGATCCTCCTTTATTAATCACAATAAATGGAAAAGTTATTTATACTGGTCTATTGTACTGAAATGTTATCATCTGGACCATTACAATGGTCATTTTAAGCGGATGATATTTTATTTTCCTTCACTCAGTACCATGGGGCTGCTGGAATTTGAGTTACATCAATGGTTAAATTACATCTTTGAATAATCACTATTGTCCATGACACTTATGTTATCTGAATTAATCAATAGATGTCAGTGGTTGCATTACTTTTATAACACATGACACAGTTACGTTTCAGAACATGTGTAGAACAGTAGGAAATATCCAGAAGCTAACAGCTAGTGTTTTTGCCACTTTAAGTTAGACAAAATATTAAGAATGTTCTATAAAAACCATGAGCTTTTTATTAACATCACTTCCTAGTATTTTCAGAAAGTATATTTGACTATGCCACTAGAATGATTTATTTTATGAGCTAAATGATTCCTAGATAGTAATATGATAAGCCTGAACAATTTATCTAAAATCATTGTCAAATCTCTAGCTTGCGTCACCCGTAAGGTAATCTTAGTTTATTTTTCATACCCAACTGTTTCATATTCAGCTTGTGTGATTTGCAGAGTATTTTGCAAATTGTATTCTTAATCCTAGGTTGTAGACCTTAATCGTGGCTTAGTTCTAAACACTGAAGGAAGATATCTCCAGGATTCCACAGGAAAGCCCTTACGTATACGGCTAGGAGGGGATGGTCGGACCATTGTTGGTAAGTAAGTACTAGAGTTAATTTTCTTTGATAAATGTGGGTGTTTCTATTCCTTAATGAAAGGCTAGTTTTGAAGTGATTTGGACTTAAATAATCATCTACTGGCACCACAGAAGATACAGAGGGGTAGGAACAGTGCAACATTTACTCGGAACTGAAGCTTAGTTTCAGGATCAATTGACTCTCATCATGTTTCTCTGGAGAGGGAATGGTTGTACTTTCAACGAAAACTGGATAAACTTAAGCTTTCCTTTAAGCTTTTTACCGTATTTTAAATGTTATATATTTATTTATTTTACCACTTGCACCAGCAGAATCTGTCTGTGCTCTACATCTAAAAATAATTATATAAGCTTGAATATGGAGCAAAGTTTTGTTTTTACCACTTTCTTTATATATATATATATATATATATATATATATATATATATATATATATATATATGTGTTCATTTTCACTCATTAATTGGGAATTAATTTTAAAAACATTGGAATTATCTCTTTAGATAAAATTTGCCACCCCCAACTATTGGGTCTCTTGTTCAGATTTTAAAACATAAACTATTTATCAGCCTATCAGCCTTAATTTATATATTTAAAGATCCGCTGATAGACTAATGAGTCTCTCATGAATATAGGGTTTGCTGTCTAGTGCAGTGCTGTCGAACTTGTTGGGGCCTGGTTTTAATTGGCCAGTGAGCTGGTGGGCCACATAGTTATTGGATAATAAGCCAATGATATACATAAAATTAATTATATATACATTATATGAAATAAGTAAGCATTTGGGAACTTGTATAATATGACCGAAGTGTTTAATATATGCTAAGTGTATTATTTTAATAATATTAGGTTAGTGAGGAGATTCTTCCTGGCAGTCAGTGAGCCACAGACAAAATCTGATGGGAAGCATCTGTCCTTCAGGCCTCCAATGGATAGTACATATTTAGTGCAAACTAAGAACAAAATTGAGTCTTAGAAAATATATTTTACTTGAACTGTAGTTTGTTATTAAAGAAATACGATGTATTATTTATTGGACACACTCCAATGCTTTTCTAAGGAGGCTGAGTATTCCAAATGCATAACAATAATTTGAGACTTTAGCTGTCTAATGACCAAGTTAAAAATGTTAAAATCTGAACTCAAATATTTCTATAGCAAAAAGTTCTCTGAATATGCCTAGACATATCATTATTTATATTATTTTTAACTTAAGCGAAGGTTACACTATCTCATTTTATGTCATCTATTTTATTTGTAACAGAAATGTATATTTATTTGCATTTGTAATACATTAGTATCTCTTTTAACTATAGATCTGAATGGCACACCAGTTGTAAGCCCTGATGGATTGCCCTTATTTGGACATGGGAGATTCAGTAAACCTGTAGCAAGTGCGCAGGATAAGCCTGTGCTGAGCTTGGGAGGTAGACCTCTCAGGGGTCTTGAGGTGGCAAGAACCACCAGGCTTCCCACAACAAGAATGACTACTATACGTACCACAACTACAACCACAACTCCTCCTACTACAACAACTACCACCCCAGAACCAACAACTATTGTGCCAACTACAGAAGAGCTCATACCTACCTGTGCCCCAGGCACTTACTCACAGTATGATGAGGAGGGCAATCTTATTATGGGACCTGATAACAAGCCTGATTGCTACTCAGAAGGTAATTCAGCTCTAACCGTTTGTGATAAGTCTGACTCTATATTTATTCTATTTTCCATAACTTTGTGCAGTCTATTCATTGTTGTAAATTATAATACTGTATATTATGCCATATGTACTTGAGGGTGAAGTGTTGTGTTGGATAATTCTTAAGGAACCTTTCGGTTCTGGTTCTACCATTATGCTATGGGGCATAAGGGGTCTTCAGTCTTAACCTTAGTTTGATAAGCTTGAACAATAAATCTAAAATCATTTACTATATATGGTCCATAATTTCACTTGATAATCTAAAATAACAATTGCTGAAATTGTTTCTCTCCAATACCTACCGGTGTCTAGGGCATGAAGAAGCAAATGAAAGTTCTACACTTTTCTTTCTTGATTTTCCTGCAGCAGTAACTACAAGAAAAGGCAGATAAAAGCTCCTATTAGGACAGTCTCCTTGGCAGATTATCTCCACCTCCTGAGCACCTGATATGGGGTGGAGAGAAGCATATCTGCTAAGATACTAAACTTTAAAAACTATATTGATTTTTTTTTGTCTTTAAATAAGCTAAATTTTATTACCAATGCGATATCATATAAAAAATTAAATCTATTGTATTGGCACCACAGTGGTCTTTCTAGTCTCCCTTCTAATTGTGTAGGTTTGACGTATGTGCACTCACTTGTAGACATGCACAATAATATTCAGGTCCCATAGTTTTGTTCAGAGACTACATATTCCAAAATCATTCCAAGATGGCATATTTGTGCGTCTATTCAGATAATCCCTACTGCTGCTAGACATAAATTAGGTAATAGCTGGATGATTACCAGGATGAAATACACACTACTGGTAAAGAAAAAAATGCAGACACTGCAGGAGGATCCGTGGTTGCCAACTTCATAGCAATACCCTGGTTAACAATTCAAGCCATTTAGCTCAATGATGAATAACTGCTCTGAGCCAGTGATGGAGAGTCTACAAATAAACTAAATAACAGACATAGCTACATCTGCTTTTAGATTTTGGACATCTTGATATACAGTACATTGAACAGCTGACAAGCTTTGTTTGGCAAACCCACAACATTGCTGAGGCATTTTTATATGTCCCATTGGGCCCAATCTGGTCCGGTTGCCAAGAGATTGTTTCATACACTGTTCTGAGTTCTACCAAATCGTTCTTACATTATATCCCTTTTCTTTAAGAACTTTCCAAACTGGACATAAATGAATTATCCCCAGTGCACAGTGATGTCGATTCTTGAGATTTGATATAACTTCCCTTGCTGAGTTGCCTCCACTTTGAACAAAATCACAAATGACAGCTTTGGCGTTTGCATATAACTTAGATACTCTAAAAAGCTATTGGCATGGTAGATTATATCGTATAATGATCCTGCTGTGAGCAGGTTTTAGTATTTTTCAAATGCTATTTGATACTTGTAGTACTGACTTCGGTATCATCACAAGGATGTTAAAAAGAACATTAATTTATTGACAGCGTTAAAGACCAGTTTAAAATATAGGGAAAATTGTTACTAAATATTAAAAACATAAATGGAGCTTATAAAATGTGTAACTTCCTGTGCTTATTGGAAAGCTTAGTGACAGTGCTGCCTGCTCCTGATTAATCTGCAGGCTTGAATCTTATGGTTGAAGGATCAGGCAATCACAAAGAGCATCTTGGGGTGTCTTATCTACGTTTATTGTTTTTACTGATGTTCAACCATGAGAAAAAATGTGTAACATCTTAAAGAGTATTGTAATATATACAATCTATACTAGCTGTTTCTCACTACAGTAAATCACCAATGAAATATTCAGCATTGCAAATGCAACTCCTTTATTCTATTATATGACCTCAATATGCTAATTTGTGCATTAGGTGGTGGCTTGATTAAGGTGGTGGAGAATATCTAACTGCATTATAACCTTAGGGGGCATTGTTTTATCAACACAGAGAAAGACAAGAACAACAAAATAGCTAATTAGTATTCAGGAGCCACTAGTATGCATAAGAATACAGTAAAACAAGCTAATTAACTCAGGATTGGTTCACCTTATAATCAAATAGCTAGTATAATGTATATCTAGTTTTGCATGCTCATTAAGAAAAACGTACACAAAACTAGATTGGGGTGACAGAGTCCCTTTAATGAATTAATTGTTCAAAGAAATATTAACTTAACATTTTTCATCTATTTGCAACAGATAGCTTCTCTGGTCAAGATTTGATCTTTACGACGGAAGCTCCAGAGCATGTTACATATTTCGATTCTGATCAAGGTAATGTTAAGAAGTGGATTTTTTCTGTAAATGCACGTAATTAAATTGCCACAGACATTCCATCACTGACATCAATATTTACTTTGAGCGTTAATTCTAAATAAGAGGGAGTCACTGAAATAGGAAACTACATTGATTTGAATGATAAAAATGATAAGAAATTGTATACCTTATCTAGTAAGAATAATCTAGGACACAGAGATAACATTTTAACACATCTGTACATAGCCATAAATGAATGTAAACAATCATCTATATACCAGCATTTCACAAACTGACCGATGTTCGTATTTATGTCCTGTAATCCTTCATTAAGGATATATTATTTATCTGAAACTCCGTAATATCTAATGTATGTTTTGAAAGCTTGTTTTAAAAATTGCTTTTGTGCATTAAATCTCAGTTAGAAATGGAATGTTTAAGTTACACAAAAAAGACACAAAGTGAAGTGATTGCTAAACCCTAGTACAACATTTTTGATTATTTCAAAAGACCATATAGAACAAACAGGACTACAGTTGTCCTTTAAATCCATTTGCTGGGTTTGCTCAGCCATTAATCCTAGCAAAAGTATGTCAATAATTCAAGGCATCATGAATTTAGGCTCACATCTTATGTTTTTTTCTCTGTTTGTGTAATTGAAAATGTTGGGGCAAGAAGAGGACTGAATTATTCCCCAGAAGCTTTTTTTTATGTTACTACAGGAAAACATTTCTAAACTAAATAAAGTACATTTTTCATTCAATACATTATTTTGGTATAATCTTTAAAAAATAGTTTTGCAGCCATGACTGGGGTAGGATAGCTAACCACAGATCTATAATTTAAACCAATACATACATTGAGATACTATCACTTATACAGTGCCAGATCTACCTTTGTGGAGCCCCTAGGCAGTGAAGTGGAGGAGCCCCTGTGAGTGCGTACACAAGGTCTTCATGCACCCATTTTTCCATTTTCGGTGTGTGTACATCACTCTCTTGCTATGTGAGCAAATCACAGACATTTCTCCATAACAGCCATTTTAACAACATAACTACTCATACACATACTAATGCTGGCTGTTTAACTGGTACACCTTTTACCCACTTCACAGGGAAGTGCCCTAGGCAGCTGCCTAGTTGGCCTAAAGGGTAATCCGGCTATGCACTTGTATTCTTTGCAATATGGGCATGCTAACTTCAAATGTGATTCACTTTAAACTAAGATAACCAGGTAGTGTATTAAAATATATTAATATATTTTAAATATTAGAGAAATATTCAAATTAATCAGTGAGGCAAATGTAGTTGTAATATTTTCTCATACCAGGTACATAGTTAAGCCTAAGCTACGTATAGAGTTTTTTTTAAGTGGAGGAACTTATATTTGATAGAGAGGGAAGATGTATAGTGTTTCGATTTTGTTTTTCAAAATATAAATATTAAAGTAAGTAATAGAAATGAGAACCATGCAACACTTGTGTATAAGCTACAGGAGAGAAGAACAAAAGTGTAGTTAAAAGTTAGATAGAGTTAATGGGTTCATACTTTCTTTTCCCTTAAAAATGTTGATTATATTTTTTAGCCTTGTCATTTTATTTTTGATAGAACAATCTGTTGGCTTTAGTCACCACTCCCCTAACTTCCTCTATTTTGCAGGTGTTCTACCTCTAGTTTGCATAATCAGAAGTAAATAAACAAAATAATACATGAGCCTCTATAATAGTAATGAAGTTTGGTACCTAAAGATAACTTTGACAATTGAACTCTCCCAAGATCCCACTGAGTAAACAAAGACCTATATATATATATATATATATAGATATATATATATATATATATATATATATATATATATATATATATATATATATATATAGTAAATAAAAAGTACATCTGTGATCACACCTGTCTAAAGTAAGTAAATATATATTATTTTTTTATTTGGAGTTTGTAGTGGGACTTCGGAGGGCAAAACTGGTAAATCCAAATGGTGTAGGACATCAAAACCAACTAAATATACCACTTTACTATACTAATTAATATGTCTTTCTTACAGATTATGACCTCATTGACACAACTGTGCCTCCACTGAAGACAACAACACCACCACCACCAGCCTTCCCAGAAGAGATGGATCACAAATCTTTCAGCTCCAACCTTGTGTCAGAATATGATATAGCTGGAAAGAAACGATTTACTGGCAAGTGCTTATGCATATTTTGCATTTATATCTACAAAATATTAATACAATTGAATGAAATAAGGTAGTTATATGCATATTGATTACTTTTCAGAACTGTTCTTGTTTGATAATATTGTGTCCAGTTCAGGGAGTATGGGGTGTATTTATAAAACTGCATAAATGTGATTTAATGGATGTAAAAAACACTAAAGTTCCCTTTTTACAGTATGCCATTTATAAAGTCTAGACGGAATAAGAGAAACAGCTCTCAGTAGGAATGTTTGAGTTTACACATAAGGTTTAGGCTTACTGCAAGAGCTAATAGGGCTTTCCGAGACCAGGTAGCATTCGCTTAGATTTCTTACTGGAGCTATGTAATTGCATTTTAGGTAGAAAGACAGGTAGAACAGGGAACATATCAGACGTATAGATCACTTGTTCAGGATTACATGTACACTACCCATTAGGCCAACTAGGCAGCAGCTCAGGGGCACTTCCCTGTTAGGGGCACCACTTCTTTAAAAAAAATGGTTCCTGGCTAAAAAAAAATAAAAATGTTGCATTTCATAGACTGGCTACTAGGGGGTAACCACCTAGAACAAGACAGTTACAACAGGAAAGGGAACTTACACATATAGAAAAGGCAAAAATTGAGTCTGTGCATACCTTGCGTACTCAATCGCAGAGGCTCTTCCACGTCACTGCTCCCACCCATTGGGGTATGTCACTGTGTGAGTAAGTTGAGCATTGCATACTGTATTTGTGATATGGAATGATTATGTTCAGTGGTACAGGCCAGAGTAGTAATAATGAGATGAATGTGAGTGTTGACAAGGTGCACATTTATAAGTGTATTTTAACCGGACAGAAGTACATAGCTTGGTGTTGGTAGTGCTGGGCTTGTAACCAGGTTAGGGATATGCATAATGCATATAACCTTGATAAATCAACTCCAGTCAGCCCTACATTTTTTAAACTCAAGATTACCATAAATGAATATATGCTTAACACGTTCTTCATTCTCATTTTAGCTCCTTACGTGAATTACATCAGTAAAGACCCTGCGGCTCCCTGCTCACTAACCGAGGCCTTGGAGCACTTCCAAGTGGAGAATCTGGAGGATCTCTTACCTAAGGATATGAAAGAGGGAGTGTTACCTCCCCAGAAAATAGCTTACAATATCACCGTTGTGGCTGTGGAAGGCTGCCACTCATTTGTCATTTTGGACTGGGCCAAACCCAAGAAGGGAGATTTTATCACAGGTAACAGCATTGTCTTCAATTTAATATTAACTAGACCTAAAAAACTGTCTTAGTAAAACCTCTTGTAAAGATGTTCTTACAATCAACTATTAACTACAAATATGTTTTTGAATATAATAAAAAAGGAAAATAGAAACTGGACAAAAAGATGACGTTGCACGATGCTTAATAAGTATTGTGTAAATGCTGCACGTTGGAAGGGCTCTGGACAATGCACATGTCTGACTACTCCAGTGGCGAGCAACAGTCCAGGATTTCTGGATCTCTCTGGTTATGTGTTCGGGTTCTCTCGGCTATGGCCCATGAGTTACTCAGTTTCATTCAATCTTATTCATTCACATGCATTCTAGTAGAGATATACTGAAATCATGAACTGTTCCTAGTGAAATCCAGAAAATGTCCCACTCTGTTTAACTTTGTTATATACAATGAGGCTTAAGCAACCATCTGCACAAATAACAGTACAGAGAGCATCATCTTGCATTGTTCCAGTACTTAACTCCAAGTGAACACTCTCTATGCTTTTTAGCACTTTTTTATTGAGTTCACAGAATTAAGCAAAAAATGCAATGCCTGTATCTCAGCCAATACTTGATAAATTGATAGTAGCTTGTCCGCATGATTTTCAATCCTCTAGTGCTTCATGACTATTTTCAGTTTCTTTTCCCTTTAATTTCAATTTTCACACTCATTTTTCACTTCAGCTTATTTCAGCAAAACTGTGTAGTGTGCCTTTACATACCCAAGCCTTGCTATAGGCATTCTGTTTGAGGGTTCACAAAGACTATACTGTTTCCTATTATGGATTTCTTTTCATTTCATTGGCAATAGACTCTTGTAAGTTGAAAATGATAATGTAAAGAATCTGTTGTAGTGTCTCAGACAATAGCTCTGTTGTCATACTAATTGTGCATTTGCACAAATCTTATTTTTTATCCAAGCTCTTTGAAGGACTGCTTGAAGCTCAAACAAGAAACACTGTACATACATATACATCAAAATGATTTATATCAAGGCACAGTATGACCCTGCTTATCATTAGACAGATGTGAATGATATGCTATGACTCCCCCAATTCATCCACGGTGAACAAAGTATATTTCTTACATGCAAAATAATAATAATAAATTATTAGTCGATTTTAGCACAATCATCAAGTGATATTGTGAACTCCATACTCCAGAGGTTCTCAAACAGTTTTGACTCAGTAGTCTTGACCTCTGAAATACTTTATGTGGCTCCCTCGAACACCATTTAATGGGACATGGAATATAATTATTTAAAATGGCATGCTTTAAAAGTGAGAAAAGGCTGATATTTGCATAAAATTATTTGCACAAGACCTGTTCAAATTAATGTGGAGAGCATACTTTTTTCTTAAGTTAAGGTCTAGATCAAATTGAGCCCCTTTTTAGCGCTGCGTGAGAGCAACACAGATTAGGGAAAAAGGCTCAATTTTACTAAGTTACGGTGCCCTATCAAGTTAAAATTTCCCTTAAATGGTCATTTGCAATTTATTTACCATGTTAAAGACCTTTTATCCTAACTAAAGGTATGCAGCCTCAGATCCACCCATAGAGGCAGAAAATGCCCCTGAGAATGAATCAGTCAGATCTGACTCTGAAAATAACATAACCCCTCAATTGAGTGAGATATAAGGCTTGATTCCTTATATCTGACACAACTTGAGGGGTTAAAAAGCACACAGCCCTCTATAAAACCCCCTTATGAACCTTGGGTCCCTCATCTCACGTCCCTGGAGAGACCTCTGCGGCATGAAAAATTAACCCCCTATGCAGGGGGGTCCTATAAGGACTCCCGCGGATCCTAGTATATATACAATGCCACAGAGGTCCTTTAAGGGACACATGGCATCTAAAACTTAACCCCATATTAAACATTAGAGCCTAACTACCATGGAGGTCCTTAAATCACTCCTGGGTACAGCTATTAAACCATGACTACCTACCATGGTTGTCCTTAAAGGACCCCCATGGTAATCTAAACTAACCCTATACAATCAGGGTCTATATAGACCCTCACGGTACACTAAGATTAACCCCTACTGTGCCATGGGGTCTTCAAAGACCCCCATGGCACCCTATGTAAAAAAACACATACACTATAAAAATAAAAATAAACTCTAATTACAACAAAAAAATTACCAAAAAAAAAATTACCAAAAATAAAAAATAATAAAACAATTGTAAAATAATTAAAACTTACAGTAAAATAAAAAATCACGATAAAATAAAAAAAGTTACAATAAAATAAAAGACATTAAAATTAAATAAAAAAATGAAACATGTAAAAGAAAATATTAATAATACTTACCTACCTTAATGATCCTCCAGTGATGATCAACAAAGCCCTTTAACCAATCAGAATGCTTTTATCGCTGGAACTACTTAAATAGGGCAATTAAGTGTTAACTGCTTTTGGAATTCCTGACTTCAAGGATAAGCTGCTATGAGTCGTCACCACGTGCTGAAGCAGTCTGCGATTAATCATGAAACAGTCAGTAGGCAGGCTACACTTACGTAAACAGACATAAAACTTTCACACCATGAAAAGTACTTACAGTGAGGTAAATGGTCCTTTAATGAAAGAAACAGATAGAGATATAAGAAACGCATCATGGTTCAGGTATCACTCTTTCCAGTACTTTTATTCTATGCTATGTGGTAAGTCTCGTGATTGCGTACCCCCACTCCGTAAAATTAAAAGAAAAAGGCTGCATCTGAAATGGTGCACTATAACATTATTACCTATAGTAACAAGCATATTTAGAATGAATACAGACTTTACTATTTTAAGTGTTCTATATATTTATATTTATATATATATTTATATATATATATATATATATATATATATATATATATATATATACATATATATATATTCTTTAGTTTGTTTTTTGACTTGGTTTTTCAGCAAATTTCTCAGGAGAGTTTGCCTTTGTATAGTTGTTGAGCTTTACATTAGTCTTGTTGAAAGCACTGACAATTGTAGTTGCCACATAACCTTTACAACACTTGATATACTATTTCATTTTCTTCTCTGATCTTCTTCTGTCTGTAACTTTCTCAGAAGGATGTATCCTTGTAACCAATGCGCTGTACATTACTCTTGCTGAAAGCACTGTCGGTTTTAGCTGCCACTTAACCATTGTGTAGTTAGAATTTTCCTCTGCATTCCAATTTTCCTCTCACCATAGGAAGTTGAGCAGCAGATTCCACTGCAGCATAATTTCACACAGGTATTCAATTGGAGGCTGTATTATTTTTTTACATTCTAAAAACATTTTGCCTATTTTCATGTTCAAAAGAGTACATTTTAAATATAGCATGGAAGTGGACCATTAATCCATTTTTTGCACAAAATTTGGTAAATATAATCAATTCTATTTTCACAAGCATGCATTTAAAACCATACTATCTAGAAACTAACTGTGCTGTTTTAAAGCAATTGGAATTAAATCTATTGGTGCGTTTAGGCCTAGGGCAGCAAACTTTCAGGGGGCAGTAGGCTGCCTGAAAATGCTGGGGCAGTACCATAGAAAAATTTTTTGTATAGACACAGAAATGCATATGCCTATTTCTGCCTAAATTTACCACTTTCTGATGTACATAAATACTTATAAACCTACGATTTGAAATATAGCAAGGGGATAGGGGGAGTTATAAATGGGGAGTGGATGTGTAAATGGGGCTTGGGGTAACATGAGTCTGAATGGTGCTGTGTGTTTGAGTTGTTCAGTCGTGTCCAAATCTCCGTAACCTCATGGATCGTAACACACCATGCTGATCCACCTTGTATCCATGGCAGGGATACTGGAGTGGGTTGCCAGTTTCTTCTCCATTGGTCACAACATAGAGCTCCTGGTATTCCTATGTTGTCTCCCATCCAAGTACTGACCAGGCCCAACCCTGCATGGCTTCAGGGTGGTGTGACCTCTTGGTTCCCTAACTGGAATCAAACCCAGGTTGCAGCGGTGAAAGCACAAGAATCCTAACTACTGAACCATTAGGGAACCCAAACAAATGGGGCTAGGGCAGCATAAAACCTACATACACTCACTTGAAATAAGTTATTGTAGCAAGTAAGGTTTTCATGCCTACACACATAAAACGGAAAAGCTGAAACACAGCCAAGACAAGCCATGTTTTTTTAATTCTGAAAAGAATGTTATCTACTAGGATGATGGAAAGACGGAAAACATGTTAACTGTAAGGTGACAATAACTTAGAGAGAGGGGAGTCATTTTGGACAACTGCCAGCCTGTCCAGGGAGGATCTTAATGGGCTTGACCTGTGAGATACCTGCTGACAGTTCCCAGAATATGGAGGCCAAGTTTTGCTGTTTGTATTTAAATTATTACAGTAATGCTCTAGCAAGAGAAGCTAGTTATTTAATGCATTGACCATTATTAAAATTCATAGCAATATCCAGTATTTACTTAGGGCCTCATTCTATTATTGGCCGTAGGAGATGCGGGGCCGCAAGGACCGGCCGCAAGCTATTCGGCTATTCTATTCCCCTCCGGCCGGGGATTCTGGCAGGCTTGCGGCCGGCGCCTTGCTATCCCTTGCGGCCGCTCGCGCCGGAGGAAAGCCTTTGATCTAAAACGGCCGCAAGAGTTTTGGCCGCAAGAAAATCCCGGTTGCTATTCAATTGCTCCGGGAACCCTCTCTGCAAGGCTAAAAACGAGCCGCAGCTTACTTGCAGCAAAAAGGTCCCGCTAGCACCAATTAAGAACATTATAAAGCCGAAATAAAGCCATCCTGCACTCTGAGTAGACTATAAAGTGATTGTAGGTGTTAGCAAAAATAGCACAACATTCCCCTACACTCAAATCCATAAATAAATTATTTTTTAATTTATGTCAAAAATCCATGGAAAAAGTCCAGAGTGCTTGGAGCACCTCAGACCCGCCCACGCTGCGGCCGGAAAATAAACAGTTAATGTAAACTCGGATTTGGGCTGATGTGCAAGCTTGAGAGGGGGTTGCTATTAATCCTCATGTCCCCCAATATGATCCCTAGCATTTACAGAGCTGTACAGTGCAGGCTTTAATTTATTTTTGCGTTTAAAGTTTTCTGAGCTTACGGCCGGTTGCAAGATATACGGCCGGCCGTAAGGGGAGATCCTTGCGGGGCCGTATAATTGAATTGCAAGATAACGGAACCCCCGCAAGGAATCGCAGCCTTGCGGCCGTTTTACGGCCGTTAATAGAATGAGGCCCTTAGTATTTAAACAATAGAATATTAGCCTCCCTCTCTAAGGGCCATATTCTATTACTGCTCTCGAATACCTCAAACTTACAAATTCTGGTGGTGTTTTTATTTATAAATGTTTTAGACATATTCTATTGACCCAGCTCGCAAATTCCAACCGTAAGGCTGAACTCGTAAACCCTGCCTTTTTAAGTCCGATTTCAGCGGGCGTGATCATATGATCTGACAATATTTAAGCAGGCCCGTAATTTACTTCTTAAACACTCACACTACTTCTTAGACACAGCCAATAGTAAATGAGGCCATCATCATGACATCAGTAAAACATGGAGTTTAAACTTCATGAGTCTACAAATTAATTAGTGTCGAGAAGTAAATTTAGCGATCAGACTCACAATCCAGCAATGTAGAAATTAATAAAATTAATTAATTAACTGTTCTAGTCCAAGTATTAACTCTTTAAGTCCCAGGAACCATTTCACACAAAATTATGATGTCATTTTATGCTTTTCCATATTTTTTAAGTGCAGTATTTTGTGTTTAATAGCTGTTAAGGCTCTAATAATTGATTGAAAAATCGGCAACATTTCAAGCCCGCAGCTGTTGCAGGTTTCACGTTGCACATACGGGCTTGGAATTTAATGTGGCTCCTAGTTTGCCTTGGTTCATAGTTCTAACATTCCAGGTTCTTGAGTTGTTCTTTGCAGCAGCAGACTTTCCTTTCTCCAACAGACACATCCTCAGCACCCCAACCACTTCAAGGTGCTTTTATACTTCACAAACATGAAGTTTTTTCCCCTAAAATATGGTCATTTTTGTAATTGATAAGAAGCTTTTTAGTTACTTATGAATATAGACACACTAGATTCATAAATAGGTTATGATTTATTTTTAAAAAGCAAACAATAGCTGTTCAAAGTAATTTTCTTTAAAATCATTTATAAAAATAAATAATATTATTTGGCCTCATTCAGATGTGATTTGGCCAATTGAATAGGGCTCTATATAAGCACAAAGCATATTTTTTTACAGAAGTTTTTAGTTAGTGAAGACCTTGCTTTTGGATAGAAGTTCACTTACTAAAAACTTCTGTAAAAAATATGCCATGTGCTTATATATGGCCCTATTCAATTGGCCAAATCACATTTGAATGAGGCCCATTTTTTTTTTATATAAAAAAAACTTCACATGTGAACTTTCTCTTAGCCTACAGTGATCATTTAACTGTTCAGAGAAATTACCCTGCCCCCTTACTGTTTAATGTTATCTGGATCTTATTTATGTCTTGCCTATGAAAGCATCAGATGTTAATGCACCTTTTATATATCACATTGCTACCAAAAAGACATTATGAAGGTCATACAGAGGCTGTGCATATCTTATTTACAAAGGAAGATACATTTAGTTTCCCTTTAATCCTAAATCATAGTAGAATCAGAGAATATTTATAGATTTGTAAAACTCAGGCAAGGTGTTACAAAACATGCTCCAGATGTTTTATATGAAAATCACTCTGTATGGCTTCATTCTGTTCACATTTCCTAGTAAATAAATCAAGATTTACTTCCATGTACACTTTTTATTTGTGTTTTGCCCTTTCTTTTAGTGCATATGCACTGCATAATTTCAGGCCATTATCTGCTTTAACTTGGTTAAACAGCAATTCAGCAGTGGGGGTTACAAATATGGTATAATGTAAATGGAACAAAAGTATTTTGTCACTTTTTGTTAATACAGATTACCCCCTGGGGCTCTGAATATATTGAGCCACATTCAATTAAGGTTTCAGGAGATCCGGTATCCCGTAAGTGAGGCCACAAGCTTATTTGCTATTCAATTGGCTTCTTTTAGCGGGCTCGGAACGGCTTCTGAGTTACGGCCTTGAGAAAATGGCGATGGTTAAACTCCTAACTTACAACCTCCAAAAGCCTTTGATCTCTCACTTTCACAAGGCTAAAATCGCATATCGCTATTCAATTGCTTAATTTCCCCAAGCCCGCAAATGTTTTCATACCCGTAAATGGCAAATAAAGGAGAAAACCCTACGAGTGCTAGAGAGGACCCGCAAGGGGGTTTAAAACGTATTTGTAGCACTGTAAATGCAAATAAAAAATCACTACTGCACTGTAAATAACAAGAAAGCGATGATAGACATTAGAATTATTTGCACAACAGTCTCAAGCTCCCAAATTGGCAAGATATTCGATTTTTGTTATGTTTAATTTCGGGGGTTAAATCGATCTCATGTATTAATGAGTTAATACATATCAGGCCTCCCATATGGACTAGAACAGTATTGGCATTCATTTTCATAATTCTTTATTGTTTGGTTTTGCGAGACTAATCGCATATAGGACCCCCGAACTTAATTGATTGACATGTAACCTCCATGTTTTACTGCCGTAATAATGACAGTCCCATTTTCTATTGGCTGATTCGAAATGGGCGGTTACGTCCTTGCTTAATTGATCATGTTCCCGCCCTGAACTGCTCTGAACCAGTGCATGGTTTACAGTTTTGGCTTGGGGCCCGTAACTTGCGGCCTTGAGCAATTGAATATCATTGCAATCGGAGGCCAACGGGAGCCCGCAACTCACCCGCAGACATTCGGCTGTCTGCGATCGAGTTGCGGGCTTCGAATTGAATATGGCCCATTGTGTTCAGACTAAAGTAATATTCAGATGAAAAGCCTGAGAATGCCCATACACCTGGAGGTATCTACACTGGTAAATCAAACTACCCCCCTGTGGCCTAAGTCTTCTCAGTCATTTGCCTATGACTTTAGATATAAAACTATATTATGAACCCAAGGGGGTGATTAGCAATTATTGGCACTAGCAGTAGCTTTGACTCTGTTCTTAGTCTGTGATTGAAAGGATGATTGAAACATTTTTTTTTTGCATATTTCAATGTAAATGTAGTGTAAACAATGCAGTTTTTTTAAAATGATATTCAATTGATAATGTAGTTGTAGTTCTAAATTATAAAGTTATTTGGAACCTTGGCTGTATCACTTTAAAATATCTGCTAGCAGTGTAACAGAATTGAAACAGTTTGTTAGGCTCAAAGGATCACTGTAGAGCATTTACAAGTAAAGCTCATATGTTTGTATGTTGGGAACAGACTATTACAAACAGTATGCAGTTTAAAAGAAATAATAGTTAATATTTTTTCTTACTTTTTAAATTGTATGTCTTCTCCTCAAGCAGAGCTGCTTTTCTCCTGCTCCATGTGCTTGGCCAGCTCTGCCTGGGGGTTTGGTCATCATGGACTGCGGAAGCAAGCTGTGCGAAGATGTCACTGGCAACCTCCTGTGGTATCATTAGCTCTGTCCACATTTTATAAACAGATGTAACAGCTCTATCGCCACCTGTTTATAGCTGCCCCATAGGCCCAACACATGGACAATGCATGAGCCATCATAGCCCCACCCCTTTACTGAGCATGCCCAGTCTGACCCAGAGTCTGACTGGTTAGCATTTTTTAATTCCATTTCAATGAAGACCTGGCCACAACCCTTATAAGCACAGGTAAAAAGAAATAAGCGCCTCTTCTTGAGGGGAAAACAGATACTGTATATTCAAAAGAAAGGAAAACATATTACCTTTTATCATTTATATTTTAAACAGTATACTCTTTTTAGTAATCTATGCCCAACAACAAACATATGAGATAAAAAGGAAATCAGCACCAGTAAACCTTTAAAAATCTAGAAAACAGGTGCACACCAACAGTGTTTTCTTAATCTTCTTATGGTGAGGATAAGCAGAGAGCGTAGAGCCGTGTAGAATTAAAAAAAAAAGAACAATAGTGTAACACAATTATTATTACATCGAAATATGTGTGAGTATATGTGTATACATTACTCACTAAACCACAAAAAAACATTTTCCACTACAGTGTGATCTCTCCATCCCTTGTTTGTAAAGCCGCTTCACGTAATCAACACTCAACAGCAGTGTATCTAGAGTCTGTTTCCCATTTTGGCAAGTGTTTAGGAGGCTTAAAACATTTGGAGAGTCCATAAGAAGTGGATGTAATACACTTAACTAGTTTTACCTAACATTTCCGGCTTCCTCGGGAGTGGGTAGCACCTTTTCTTTTGTCCTTATATAGCATTCTCATTGTCAATGTCTTAAGTCCCAATTAAAATGTCTTAGGTATAAAATTCACATAAATAATCCGTACTGCATACTTGTATATAATAACATTCTGTTATAATTGTAACAGAGTTGGAACACGAATCCAATATCTCCGCTGGTATACAGTAAAATATCCAAGAAGCACTACAGTCTCACAATCCCCAACCTTCCATATTGGATGACACTCAATTGGGAGTCAAATAATACTGACTTTATTTTGTTATGTGCAGAAATATATATACACATCTCTTCCCACAGGCAATACACATCCCCCATAGTTGGCCACACAATACACATAGAGGGACAATAGGTGGGTCACACCTCCCTGAGGCTACCTGGCTACTTTGATACAATCAGACATTGATTAGATCATCCTTCTTTGTTCTTATGTCTGATAATGAAAACACTTTATACAATAGACTTCCTTATCTTATGAGGAGTCTCTGTAATAGTATTATCTATTATGACAAGGTCTGCAATAGTCTGGGCTAATATTCTGCAGAGCATAAACCAACATACATACAGTATAACAGTAGGATCATATTTTAACCATAATAATTAAATAACCATAAAACAGGGTAAAACAGTGATGGGTTCCGTTACAATAATTTATATACAATAATAAAATAATCAGGAAAATATTAATACATGCTAAAATTCAAATATAATACTATATTTATCTAGAATATAATAAACCAAAATTAAAAATAAAAACTTCTGTAAATAATATATATAACACCTGGAATTCACATGAGGTCTCCCATTCTAGTACTGACCATTACATTCAGGCCAATATGGGATAAATCCAACAAAACAAATCATTTAAAATAAATACCATATTACAAATAACAATAAGCTGAAAGTAACCTAAAAGTATAACATACTAATTCTGAATACAGTTCAAAAAGGGAGGGATGTGATATAGCTGTGGTAAATAAGTACTGATGTTCTAAAAAATGCCATAATTCTATATCATCATTCAGTCCAAATGGGCTTAACGTTGTTAATTTGGATTCCTCTCTAATAAATTTACCGGCAGTGTCCTCCCTTTCCTATCTTTTGAGACCTAAAAAATCATACAAGCTTTACTTTTAAATGCACTACAGTGCTCGTTTAATATGTAATTTTGTATGTCATTCATATTTGGAAATATATTATTGAATTACATTTACTAGTTATACAATTAATATGGTATTATCAATATATATTACCATACTATTATCCAAGGCAGGGCTTCCTAACTTTGGACCTCCATAGGTCAGGTGATCTACTTCTTCTTAAGCAGGCCTACCATCAAATACTGAACTTGTTAGTTGCCTCAAGGCTCATGGTTCAAAACTAGTGGTCTGTGGTATTACATTATCAGAAACTAATATGCCCTTGCTTAAAAGGAACCTGACACCTCAAAACAACTTTACAGAGATATTTGCACCTATATTATGGTCCTATTCAATGGAGCTGGTAGAAATCATGTAAAAATTTACCCTAAAGCAACATTGAAATATTTTTTTTATTTCTTGCAAATGAAAGAGGATATATGATAATGTATCTAAATATGTGTTTTCATTTTTTTAATGATCTCAAATCAGAAAAAAATACAGATGTATGAGTCATACTTGACTACCAATGAAACCTACATACTCATGCTCTGTGCATTTCCTATTAATTTCAATAAAGTTTAAACAAATTGTATTTAATATTTTTTCATGCAAAACACAATTTTGGTAATGTTTAAAGTGTACCCTTTTAAATGCATTTAAATAAATTGCGTTCCATGTCACTTTAACTGAAGTTTTTTGACCAGGTTGACAGGCATTGCCAAGTTTCTCTACATGGCTTCTGGGTTATTTTGGGGCACATGTTTAACAGACTGGAGCGCATTTGGGTAAAAATATTAGAAGGCACGTCATTTTTATATTTAAATATAAAAGGATTTTTAAAGTGTATTTTAGATTAAATAATAACTGAGATTTACAAGCATTTCTCGGAGTGGCAAATATGCTAATCAAGCACAAACTTTGACTAATTGATATACCAGGCCACCTCGAGAATAGTCTATATATAATCAATTATTTTGTTTATTTTAAAATGTGTAAGTAATTTGTAATGGGACACTGTAACTATGTACATTTTTATCCATTCTGTAGTAGCAACATTTAATGTATGCTGTTCCAGAAGGGAGGGTTTTATATTTTGATTTGCTTTTCTCCCTGCTTTCAGATTGCATTTTATATTTTGTTGTCTTGCTCCTTTATTCCTTCACCCTCCCAGCAAAGTCATTAGCTGGTTGCCTGTTTTTGTGGGGGACACTATGGAGAAGATGTTGCACTGTTTAGAAGAAGCTCTGTGCATCGCCATCCCATGTACACTCTCCTTGACCGGCACTCCCATCTTGTTATTGGTCACATAAATACATGTAAAATCACTTGATTGAGATAACCTCAATCATTTTTAATTGAGATAGATTGAACAATTAGATCATGCTTTTTGGGACATTAGACACTGTGCAAAAGCAATCCATCCTAATGCTATCAAACTTGTTTCCAGGGTACTTGGTCTACAGTGCATCTTATGATGACTTCTTGAGAAACAAATGGTCAACACGAACTGCAGGAGCCAATAATTTCCCTGTGGAGAATCTCAAACCAAATACTAGGTACGATTCTATATTTTTATACTGTATTTCATTCTCTAGAAACAATACCATTATTTGTGATGATTTCATATAATATATTTCAAGCCATATACAACTCCAATACAACTGCATCATATGTCTCTAAATGTAGACTTTAATTGTCATTCTGTAACCTACTTATGCTTATAGTTTGGATTAATACTGCTACTGTATTAGGTTGGTCCTAACAAATTTACAAAACACGATAAGGAATTTCAAGGAAATACGAGAGGAAATGGAAAATAATAAGTCCTTTCACTGCAACTAGAGAATACTTCACACAGGTCCCTAGACATGCTTCTCATAAAAAGTGTGGGAATTTGCTTGTGTACAAAATGTACATTGGTGGTGAAAGCCCAGCGGCAGAGAGCAAATGTACAATAGAGCAAAACCAGAATCATAATTAAAACAATTCAATAAGAGAGTACCATAAAAAGTTCAGGAGTCAGGAATCCAGAAGACAGAGCAAACTAGTAAAGAGGCCAGGTGAAATGCAGAATAATCCAATTCACAGGAGTGGGAACACCAAGCTGAGTGTCTGTCTGTCTTTCTGCCTTAAATAGCTGTAGATGGTACACCAGTTGTTAGTGATCAACATCCATGATTAGCAACAAATTGCTCAGGAAAACATACCTCAGAATATGCAGCGTGGTGTTAAGAAGAACTGGTTCTCAGCATATGCAGGCCTTAGTGGCACTCAATAAGCTACAAACACAGACATCATCCCTGTTAGCTGGGTAAAGACTTTAGCCTCCATTTAATTGCTTTTGGCCAGGTAGCTGCGGGCTTAAGCAATTGAATCGCTCTGTAACTGTTGAAATTTGCAACAGTTACAGAGCGATACAATTGATCGAGAACGCAGCTACCTGGCTGAAAGCCTAAACCGTAAACCAGGCACCCATAGGTAGCATTGCAGAGCATGATCATAATCAATTAAGCAAGGCCATAACTACCAATATTTACCAATTTAGAAACAGCCAATAGTAAATGAGACCGACATCATGACGTCAGTAAAACATGTTAAATGTCAAATCAATTAGTGTTTAGATGTGTGATATGCGGTCAGACTCGCAATCTGGCAATGTACAAAATTATAAAAATGAATGACGATACTGTTATAGTCCATGTGGATGGCCTGATATGTAGTAACTCCTTGATTACCAAGATCGATATAACAAGGAAATGAAACTTTAAAAACATTTTTTTGATTGTAGATGTATGAGCTTGAGACTGTTGTGCAATCAATTCTAATGTGTTTCATCACTTTCCCCGTCTTTTAAAGTGCAGTATTGATTTTTTTATTTGCATTTACAGTGCTACGAACAGCTGTTTAACCCCCTTGCGATTCCTATCTGGTACTCATCAGATTTTCTTCTATTATTTGCAATTTACAGGTGTGAAAACATCTGCGGGCTTGAGTAATTGTAGCAATTGAATCACGAATTGCGATTGTAACATTTACAGGCTTAGATGGGTTGGAGTTACGATTTTGAGAACCGCAGGGATTTTCAGCCTGTAACCTGAAAATCGTTTGCGGGTAGCTAAAAGACGCCTATTGAATAGCAAATGAGTTTACGGGCTACATTAAGGGCTCAAGTAACTTACAATTGCTCAATTGAATAGGGGCTCTTGTGTACCATATTAATTGATAAAATCGTGCACAATAAGTGCACCATTCAATTGAGAAATGGTAGCTTACAGGATGCTTACAATGTAGCCGTAAACTAATTTACTATTCAATTGGCTTCTTTTTGTGAGCCGCAAATGATCTACAGGTTAACTTACGCCCCATCTAAGCCTTTGATCTTTCAGGTCCGCAAGAGTTACGATCGCTAAAATCACAAATCGCTATTCAATTGCTCAAATTCCCCAAGCCCGCAATTGTTTTCACACCCATAAATGGCAAAGGTAGAAGAAATTCCTACGAGTACAAGATGGGACCCGTAAAGGGGTCAGTAGCAATATAATTGCAAAAAAAAAAATCAATACTGCACTGTAAGTGACGGGGAAAGCGATGAAATACATTAGAATTAATTGCACAACAGACTCAAGCTTGCAAATCGGTAATAAAAAATTATTCATTTTTATGTTTTATTTCGAGGGAATCAATGAGTTAATACATATCAGGTCACCCATATGGACTCGAACAGTATTGGCATTCATTTTGGATAGAAGTTCACTGTCACAACCTGTATGTTGATTGGGGTATGATAAGAGTCTATTGCCCAAACCTTTTCCCACAGGAGTGACCGGTTTGTTTTACCTCTGTACAGCAGGAAGAACTTTCAGCCCTTAGGTTAGACTGAGAGATGTCTGTGGTCTTGTATAGCATACAGATCTTTCTAAGTTCTGAAAATAACTTACTCCAGGAACCAGCATCCAGCATCAATAATGAAATTCATACTTTAATTATGTGAACCAGTATAACATCTTTATTACTGAAACCATCAGATATATTTATACCACATTCTAGCAACAACAGACCAATCAATTCAAATGTGCATCCATGGTTACATCCAATTCTTCTAGTTCATGTTATTACCCATTGTTTTCCCTTTCCACTGCTGTATTCTTAGTAGGGGGCAATTACATACAATAGGCCTGGAGACAACAGTCTGAGGCTGGTGATACATAGAGAGAGATACTGGTCTCATGTGACTCCTATTGGTCAATTATCTCCCGAATCTTGTTAATAAAGGACTAGTCCATTACTATGAAATATTGGACATATACAATATTTCCCTTGTAAGCCCCCCCCCCCCCAAAGCACAACACAGACATACATCCCTTCACTCCAACCATGTTCATACGCACACCCCAACTATAAACATGGGTACCATAGTATGGGCCTAGTGGTACCCAGGCAACTTTAAACAGGCATAGCAAGGAATAACACATAAACCACAACATCCCCGATGTTAACCCATCTCAGTGGGCCCCTTTCCCCTGGCACAATAAGCCTATCTTATAGGGCTGAGGGCATCAGTCTGTAAGGTATTGCACAGCTGGTACCTTGGCATGCTTCAGCCATGACAATCACTAACTAAAAACTGCAGTTTCATTGATAATAGTAGACTTGTATGTTTGCCGAATATTACACATTATACAAAATATCAGAAAAATCATATCACTCACCGAGGGGTTGTATTATACTTGAAACTGATTATTAGGCTGTAAAATTAGATTGTACTCTTAAAGTGACAGTGAAAGTACATGAATATCAGCATAAAAAAAACCTACTGTTCTTTTTGGCTTGATTCTAAAATGCCTTTTATTTATACAGATTTTTTTAACACACAGTAGGGTGTTAATTTAATTAATTTTGCTATTTTTTTATTTTATATATGTCTTGTTGCTTAAATACAGATTTAACAGAAGAGCAAGAGAAAAAATAAACAGGCACAAATACATGTATAGAAAATCCCTTATTTTTGGTAATTGTATATAATAATATAAATCTCTGTTTTGTGAAAGATTTAAGACCCACCACCTGCCTGAATATTGAATTTTAAACAATGTAACTGTGTGTGGTTGGACACCAGGGAATATATCCGAAGACATCTGGCATTCACTATATGATTAAGGTCTCCAGTTTTGGTGGGTTGGAGTTGGTGTAGTGGCTGCCAAGGAATAAAGATCTATGTACTTGAGTTTGAGATGGATGCAAATTCAAGTGCAAAGGGATTTGCTGGGATTACTGTAGAATAAAGGTACTTCATCATATTCGGACAGTTTTCCCACACTCAAATTGGCTTTGTCGTGTGGTTTTGTATGTCGTCAGCCATAGCTGCCTTATGTTTATTTTCTCATGAGTAATCAGGTATTCATATTTTATTGTGCAATATATCACTGTCATTTGCATAAAACAATACAATTCCAATGACAGAAACACATTGCAAACATTTAAAGGAAATGTACTGAGAATATACAAACAGATTATTAATCAAAATGATTTATGAGGTAAGTAAAAAGTGTAGTTAAAGGACATCTGTGCTCAGATTTCTATATGATATTTTGAATAACTGGGTAATGTATTTTTAGATGGAAAAACCCCCCACAACTTCTATATTTTTAGCCTTTATATGCTATTATTGTTTACTGTGTTGCTCCATTTTCTTGTTGTTGTTAGGAGTGTGTGTTCTTGTTGTTTTAGATGTCACATTCCCATTGTGCAGATAGAAGCTTCCTGTACATTCAAAATCCACTTTCACTTTAGGAAGTAGATCAACTGAAACAAAACTGTTAGATTCCACAGCAGCAGAATTGTGTAGAAAAGGTTAATAAAATAATACAACCTTTAACTTTTACATTCTAAAGACACATCTTTTTTAAGTGCAGTTTTCAAAAAAAGAGTATATATTAAATAAAGGACTTAAGTGGTCCTTTAATAACTTTTCTTTCTATGTAATTTCTGCATAATTACTTTAATCTTTACATTTTTAGACAGTTTGACTAATAGAAGCTATGCACCCTATTTGTACTATTCAAATCCACTGCACAAAACTTCAGAATGGGCACCCTGTTTTCTAGAGACACTTCCACATAAGAGGGCAAATCCATTTATTTCAGGCTCTTACCATTGTTTGGACCCAGAGAAATAGAGAAACCATTTTTCTACTCTCTAGTAGAAACATGTTTGTGCCAGGTTTGTGTCTATAAGGACCTCTATGGGATCAACAATTAACCCCTAACAATGGCACATTATGGGTTAATTTGTGGATACCATGGAAGTCTATATAGACCCCAATGTTAGTTAAGGGGCTACGTTTAGATTCCAAATGGATCTATATAGACCACCATGGTTGTTGGGGGTCCATGTTTATGTACTATGGGGGTCCTTTAGGGACCTCCATTGTATGAGGTTACTTTTTACATGCCACAGAGGTCCTTACAAGACCTCTGGGGCAAGAGTTAATTACTTAAGAAATGTTGATCTTTTAAGGACCTCTGTGACATAGTATGTCTATTATGAGCCATGGGGTGGGGGGTGCAGGATGCCAGTGGATAGGAAGATATTACCGGTTCTCACAGGATTTCTGTGGCACAGGTAGTTATGTGAAGGTGCCATGGAGGTCCTCTAAGGATCTCCATGACATATATAGTTATGCTAGGTGCCATGGAGGTTCTTTAAGGACCTCCATGGCATATAGGCTAATAATATTGCCATGGCTAGGTTTGTTGCCATTGGGTTTTTATAAGGACATAGGGGTTACTTCTCTGTATCACAGGGGTCTGTGGGAGGAGGGAGTCCCCAGAGTTCCCCCATTTACATTACTGGGCTTTATGTAAAAAAGTGGATGGGGGAGGTTAAAAAATAACTAGTAAAGGAAAATGTGATGATAAAGAAGGAAGTTATTGAGAAAGTGTGGGTAAATATAGACAGTAGAGAACATGGCAACAAAGCATTATGCTTCCACTCCTTCATACTGTTCACCAGTTTTGTAAAGTTTTTGGGTAATCCATCCCAAGGGGCATGATAACATAGAAAGTAGAGTACCTCCAAAATGGTCCAAGTGGTATTAATATAATATATTTCTCTTGGCTCAGAATGCATTGCCTCTTAAGAACTTTTATCTACATATTTGGGTTTTTAGTCTCTACCATCTGCCTGTGTTTCTTGGTGTTTTTGTGCTCTGTGTGAACTAGCCTATAAAGTTTGGTCATGAAGATGTAACTTCTTTATGGAAGGAAACAGTACCTATTTAAATAATTTGGTCAGTAGCCTCACACTGCATAAGGGCTACAAAATAGACCCTGTCGTTCATGATAAACTGTCTCTGTTTTGTTAAATTAACTTTTGATTGTTTATTAGTCATTTAAAAACATGTTATGAAGAGCAAACACTTTTTGCTTTAAAATCATTTAATTAAATATATTTAAACTTTACTTCACATATGCACCAATCATAAAACCATTTGTTTTCTCGGTGAATGACCAATAAAATTATATTGCTGTTTATTTAGCACCTCATTTAGCATTAAGACGTTTTTCTTTTTAAAAATTGAAAACACACGCTCAAACAATTTCAAATACCTTCTATGAGATTTAACAAAAAGTGTACTTTTAATAACCCTTTAAGGTAGTAGTATAATTCATTATGATACTTTAAGGTAAATGTGTTTTAAATTATATATAATCCCGAGCTATTTAAACATGCATTAGTTCACTTTTATGCTTGGAGGCATTGCGTCTTTTACAGCATCACTCTACAAAGTAGAATGTGTTATCTTGACCTCTACCAGTATCATCGCAAGATATCCAGCTTCATTTTATTGGCTGCATATGTAAACCCACAAGTTTTAAACAGCTTTGCTTAAGTTGTGCAATGCACCACCATTGTTTTTAAAGGTTGTAGTGGATGAACTAAAATCCCCTTGTCAAGTATAATAGTTTTGAGGTCCAGTCTCCCTTTTCCTAGGTAATATACTCAGTCGAGTCACATTATTATTATAAACAGCTAATATCCCAAATAACTGCAGTGTGCAGCACTGATAGCAGCTAGATGGCATGGTATTGAGTCAGTAAGATGCTAGAAGGTTGGCAAGGGTATCTGGAGCCATGCAGACTGCAGTGCATCCTACAGCTGCTGAAGAGTGAGCATTGGAGGATCCATTTGGTGATCATGGCGATCAAAGTGGTTCCACAGGTGCTGGATGGGGTTCAAGTCCAGGGAATTTGAAGGCTAGGGAAGTACGTGGAGGTCTTTGTCATGCTCCTCCAACCACTCCCGGACAATTCTGGCTGTATGACATGTTGTGTTGTCCTGCTGGAAGATCCCATCTGCTCCAGGGAAGACAGTCAACATGTATGGGTGTACTTGATCTGCAAGGATGGACAGAAAACCGAATTGGTTGAGAGTGCCTTCCAGAGGTATGAGTCGACCCAAATAATGCCAAGAAAACATTCCCCAGACCATAACTCTGCTGCCACCAGAGAAGGCAACCCTTTGTCAATCAGAAGAGGTCCAATTTTGGCACTGTTGTGCAAATTTAAGCTATTTTTTGATGAAGAACCCTTGTCAGCATGGGTGCAGTGACCTATACTGTTGTTTTAGACACATATCTGGTAACCCCCTGCTTTGTTTGGATGGTGAGCTGCTCAACCTAGTGTCAGCTGGCTCACAAACACTGTCGTAGCCAACATTCACCTCTGACATTAATGGCAAGTGGTGCTCCACAGTTTTCACGCCGTTTATTCAAAATGGAGCCAGTCACAGTACACTTTAACAGCAGCACACGAACATGCACTGTTTCAGAAATACAGCCACCCTTGGCCCAAAAGCCAATGACCATCGCCTTTTCTAAGTAAATTGCACGTTTTACCCATAACAGAGATGCTTGATATGTTTACAGAATGCCCACATGTCACCTTATATACCCACCAAACCAGCTCATGACATGTGCCATTTTTCATTGGCTACTCACTGTTGACGTCAAAAGTAGGCAGTGGTCATGATAATGTGACTGGACCCTGTATAACCAAATTATAGATTTGACAGCAGATAAGAAACAAAAGAACAGTTTAACACTGTAGCACTGAATCTGACACTGTATAATTTTAGCTAGTTTTGCACAGATTTGAATAGATTTTGTTTTAACTGTAGATACATTCATCAATAATCTACCTAAAACTGTGATTAATGGTCCAGCAGATAAAGTCTCAGGGACTGGTACTAATCCTAAAACCAGAAACTTATTTTAAATTTGAAACTACTTTTATGCTAAAAATATGTTACTCTATTTCTATTTGGGACCCTTTACACATATTTCTTATTGAAGCCAAAAAAGTTAAATCGTTATTTTCCCGTGCATGTTTTTTTGTTAAATTCCAATACTTATTACACCCAGATGTTCCTGGGTCGTGATGTTCAGATACCTCATAAATTATACCAGTGATGGGCAAGCTATTTCACTTGAAGGGCCTCATTGTGGCCCTTGAGTTCTTTAGAGGGCCTAACATGGGCCTGAAATGGTAAAATTGCTGTAGTAAAGGAATTTATTTTAATAGATGTATAGATAATTTGGATACATATTTAAGAGTTCAGCATCATGCTAATTTCTGAGACATATATTGTTGAAGATGGACATGCTCTCCCACTCCCGAGAACAGTCCACATGCCTTGCAGTACTTTTGAGAGCCATTATTGTAGTGTATTAGCAAATCAATGTGTTTATGTCCAGTTTGTGAGCTAAATATTTCCAACTAAATTCTATATTTGCATAAACAAAAAACAAAGTCAGAAGTGCTCATCAGAGAACAAACTAACCTTAATTGAACCCCAGACGCACTTCGGCCTCTATGGGCCTCGTCCTTGAGGTGCAGCTGTACTCCCTAAGGCACAGTGAGCAAGGGGTCCATGTCTGGATTCCCCCATCACCCTTAGGGAGACTAATCCCTAAGGGTAATTTGCATAAACATAAAAAAACAAACACGTTTCCATAATTGGATGAAGACTGCAGGCATCTGTAGCTGAGACCCCAGGAAGTTTCAATCAACCCCTACACAATAGTGTTGGAGTCTTCAATGCAGGGACCTTCAAGCTGCCATAGTCACTTTCTTTGGAGACAGTCATGAGAAAGTCAATACTCGTTGCTACCCAACAATGCAATCTATTGGCTCATGTTGAAGCAAAATATGTAGTGATTAAAAAAGGAATCATCTGCTTGACTAGTTTTAAGTTCTTTGAAATAGAATGTAGTCTTATAACTTGCACTGAGTGATCCTGAAGGACTCACTAAATGCAGATTTGGGTTAGCCCCCATCACCTATCAGTAACTATGGAGTGGAGCCATGACTGACAGGAGGGGACCCATCATTGGTAGGTCTCCCCTGTCAGCTACTGAGTCTGTGAGCCACTACAGGCTGTAGATTGACAGGAACAACCAGTGGGGCCTTCGTTGGTTTACCCTGGGGCCTACCAGAACAGGTACTCCTGATAGGTGGCCTTTATTTTTTACTTTCTCAAAACATTTGCCCACCAAAGGGTAGTTATTCCAAAGTGCATATTGTACTATGAGGCTACAGAAGTTCTTTAAAGTTACTCTTTAGACATTTTTTTTTATTCATTTAAATAGCAAGGTGACTTAATTGGATCTTCTATAGTGCAATTGTCATGTAGCATTTACACTTCACCTACTTCTAAGAAGCTCCCATAGTAAGAGATTCTCACCTTCTGGAACTTTCTCCTGTCTTCCAGTTTTCTGTCATGTAGGATGCCATGTTCACAGCTGTGACCTAAGGCCACACCCATAGTGACACTACCAATGCCTCATGCTGCTCTGCTGCAAACAGTGACATGCTGTGTGTCTTAGCATCATGATGGTAGTATGAAATATATGAGCATAGCCTCTGATCACAGGTGTAAAATATGGTGCCCTTCATGAGAGAGACCTGGAAGACAGGGAGGTTCTAGAAGGTGAGAATCTGTTACTTTGGTAGTTTCTTAGAAGTATATACATTGTAATGTGCAAACTGTAAAATAACAATTACACTGAGGAGGCATTTACAGTGCTTTGCAGTGCTGGATTGAATATATATTGGCTTCTACAATGTTTTGAGTTTGCGGCCTTCAACCTCCGAACCCGTACGGGTTTTAACAACGATTTACTGGCTTCGAGGTCATTGAAGCCCGCAGGACTTGGGACGGAAAATAAACCTGAAATGAAATATCGGATTTGGGCGATGTGCAAGCTTGAGAGAGTATTGCTAGTAATCCTCATGTCCCCCATTATGCTGCCTATCATTTACAGAGCTTTACAGTGCTATCTTAAATTTATATTTGTATTTACAGTTATCCGACTTTGCGGCCGTGAAACATGATTTATGGGCGCGCAGGAAATGCTTGCGGCTGATTGCATAGTTTGCGGCCGGCTGTAAGGGGGACCTCCTTGCGGCGCCGTCCATTTGAATAGCACAATAGCGATACACAGGGCCGTAAGCTGGCCGCGAGGAATCACAGTTTTGCGGCCATTTTACGGCTCTTAATAGAATGAGGCCTATAGCATATATTTTTTTACAGAAGTTTTTAGTTAGTGAACTTCTATCCAAAAGCAAGGTCTTCACTACCTAAAAACTTCTGTAAAAATAATATGCTCTGTGCTTATATAGAGCCCTATTCAATTGGCCAAATCGCATTTGAATGAGGCCCACTGTCTGAATTTAGCTGTTCCTAGTTCACATACATTAACAAATGTGTATAGTATGATAAATCTGTACAAATGGTGGAAATACCTAAAATGGATCGGTGATAGTCTGAATGTTAGATAACTTTGGCTTCAATATACAGTAGCTCAAGATGTCAACTAGACTTGCTCTAAAACTAAAATATATTCCACTTAGTACATTGATTTCAGCCGTCATTTCAGTATAAAAACAGTTTTTGATATTGAGTTATTAAAGGACCACAGTTAATTTATATTGAACTACTACACTAAATATATTTATAGAAAATAAAACATTTAATACAGCCTTTAATTTATAATCTTTTATATGCAATTATGCCGCAGTGTTATCTACCATTTGGCTTCAGGAGGTCAACTTCATAAGGTGGGAGGAGACATTGAATACACAGGAGGTGTCTGCACAACTGGAATATGGCAGTTACATCTCCCAGTGCTCTCAGCAACCCTAAAGGGAAGCTTATTAGTTTACAAGGATATACCCACCTGAGAAAGTGGAGTAAAGAATAATTGCAAATAAAAGCTGCAAAATATAAAGGTTGTTTTATTGTTTCTTCTTTCTGAAAATGTTTTGCACATTATCATGTTTATTTATTTGAAATAAATCTGATTTAAAGGACTGTACTTCAAGCAAAAAGACCTGTGTTTGTCAACTATGTAACAAGTTATTAATATTGGCAGCTGTATAAGATAAAATAGAATCTTTGAAGACTGGTTTATCTTCCCCCTTCCTTGCCCTCCCTGCTCTCCTCCCTCCCCCACAGTACAAGCAATGCATTTCTTTACCCTGGGCATAAGAGTCTCACAAAGTATCACTGCATCTTCTTCCTGCCTGCATGGTTCTACAGGTTCTACTCCTTACTCCTCACCTCCTGAGATGCTCTTGCCCTTGTAATGTGTGTGTGTGATCAGGAACATTGAGGGAGAAAAGAAGGAGGGCAAGTTTTGCTGCCCCCAAAACTGTGCCACCCTAGGCCTGGGCGTCATAAGCCTAGGCCCAAGCATTTGTTGTTGTTTAGTCGTTCAGTCGCGTCCAACTCTCCGTGACTCTATGGTCCACAACTCGCCAGGTACATCTTTCAGTCACTGCCCCTCGGGGCTCCATCAAGTTCACGTTCATTGCTTCAGTTACCTCATCTATCCACCCCCGTCTCTGTCGCACCCCTTCTTCTTGTGCCTCCAAACATACTCATGTCATCAAGCCTATTACGGGAAAACATATGTGCAATAACTGGCTACATCTGTACCCTGAGAGCACTCTTATTGCTGGAGAGGAAAATGGAAAAATATAAACATTATGCAATAAACATACACATGCTGCCAAATCGCTAATACCACTGGGAAGCAGTGATCATCAATTGAATAAAAATTATGGTTGATTATATTATTTGAAGTAAATTGGGAAATGCTGGTTAATATCCAACTTCTTGCTTTACTTTAGAAACACGATGGCAGCATTTATGTTATGTCTTTCAGCACCTTAGAGTTAGTGCTTTTTTTTGGATGATTTGAATATAAATTGTATGGGTGAAATTTGGGTCATGCAACGTATTTCTGTCAGATGCACTACAAACCCTTCCAGTGGTGCACTTACAGCCTGAAACACTGATGCATGTGTTGCAGATGTGCTAAGAAGAATTTCAAAAAGAAGGAAGAGGCAAACACTGCATAAATCATGTTGGGGACATCTGTCTTCTGGAAACAAAAATTCACTGACCAAATATTTAGGATTCAGTGCTTTCACTGCTGCGACCTAAGTTTGTATGGTGTATGCTGTGGCGCACTGGTGAATGAACTGGCAACCCTTTCCAGTAACTCTGTCATGGATAACAAGTGGACCAGCATTTCATGTTGTGGTCCATAAGGTCACGGAGAGTCTGACACAGCTGAACGACGCAAACACACATAACAATGTGGTCAGGCATGCAGTCAATATATCAGTGTTTTTCTTCTGTCCGTTTTATTATTCTTTTAAACTTGTTTATCTGTTTCTAAAATCTTCTGTCCTTTGAAAATATGAGTTACATGAATAACATAGGAAATTGAATTATAAACGAATTTTGACAATCTTAATAGCGGCAGAGCATCTGTTGGTGCAGCAGATGCAACACACCAGGGCCCACAACATGTCAATGGCCTGGACATAAGGAGGTGTCTTGATCTATTAGAGGGTAAAGAGATCTGATCACACTAGGAATGATCTGACCAACCACATGTTTTTGACTATAAATCCTCACCCCTTTAGACACCTACCTTGTATAAAAAACTGCAATGGAGAGGCTCAAAAATATTTTGCACTGCGGATCTCCATTCACTAGCTCTGCCAGTACACCTCTAAATATGATACTCCATTTTAGAGTTGGCAGTAGTGTTTATTACATATCAGATGATGCTATTGTTTTCCTTTACTCTGAAAGATTTCTGCTAAAATGCAGATGTTATTAAGTGATTTATGACTTTTGCATAGCTTTCAACACTAGAAATGAGAGCACAGCCTCACTGTTGTTTCACTCTGAGACAAATCGAAATCTCTTATTTGTCATAAGAACTGCATTTCAATTGCAGATGTGTAGGGAACACAAAACCACAACACTGGTAACATTAGATTCTTGTATGCACAGAAAAATCCAGTTACATATCATCCATGAAGAAATGAGTACAGGCTACCTTTAATACATTAGATCATTTCTAATGCAAAGTTTGAGAGACATCTTAATGCACTATCAAGAGAGCTCAATAACATATAATTTATAATGCAAAAATCAGAATGCAATAAAATAATACTTGTGCATCATGGAATAGGAATTCACTTGCTGTCCAGTGTAAGAGGTTTAAGATATACAAATTAAGGACGTATAGGCCCCCATTCAATTCCAAGCCCGTAATTAACTTCATACAGCCGCATATCTGGGGGTTAGATACTTGTTACAATTCTGGCTGTATTCAATTGACTCAGTTCCGCAATTACAAGGGCTAAAGCCTACACCCATAAACCATGAACCAGTACCTAGCATGATCAATTAAGCAAGTTACAATTCAGAAAGAGGCAATAGCAAATGAGATTGTCATCATGACGTCAGTAAAACATGGAGTTTAAACTACAATCAATTAGTGTTTAGAAGTCCGATATGCGATCGTACTCGCAATCCAGCAATGTATAAAACAATAAAAATGAATGACGAAACTGTGCTAGTCCATGTGGGTGGCCTGATACGTATTAACTCTTTTATTCCCGAGATTGATATATCACAAAATAAAACGTAATTTTTTTTTGTTGTTGCAGATTTGTGAACTTGAAACTGTTGTGCAATTAATTCTAATGTATTTCATTACTTTCCCAGTACAGTACAGTAGTGTGTTTATATTTGCTTTTACAGTGTTACGAACAAGTGATTAACCCACTTGAGAGTCCTATCTAGTACTCATAGAAATGTTTGATATATTTGCCATTTACAGGTTTGAAGGAAATTGCGGGCTTGTTGAATTCTTGTAATTGAATATGGATTAGCACTGGTAACATTTGCAGGCTTGAAACATCAAAGGAGTAGATAGACTGAACTTACGTTTTTTTACAACCACATGGATTTTCAGCCTGTAACTCGCAAATGGATTGCGAGTAGCAAATTGTAGCCAATGGAAATTAGTAACTTTTACAGGCTACATTAAGGGCTCCAGTAATTACAATTTGGCCAATTAAATGGGGGCCATAGTGTATTTGTAATGTTTGAAACTCTTTTTAAAACGCACTAATACATACCCCACCGCAACACATACTCCATAGTACAGTCAATGGTGTGCTCCTGCCTGGGCAAACAAGACGCAGGTTTAGCACAGAATCTTTTAGTGAATTACCTGCTGCCCCAAACTGATGTTGCAATTCCAAGGAAGTGTATGTCCATATGCTCTAAAATGTTTTTTATTTGTGAATATACGTCTCTTTCTAATATACTGTATACATAACAGTGCTACCTCTTTTGCTTCTATTTTGATGTGTGTAATACTTTTAGGATGGGATATAGGCATAGGAAACGAGAGGGAGTAATATGGGCATGGTGCTATAGGTCAGAATAAAGCCTAAATACTTCAATAGGTGCAGGTAAACGTTTTAGAACAAATATGTTTTCAAACAGCTCAGTCATGGGCTATCTACTTCCAAAAGGATAGGTCCAAAGAAATGTGTGAAATATGTGTATTAGCTGCACCAATATTTCAATACAAATGGACAAATAAGCCCACCTGTTCGTGTTCCGTGTATCCTGATATGTGGCATAGTCGTGATGGTGGTAATGAGAGTGTCACTTAATAATTTTGTTAAAAAATATTTGTAATAAATAAGAGACATGTTGGTCTTTACTGATCCGCCTTTTGTTCTACTGCTATAGATTGCACATGTGGGGCCTCATTCAATTGCGATTTGGCTAATTGAATAGGGCTCTATATAAGCAAAGAGCATTTTTTTTTACAATATATTTTAGTTAGTGAAGACCTTGCTTTTGGAAAGAAGCTACAAACATCTGTAAAAAAACATGCTCTGTGCTTATATAGAGCCCTATTCAATTGGCCAAATCGCAATTGAATGAGGCCCTAGAAGTCTTAGTGGTAAACCCACATTGATTTTCACTCACAACTTACCTTTCAAATGAAACACAATTCTCCTTGATTACATTACAATGTACATTTTTATTCATCTTCATCCCTACACCCCTCCATATGCACCATTTGTATTTTTGTTTACATTACATCGCCTGCACCATCTAAGCTACTGAGATCTCTGGCAAGTCAATCCACGTTACAGTTCATTCTGAAAGAGAAAGTTCACTTAGAAATCAATATTGGCTGCTGAAGACTTGCTTGTTATGCTCAAATTAAATATTTAATTAAATATTTCTTAGAACAGCTTGGGCGATGTTTGAATTTCCTAGGTACATCGAGACTATAAGCAATTTAGCAAACTTGTTTCTAACAAAACAAGAACATTTTAATGAAAATCATGTATGTTTAATGGTATATTAGTGATTTGGGTTCTGGTCTCATTTAAATAGAAAACAAAAATGTGCTCATTGCAACTATATTTAACTTTTCACTACCCAGAAATATTAGCTGTAAAAGATGCACATGCCTTATTCAGTGGTAAAAACTGATTTGCTAAATGTTGTTGATACCCAATCCAATGAAAAATATAATGAAGTGTCGCTTCCAATCAAAATAGAGAGAAATGAGAAGTCTAGAACAAGGATAAGTACATTTTCTGGTCTGGGCATTCCTTTCCATCCACAAAAATAGTTGGATTCCCCTTACTCCATGCTATATCCTCCTTAACCAAAAACACTTTAAATGTTCTATCCTACATATTCCCTAATTTCCTTTCTACCCTGTCACATGCATGGCCGGATTACCCATTAGGCCAACTAGGCAGCTGCCCAGGTGAGGGGCGACACTTTTTAAATAAACATGGTTCCTGGCTTAAAAAAAAAAGAAATGCTGAAGTTCATAGACTGGTTACTAGGGGGTAACCACCTAGAACAAGAGAGAAAAGGAACTTACAAGCACAGAAAAGACAAAAATTGGTCTATACATACCGTACTTACTCATTCACAGGGGCTCCTCCACTTCACTGCCTAGGGGCTCCAAAAAGGTAGACCCGGCACTGATCACATGCTCTTATATTCTCCATTTTCCTCTCCCTCCCTCCTTCTCAGCATCGCCATTAGCAATGTAGAAAAAAGGCTCACATTCATTCCTTTTCAGAATTCTTACATGTATCTTTGTTGAGGCTTTGCACCTCTTGTCTTCCTAGTTCATGCACACATGCGTTAGGTAGGCAGTCCATGTTTGCATGAACTGTGAATCCTAAGATTAATTTGTAAACAAATGTGACTCAGCAATGGCTGAACTGGCAAATACAGACCACAGACAGTGCTCTCAGACCCCAAACTAATGACAGGTCAATGATGCATTGGTTTAAACTATATAAACACCTTTCATAAAATATTAAATATTCATATATTCTCTTCACCAGAGAAATAAAAAATCACCTCATTATTTATTTTATGACTGGTCTGACAAATCTCAAATGCAAGTTTTTTTATTATTTAAAAAATAAAGATAAAATAATCACATACAGCTGGTTGATTATAAATAGACATGACTTTTTATTAGTAAAATGGTCAGCATTCAACATTACATTCTAATTCTACTCTTCAAATAATTTGTAAACCATTCCAATTTGATACTATTTCTGTGTTGAGAAAAAAAGTGTTTTTTAATATTGTAATTTAATTTGGCTAATACATTTGTTTTTCTGCTTAGATATTACTTCAAAGTTCAAGCAAAGAATCCTTATGGATTTGGACCTGTGAGTCCCTCTGTGTCATTTGTTACAGAATCAGGTATGAATTATGAATATTGGTCCATATTCTGTCGGTCGACAGCACACGGCTAGCTATAAGTGTCTTTTGTCTAGATGCACAACAATTAACCTTGGCTCCTAAGAGATGTCTAGTAGAGCTACAATATTGGATGAGTGGAAATTGGATAAATCCCCAAAATGAGCTTGTACATCAAGGGTGCAGCTTTAAGGTTGTCTTTGATTGTGGTCTTACACTAAAATAGTAGGTGTCAGGTGTAATTAATTTTTTTCTTCATCTCAAGAACAAATCAGGGATTAGATCCTGACACTTCCCTATTTTGTTCATGTCTTAATGTCATTATGACTGGATTACTGCAACTGTCTTTATATAGGACTGTTATTTAAAGTGCTGCGTTGTTTGTGCTGCGTTGTTTGTCTCTTCACCTACCTCTTTTATGTATATAGAACAAAGATTCTAAGGGCCTCATTCAAATGCGATTTGGCCAGTTTAATAGGGCTCTATATAAGCACCTAGCATATTTTTAACAGAAGTTTTTAGTTAGTGAACTTCTATGCAAAAGCAAGGTCTTCACTAACTAAAACCTTTGGTAAAAAAAATATGCTATGTTCTTATATGGACCTAGCCCTATTCAAATCGCATTTGAATGAGGCCCCCGGTGTGGACATTTTTGAACCACCTCTTTTCCGCAAGGCTTTTGTAATAATCAAGATTCTCTTTCCTTATTAAAGATCTGAGTCCCTTTTTTGGGGAAAGGCTCTACATATTAATTGTTTGAGTTGTTTGGATAACAAAGAATTGGAAAATAAAACATATGTATTGGGACCCAAGTCAATACACCTTTTTTTTGACAGCTCTCTAAAGATTACAGCTATACAAATATAATTAATTTGTCTTTCTATTAGCCACCATAGCATCATAAACGATGTTCTTTCTTGCATCTGTTTAAATATTGCTCTTTCCACTATAATATATTTCTTTATTCTCCAGCCTGCAGCCCCAATACACTAATGGAGCAGATGTTGAACAGAATTTCATATTAGAAACAACTGCTGATATTTAACATTTCAAATCCTCTTTATATTGTAACTAGACGTATTTATTTTACTGTTAGTGAGATTGGCCTTGTATCACACTACATCTGTTTCTGTAGTACATCATACACTATAGTGGTTATACAAGATATTGCCCTAAAAGTGTACGATGCATCTAGCATAACAAAAGCCCAACTATCTAGTGTTATCAAATATAGTTTTTACTCTGCTTTCTTCGATTGAGCCGCCATATTGCCCTGTCTCCATTGTACTATTCTTCAGAGCATATCACTATTTAAGGTTAGTGTGAATCTCCATGTTGCATCTTCTAATGCACTCAGCACTGCCAGCAGCTTTCTATTGGTTCATATGGTTATGTGACACAGCTTCTAGTGCCAGGGGCAGCAACACATGACCATGTCAATCTTTGGGGAGCCCCTGGTTGTACAGTGTGCACTAAGAGCAGCAATATGGAAATTCCCAGTTTGCTGCCCACCTCACAGTGACGCATTTCGATAAAGGTTACTTATGCCACCAAGTAATCTTTATCTTATAATTTTGAATGACAATGCTAATATTTGTTTACTAACATAAATATTTTAGGATTGATTATATTTATCTTTTGTTTTTACAGATAACCCTCTGCTGATTGTGAGACCACCAGGTAATTTTACTCTTAATAGCTGTTTTGGGAACATTTAATAATTTTTTAAACAGTGGAACTGAAAAGATTAATGGTATCCAGGATGTACATAGTAAATACGATGCAGCAAGGACTATTACACAAGTTGGCAGCATATAAGTAGTTTTATTTATAAAGGAACATAGTGGACCAAGTGAATCTGTATAAAATACTACAATACCAATTGTTGCAATAATTGATGAGCACACCACTGCTTATCACAGAGAGTGTATACCACATATTGTCTTGGCATTACTGCCAAATTGAGCCAATTACAGAAACATAATCTCAAGGTGATGCTGAAGTAATAATACTTTTTTGTTTTTCTTTGTTCAGGTGGTGAGCCAATATGGATTCCATTCGCTTTCAGACATGACACAAGTTTCTCAGGTTGCAATGGAAAGCAATACGTCAAGCGTACATGGTACAGAAAGTTTGTGGGAGTTGTACTTTGCAACTCTTTAAGATATAAGATTTACCTTAGTGACAGTCTGAAAGGTAAGTTGTTGATTTTGGATTCTTTAAAATGTTGGTTCCTTCTTGTGATATGCATAAGTAATGTTATTTTTCACAGGTCTTGCAATGGCATATGTTAATTTCAAATTATCTATGCTTAAGCATTTGTTAGTTATAATATAAAGGAATTCAAACATGCCTGAAATAAGCAGAAGATTGTCCTGAGGATGTGTAATAAATCATTTATTATTGGTTATTATGACATAAATAAGCACTCAAGTCAATTTTCTTTTCAAATCTATAGTCTCAGCACATACAGAAAGGGTAAGAACAGAAGAGCAAAGGCTGATATATGGAATAAATGATTCAAGATACAGACACATATGCTCCTTGCACAAACCAATAGCATTCTCACCCTTGGCCTGTCTTTCTGTGGTCTTACGTTCCAAAAACCAATCACGTGTCTCTAGAATGCAATATTTTCTGTCAAGGCCATCCAAATATATTTCCGCAGATGCAAAGTTTGGCCTAGCTTTTCACTCCCTGAATGTTCCCACAAGAGCCTCCAAGCTCCATGATAGATTTCAAGCACAGAGCAAAGAGTATATGTTCCTTAATCCTACAGATCACAATACTGTCTTAATAATGATGCATTCTTCCATTTTTGTTGTTTGTTATTCACAAGCCCAAATCTAGGTAAATCACTTCAGTATATTCTGCTTGGAGACCATACATAAATATATTACAGGATTAATTAAGTCAATTTTTTTAGGTAGATAGAATGGACAGACTAGATCTGCTTACAAAATCAACTAATACATATAAAGTGTGCACCAAAGATGTAGAACTATATCAGGTACGATTAATGATCATTTTTGAAAAGTACTTTGTGATTTTAAAAATTACAAATAATTGCATTAAGATTTATATTGTTCACTTCTTCATATTTTAATGATAAGATTGACATGTTTTGTTAATCCCCCCTGACCACTGGCCTCGTGAAGCTAGGTTTCCATTCATTTGAGCTTACTGAAGCTTCTTTACACATTAAAAACAAAATTAATATATCATAGAGAACAACAATTTCCAATCTGTGATCACCATAAGAAATACGGAATGAGTTACACAGCATTTGACATTGTCATCAAATTTTGGTGTACCAGTTTAAAAGTGTAATTATCTCCAATCAACCAGGAATAACAGGAATATAAATGAATGAGATCAGAGGCACTAATGTCCTGTTGCTAACATTTTACCTTGATTTGCTTAAAGCAACTAAGAGTTTCTAAGTGGTAAATCAAGTTAGTGTTACCGATGGATATATTTTTTGCCAATGATAAGTTACCAGGGTTGCACAAGTTCCGAGTATAATCAAGCAGTGTGAACACAAGAAAAAAATACCACTTTTGCTGAACCTCTAAGGAAGTCGGGAAAATATAAAAAGCTTTTTATAATAATTTATAATTACTATTTATTTTCCATTTACGTTGTACTAGTAAATTTGTCATGACGCAATGAGCATTTTATGTGACTAATACGTCAGAAACGTAGTATGTTCTTTTCTGCTCCTCTTATCATTGTGCACGCAGGGCAAGTGCCTTACTAGCCTTGCCTTTCTTACAGCTCAGCTACCTGTTATGTTCTTCACTGGCTCTCCTTTACCATTTCAACATCTTTCCTGGCTCTTTTGATTTCCATTGTATTGAATTATTCTTATATGTATCCATACATAAAGATTTGTAACAAATAATTGACTACCTTTGTATTACACTGGACCCATCAGTAGCCAAACGTTAGCAGTAAATTGTACAATTATGTTTGTTTTTCAGACACATTTCACAGCATTGGAGACAGCTGGGGTAGAGGTGAAGATCACTGTCAGTTTGTGGACTCGTACATGGAAGGAAGAACAGGACCCTATAATGATGTAGAGATAATGCCCCCAGTTGACGGTAAATTCATAGATAAACCTTTTAAAGATATATTCTCTATTTCCTTTTTTCTTGTACTAAGAAAACTCATGAATACTGTTCTTAATAATAGTACATCACAGACGTCTAATAAGTTTTATTTTGTTATAAAGATAGTAAATCTGTTATCTCTTGAGGTCAAAAGTATTTTATTGTTGTTGTTCTTGCAATTTTGGAAGAACAGCAAATGTATCCTTTTGAGTTTAGTTAGAGATTTATTTAATGCATTTCATCCATTTTATCTCTTTTTTTGAGAATTAGATTTTCATCCCCAAAGCAAATATGACTCTACTGCTCAAGCTACATTTATATACATAGGGCCTCATTCTATTATCGGCCGTAAAACGGCCGCAAGGCTGCAAGGATCTCCCCTTACGGCCGGCCGTATATCTTGCAACCGGCCGTAAGCTCAGAAAACTTTAAACGCAAAAATAAATTCAAGACGGCACTGTACAGCTCTGGAAATGCTAGGGATCATATTGGGGGACATGAGGATTAATAGCAACCCCCTCTCAAGCTTGCACATCAGCCCAAATCCGAGTTTACATTAACTGTTTATTTTCCGGCCACAGCGTGGGCGGGTCTGAAGTGCTCCAAGCCCTCGGGACTTTTTACATGGATTTTTGAAATAAATTTAAAAATAATTTATTTACGGATTTGAGTGTAGGGGAATGTTATGCTATTTTTGCTAACACCTACAATCACTTTATAGTCTCATAAGAGTAGAGGATGGCTTTATTTCGGCTTTATAATGTGCTTAATTGGTGCTAGCGGGACCTTTTTCCTGCAAGTAAGCTGCGGCTCGGTTTTAGCCTTGCAGAGAGGTTTCCCGTAGCAATTGAATAGCAACAAGGCTTTTCTTGCGGCCGAAACTCTTGCGGACGTTTTAGATCAAAGGCTTTCCTCCGGCGCGAGTGGCCGCAAGGGATAACAAGGTGCCGGCCGGAGGGGAATAGAATAGCCGAATAGCTTGCGGCCGGTCCTTGCGGCCCCGCATCTCCTACGGCTGATAATAGAATGAGGCCCATATTGTCTAAAATGGTCAAACTTAACTTATTTTGAAGATTTGACAATGTCACCATTATGTTTGTAGTCAGAATGAGAACCATTAAACACAAGCCATTTACAGTCCTCCTAAAATAAACCTTCTTTTGACTAGAGTACCATAGAACTATATGTTATAAACAGTAAACATGATCATAAATCCCCAAACACACACAGGCACACATATATATATATAGTCGTTAAGTCATGTCTGACTCTGCATGACCCAATGGACCACAGCATGCCAGGCACATCTGTCAGCCACCACCCCTCTGAGCCCCATCAAGCCCATATAGACAGATATATATATATATATTTAGTGATTTGTATATGTACAGGTACTGTAAAAACAATTAGAAAATGGGTACAATCCATCAAAATATTGAACATCTACAAGTTTTTCTTGGTCAGCCAGTAAGCATGTGATTTACTTACAATAATCTGTTAATATCATAGTAAAGTTGCAAGGTTTCTAATATCCGTCCTATCCTTTTTTCACACAATAACTTCTAAATAATAGACAAATTAAATTTTCTCTATTGTATAGGCTATTATCGTCAGTACATCCAAGAGCCTGTGATGTTCGGTCGAATTGGCTATGGAACACCCCATAATTATGTGGGCTGGTATGAATGTGGAGTACCTATACCAGGAAAATGGTAACCACACAAGTGTCATGCTGCAAGAATTCCACCTAATATTTGCACCTAAGGAAACTGGTGCCATTCGACGGACTTTTAATAAGAAGGATTGACATCACTGTGATGAGAAGGACACACATAAAAATAAAAAAGAAACATAATAAATCAACGTGCTTCAAGACAAAACCCAACCAAAAACACTGTGTCAAACTATATATGTGGTGCTGTGTCTAAGTTTTCTTAGATGCCTAAGTGGGACTCGTTCCATTGTGTCTTTTTGCATTCATATGCCTAAAGATATGGTTGTGTGGGTACAACCCACACTCAATGAAAACTCTCGACCACAAAAACTTGGAATAGTCATATAACTTGCAAGAATGACCTAAGCATGCTGTGCTTGCTTACTTGTAAGCTAAACACTTACCATTGTTTTTAATGGAAATCCTCCGTCATTAACCACTGGCAGAGTTTTACGCTTCAGAATTAAACATTTGCAATCACGCTTACTTTATTAGATATGAATGGAAAATAAAACATCATCATTTGAACGTCCGCTTTTTGCGGCTTATGCCTAATGACAGTCAATATATTTGGTGCTTGTTTGTAAAAAAGAAATAAAAAATCACTATGCAAATATAAATCTGAGGTCACAAGTGCACAATTGAGATGAAAAGAGAGCAGTTTATAATCAGGGATCTGTTTGACTTTTCATCTTTTTTAAATGTGGTGATGTATTGTGCTTGACATACCTTGGGACTTCATCTGTATTTTCTGTAAAGTGTAATGTCTGATCTAATAAGAGTAAGAACAGTTTCACAATGGGGCATTTTTTACTATTTTAGTGGTTACCAAAGAGGTTTGATGTCATTATCATGGCATAAATTATTTTCAGCTTCCTTTAAGACAGTAATCATTATTGTGGGAATAGATGATCAATGTTTCCAGTACAGTAAACTCTTGTTGATCGTTTGGCTGTTAAATCGTTAAATTCCATATCTCTGGCTACATAATTGCAAAGCCATATATGAATACATTGCTCACTCGAAATGCATCAAAAAGTCACACTCTATTCAGGCATTTTTATTTGAGAGATTATTTTGTCGATGAACCTTCTTCCAGTATTGAATCAATGTGCTGTATAGTCTCTATAAGAATGTTGCATTTATGCATCTTGATATTTAATTATTGGCTGAATCCATAAAACTATACTTGGTTAAAAAATATTCCTTATTTCACCATTTTATCTTTCCAGCTCTTCAGTTTTGTAATAATGAGTACTTTCTATCAGGTTTCAAACTGGATTTGGAACAATTTCTTATGTTAGCACAAAAAAATTATAATTCACCTCAAAAGCCAGATTCTACTGTAAACCATGCCAATGGAATGGTTCCCATATTGAAGGTAACAACCTAAAGCCAGTGATTCATTATGACCTCTGGAAGAGTACAGGCCAATGTCATCTTTATTTCCAGTTGGCTTGAATAAGAGTTAATGTTGTAATGGTCTATGATGTTCCTCTAGGGGTTATAAATCAAACTCATGTTTTGTATCCCCCTTTGCAGTTTTTGTGCTTTATAAAGTGCAGCTCTGACAGTGCTCTTATGAAGTCATGTATAGCAGGTTCACGTAGCTCAGATGATCAAAGTTACCATCACAGTAGGACTTTGTATGAAGTAATAGAATATACTTAAATATATATTTTTTCTTTTTGCACTAAGCCAGCTGTGCCATATTCCAGCTTTATGTGATTATATGAGCACATCCCTGTTTTGAAAAAAAATATCATTGTGTCTGTTTTTCCTACTAAACATTTTCCTTTCATTAGATCATTCATCTATGCCCTGTTTCTGCTTTCACAGTTGGCTAAAATTTTCATAGTGCACCTTTACCATTATGGCGACTATAGGAGGGTTGTGTCAAAGGGTGACACATTTTCTAAATGGTGCAGTCTCTTTGTGTCAGATGCTGGCCAGTAGTATCTATCTTGACTTTAATGGTGCTTTTTGATACTAAATAATCTATTCAATAAGGAGGGTGAATTCTAGTGCTAGTTTTGTTTCGAAATATTGTATATTATTTTATTTGGTCCTATAACTTCACAATTTGTCCAAGACTTTAGATTTACCATACAGTTTCTAAGAGGGAATCTACAGTAACTAAAGGGGCACATCCATCTGTTTGTGTACAGTTATAGACTATTTTGGAGATGCCATGTTATGATATCCTTAGCTTTTATGATATTTACTTTTGTTGGCTATTCAAGCAAATGCTAACATCCGAATTAAGCCTGACACCTTTATAAATCTCTTTTATTGGGAATAGTTTATTGCTGTTTCCTGATTTACTAATTAAGTTACACAGTACCAAACTGTATAATGTGTTTATGGACTTAAAAGCTACTTTGCCAGGCCATATTTGTGAAACTGTAGTGTTTGTGTAAAATATTTAGAGAAGAGATGGACAGTACTAGGTAAGAACTGCTGGTTGTAGAATCCATTTAAAAGATAAATATACTCCAAAAGCAAATGTTTTCATAATAAATCTCCCATTTATTTCAGTATGGATGATGCAACTCATAACTTACAAATTTATAAAATCCCTTAACAAAAGTTAGAAATCCGAAAAAATCTTTTATGCAGATCTTGGAACAAGCTTGTAAATCTCTGGATCATGTCCACATATCACAAGTACAGTTTTATAAATGGTGCCAGATGCTTAAATTATGTTTTCTAGGCTTTATGTTACTATGTAGCCACCCCATGAATATATTGTCAATACGATAAGATATTGAATAGTCTACTGTTACATATTGTTTTTTAAATCCTAATGGGTTTGTTAGTGTCATCAACTAATTATAGTAGCAAATAGGAATTAGAAGATCAAAGGTGGAAGAAAATGTGGTCCTATTAAGTATAGATTTTGAAGGCAGTAATAGAAATCTGTCTTGGAAACCACATAGACTAAGAGCCTTCATCAAGATGAGTTTGCTTACCCATAGATGCAAAAGTGACTGTATTGGTTTAGTAACTTATGCAACTTTTTGAGACACTGATAAAAGACCTCCTACATAAAAACACAGGTACTTACATGTTGGCTTCAGTGTATTTTCATTTCACTAATGTCACACTGTTCCTGTTTGGTGCTATGGATTGTATTAAACAGATTTGTAAAGTGTAAAACTTAGAAATATCCAGTCTATGTTCAGGGAATGGGCAAACCAGTTCACCTTAATGCACAATACTGTTTGTTTCTTATTATTTGAAAATAAACATTATGACATAAATATGAGTTTCTTGTATTTAATATATTTGACAATTTGAAACAAAGTCTTTGATGACCAATAGTTAAGTAGATCCATCCATTTTTATCTATAAGGACTTCATTTATCAACTCAATATCCCCATGTATTGTTGCATGCTAGAATTCCTTAATATATTTATCAGCAACTCTTTGAAAGGGAAGCTATTCCACTTATCAACCAACATTGCTATGTGCACAATATTCCTGAATCTATTTCCTATCCGCTTCTAATCATGAATGTTATCCATTTTTACTATTATGTTTTTTTGTATTTAAGGGAGTAACAAAACATTACATAAAGACACTGTCTGAAGTAAACCAAAATTCTGAAATTCCAAATGCGCCTATATATCAGTGCTTAGAGTATCCATACTTACCAATGTCTTGGTTCTAATGTGTGTGGAAATCATCTGATCTACCAGAAGACACTTGAAAATGACTAAAATTTATTTCTTTTGTCACACACATCATCTCAAAACTACAGCATACAGAGGAAAAAAATGAAGGTGAATGCTGCTCTTGCGTACATAAATATAATTTCAGATTGGAATACAAGCACATGAAAATTAAAATCTGCTTTTCATTGTAAATCAAGTTTTTGTGGATCCCGTATGTACCATTGAGATGCAGCCATGAAGCATATTCCATCTATAAAATACAATATTTGGTTTAAATTTCTTCCAATATTTTACTTCTTTCCAGAGATTCCCTTTTGGAAGTGAAGCTATTTATCGAAAAAAGTTTTTGCTTTACCACATCACTGTCACTAATTATTAAATTGCATGTGACACCCCTGTTTAATTTTTTTAAATGAGTATAATAATCTGAGAGCTCCACTTAATTTATTATAACTGAACAGAATTAACAAATATGTATACACTAGTATCTATACAAACATTGTCACCATTTTTTGAAAACAATATGTACAACATGAATAAAGTTTATTCTGAAAAAAATAATCAATATGGGAGTGCGATGTAATTTATTAAATACATCTATGTTCAGTATCTGTGATCAGCTCTGAATGCCTCTTATTCTTTATGACTCTTTAATGGCCTCACTCACTATCCTCTCTATTGTTACCCAAAATCACAAATTACTGTGACACCCTAAATTTGGTGTTATGTGTCTTGTCACCCTATTTGACAGCTATTAACTTAATATGAATACTTTGTAGGCATGATAAAAATATATGTTAGAAAATTAATTGTAAAATATTGTTTACTTAGCGAAATATTGGCTCAACCTAAAGCCTAATCCCCTTTATAGATTTCCTCTAAGATGAAGTAAATGATTCTGCAAAATATTCAGTGGGTTAGCTAATTGGCTATGCATGCCTTGTGTGAATATTATAACATTTGTTAGAAGTCCTAAAATTTAAAAGCTGAATTTATTCCTAGATTCAATTTAAATTTGCCAGTCTTCCAATTCCATTGTGTTTCATGCAAACAAACAACCACAAAACAACGCAATGTCCCATATTTTACAATAAGCTGTTTTGTTTATGGGAAATATATTTTTATAATGTTAAAAAATATCTAATAACTACATTTAATTTACTAAATATTATATGTAGCTAGCACCAATTATGCACATACGTTTTTCTATATAAATGTTTTAACTAAAAGGCTCACAGACTAAAAGTTTGTCAACTTCTGGAACCACCCCTATTCTCCCTTTATATTATCCTGCATACTGTCATGTAACATCTTCCTATAACTCCTACTACTGACACATTTACTCCTTCCTGTAAATCTTCCTTTTTAAACAAAATTATATTCAATAATTTATAATATATTGCAGATATAGAGCCTCATTCAATTGCAAGCCCGTAATTACCTGTAACCCCACATTTTGGCTGTGGGTTAAATGTTTAGAAAACCGTGAACTCGTAAGTAGCATTTCAGGGGGCATGATCATGTGATCTGGCAATAATTAAGCAAGCCGTAAGTTAATTATTAGACAGAGACAATAGTAAATGAGACCGTCATCATGACATCCATAAAACATGGAGTTTAAACTACAATTAATTAGTGTTTAGAAGTAAGATTTGTGATCAGACTCGCAATCCAGCAAAGTAGAAATCATTGAAGCAACTGTTCTAGTTGATGCAGGTTCCATGATATGTATTAAGCCATTGATTCCTGGGATTGAACACCAAAATAAAACTTTAAAAGAATATATTTTTTATTGAAGATTTGCAAGCTGAGACTGTTGTGCAATTAATTATAATGCCTTTCCATGCTTTCCCAGGATTTTAAAGTACAATAATGTGTGTTTATCTGTTGATGCAGCTACATGGTCAGGTGTTTAACCCACTTGCAGGTCCTATCTAGTACTCATATCATTTTTTTATACATTTGCAATTTATGGGTTTGAAGGCAATTGCGGTCTTGTTGAATTTTTGTAATTGAATATCGATTTTGCGTCTTTAGCAATGGCAACATTTGCTGGTTTGAGAAATCAATGGAGGAGATTGGACAGACTTATGATTATGACAACTGCAGTGATTTTGATCCTGTAACTCGCAATTGAATATCAGTAACATTTATGGGCTGCATTACAGGCTCATATAATTGCAATTTGGCCAATTGAATAGGGCTCATAGAGTGCCATGATCCCTCTGACCACCAACCCCTTTGGACTCATATGATCTGTCCAGGATGGACTAAGACTAAGATTTTTAAAACAGGCCATTACTCTGGCCACATAATGACTCCTATCAGGACTGCTTCCTGGGAATTTGTGGTTGTGGGATGGGAAACAGTACCTTGTCTGACTCACCTACGCAGGGACTGGAGTCAGTAATTGTTTTAGTTATTATGTTATGTTAATTACTGTGTGTTATGCTGTATGTTCAGTTATAACCAGTTCACAAGGGGTTAACTGACAGTTGGATGTTATGTAATCAGTATCGGTTATGTAATGTCTGTTCAGACTGATGTGTGTATATGCTCCTGACTGGAAAAATGTGAGGTAGCATCTATCACTGCCTGACTGAATTAATATATATATGGAATAAGATATATAGAAGATATACATGTGTCGGAATCCCTAGAAAAGATGATAGTCCTGGCTCTGTACAACTAGTGGAGTGGATGCTATGATGCCCTGCATATGAAACATTGTCAATTACTGTATTAGCAATTTATACAAAACCCAGAAGACTCACAAACTGTTACAGAATGTTATCAGTTCAAGTTTAAATATCTACCCATTGAACCTGTTATGAAGTTTCCACAGCAATAAAAGCAGTTCCAGCACAATATGTAGAGTCCTGTATGCTTGTTCTGTGTGCTCACATTTTTAAATGCTGCATACAAGGAAGAGGATTTTAGAGACATCTGCTGCCATGGTGATGTGATCAAAAAGAACATGAAAGATCTGCTGGGTAGGTTTGGCTATAACAACCTTATCAAGCCCGACTGAAGAAGTGGGTCATAACATAGAGAATTTCGATTTCTACACATTTTTCTTCTCATAATTTATTCTTCTGTTTAAAAAAGAACATCTTGACAGTTTAAATTATTTTCTGCTTGTCACAGGATGAAACACTAGTAGCGTGAATCTCTCCACAGGGGACATGTCTTCAGGTTAGCCTTAGCTCATAGAATGCAGTACTGTAGGTCTGAAGTGTTAAACATGGCAGCATGCTTGGAAGTACACAGAAACAAAATGGAGAGTTCCAGACTCTTACAAACTATTACACTGTGGGCTTCTTAGAAATAAGTAGAATGTAAAAATATTCACTTGGGATGATCCAAATGAACAATATAAACCCAGTAAAAATATTTTTATAAAACAATTCACCTGTAGAGTCCCTTGAACAGTTATTTTTATTTTTACATTTTCTGAAGACATTTAATCCATTATAAATTCTAGTTCTCCAAGAACGCATACTGTACATTTGCTGGTAAAACATGTAGGTTTATATTATTCATTTGTATCATCCCAAGTGTATACTTTTACATTTCACTTATTTCTAAGAAGCACAGAGTGCAATAGTTTGTCAGGGTGTGAAACTGTCCATTTTGATTCTGCGTACTTCCAAGCATGCTGCCATACATGAATATAAATAATACATATGCCTAAATGGTAATGATTGCATGAAGACCTACATGTTTTTTCAGCATATTTACAGTATGCGTTCTTGGAGAAGAAGAACTGATAATGGATAAAATGTCTTTAGAAAGTTAAAATAATGAAAACAACTGTTCAAGGGACACTACAGGTGAATTGTTTGATTTATATAAATGTTTTGACTGGGTTTAATATTTTAAACAATTCCTTCAGATGGAATCTTATACAGAGTATTTGTTATCTCCAGTTTCACGTTCAGTTCTTCAATATGTTATAGGAGGAATGCTCAGTCTGATACACATAAACAGTACATACTAACTGCAAGAAAATTAGCCAAATGATCTAATAGCATAGCAAATTAATATATACAGTATATACTAGCGAATTGCCAGTCAAAAAATGACGGCAATATGGGCGTGGCCAGCAAGCTAACGGAACGGTCGTGCTGCAACAGAGCTCCGGCTTAACGGACAAATTATTTGCTTTTAGTGGGATTAATTCCCACCCAAACGCTCCACAAGCACTATATAAATACCCAGCTACCCTCAGAGACCACGGGGATATATTTTTTTACTGGCACAAACAATTTTCGGACACCACGTGAAAACGGGCCTGTCAAGCGCCTGAAGCACCCCGAGTGTCTCCCTTCTCCCCCCGATTGGGAGATACTTGTAAGGCGACTTAACCACAGCGAGCAGCACACCTGCCTAATAGCACTCTCAACGGAGGACATACAAGGAGCGAGCGCCGGCTCGTAAGCCCGCGGAGGTCCCAAACCGGGAAGCAGTGGCCACAGTGAGTACACATAAAGCCCAACAAGCCAACCAATACTCACCAGACGCCGACTCCCACAGCCTTTAAGGAACACACAGCGGACACGAACACCGCCGGCGGTAGAAGGCCAGAGCATCGAGCCTCCCGCCACGTTGAAGCTGGAGGCCTGAAGGGAGAAAAGACGGCGGTAGGGTAAGGGCTCAAGCCGGTACACAAACCTGAATCCCTCCCCCCCCCACACCCCATGTACACCACAGACCCAGGGGACTATTGTGAGGCCGATACATAGGCCCAACGAGGAGGAACACAAGACATAGCTAAAAATAAGCTAACCATCAGTAGCACTTAAACAGGTGCAAATAAAACCCCTACTAAGGACAATAACCAGACCTTCATAAAGAGGCACACATGGACCTACAAAAGGGGCCCCACTCAGCCCCATAGGTGCGTGGAACCCTCCTGGAGCCTAACAGTGACGGCCATTTTGGCTCATCCCCAACAAACAGAAACTAAGACTCTTCCCGCCAAAAACAGCGGCGGCCATTTTAAAGAGCCAAGCATATACTCCATAACTCTGGGCCTAGCTGGCACATAAAACGACCTACACCCTCCTAATAAAAGCCCCAGTTGAAGAGGCATAACTTTCAAGGAACACAAACATGCAGGCCAACATAAAGTTCCACACCTAAGAACTTGAAACTCCTCTGTATTAAAGGGTTAAAATACCCCACAGTACTAAAAAGAACACACATATCAAGGGGATACAGCAAAAGTGCTCACTAAAACCTGAAGGAAAACAAATGTACCTCCAAAAAGTGAGACAAAAGTGGAACAAGTCCTAACACTCACTTGAGAAGTGGAAACCACATATTGTATTCAGACAGCCAATATTTCCTCCCTTCCAGTAGTGACATCTACACACTAAGAGGACAGAGGAAACCCACTTCAATAATATACCCCTATACTGCATTGGAAAATTCATAATCACCACCACAAGAAAGAGAAACCGTGACCCAACAGAGGAGGGAGTCACCAAAGAATAAATTGATAGAACACCATCGTACCCTGGTGGCCACTTCATATAGTGCACAGGGGTGAAACTCACTACAAACATAATAGACTTGTAGTCCATCATTCATATAGAAATCACATCCCCCTAAAGATGTAAACCACTATCAATGCCCGCACAAAGGGGACGCTTACATAAGACAAAAGTGAAGAGTGACTTATAAAGTATTATGGCTGGAGTTGCAACGAGGAAAAGCAACAAAAACATCCAAGCCTATTACCCACCAAAGACAATAACAGCAACCCCTCAGACTCTCCATCCAACAACAAGTCCTACCGAAACAAGAGCAATGGAACAATCTACCCCGAGCACCAAAGGTGACATACAAGACCTGAAAGACCTAATCCGAACGTTCAGAGAAGACATTAAAACGGAAATCTCAAAGGTGTCCACAGAGCTAAAATCCGAAATAAAAAAAATAGACACCAAAACAAATATGCTTGAAGAGAAATACAAAGAACTTCAGCAATCCCATCTTCAAATGGAAATCGAAATATCTGCATTAAAAGAAGAACAAGCTAACCACCTCTTGTTCCAAGAAGACCTAGAAAACAGATCTAGGAGGCAGAACGTGAGATTACGCAACGTCCCTGAATCGGTAACGGATCTTAAAGGATACTTGTACGAACTATGTGAATTCCTGTTACCAGATCTAAACTCAGAACAATACAACATTGACCGCATACACAGAGCCTTGGGTGGACGCCCAAATATGAAGGAAAGACCTAGAGATATCATCGCAAGATTTCACTATTTCACCACAAAAGAGTTGTTCATGAAAGCGTCCAGAGGAGGCATACCTGAAATCGAAGGTCAACAACCTCAGATTTTCTCCGATCTATCACAACTAACACTATCCAAAAGGAGAAATATGAAGCCCCTATTGGACTGCATCCTTGCCCAGGGCTGGAGATACTCCTGGGGCTTCCCATTCCGTCTGACCATATCAAGAGACAACAAGTTCTACTCCATCAAATCATTGGAAGAAGGAATCAAACTGTTGACATCTTGGGATATTCACCTACATGCGACCCCTGAACTTCTCATGGAAAACAGACCCCAAGGAGAGAGGAGAAGAGGATCAACACGACGAGACAGAGGGAGAAATATCTCACTCCCGAACACAAGGAACTATTAAAACCAAAATGTTATAATGTGAAGTATTATGTTGTCTTTTCTCTCTTATTCTCTTTTTCCAAGAGGCCTCTAATGCTACCATTAAGAAATCTCTATGAAAGGCAATATAGGCCAAGACGTTGTAATGTTAGATATCACTGTACTTTTCCAAAATGTTTCTGGCACACAACCTACAATGCCCTTACATTAAATAACACTAGACCTTAGTAATGTAAACCTTTTAATCCGCAACTTACCCACGTCTATACAATAGACTAAACGTGGAAACCATTACAACGTGCAGTAGATATATACAAACTAAAATTCTCCTGCCATATCTCTAGTGCATACATTAAATTGACTATATGATAGACACCACTAGTTTTACGTACAGTAAGTTATTTAGTGCACTACAAATACAACTTGTTGACAGATATTATGATCCTATACCTTTCAATAGACTAATCTCAGAAACCCTTGGAACAGAGGATAGATTAGATTTCTAGAAGTTCACTTTTCACTTTAAAATTTATAGACCGCTCATAAAGTCCCCCGTGGGCAATTTAGTTAGGTCAGAAAACAGGCGAATCCACACAGTGTCAAGTAACGACACGGGTGGATTCACCAAAAAAGTTAAGGAGGATAGCGAGTGCTATCCTTTTGATAGCTTTATTACTACTTCATTTACAGCTAACCGAAGTAGCTGTAGTTTATACACTTGTAAAAACAGTTCACACCCCAGTGAAACAACTACGTTTTAGAAAGAGACGATCCAAAACCCTTGCCAACACAGAATAGTAGAGAACGCTTATAAGGTTGCCTTTGTGTTAGACTATCACTGTGTAAAAATTAATATCTTTCCCTGCCTTCCTGTTTGCTCCATTAGAACAGCCAGCCTCCGAGTGTACGGACACAATCCCAGCAGGAGGCCTATCGGACAATCTCAGCAAAGAACGCCAAAAGATCATTCCATTACGACCTGCTTCCCATAAGGAACAGAGAGCTAAAAGGTAGGACACACTATGAACCTCAACATTATCTCACACAATGCTCAGGGCCTCAATGAACCTGTTAAAAGAGGGATAGCAATAAAAGAATATCAAAAACTAAGAGGGGATGTAGTAATGATCCAAGAAACACATTTAAAAAAGATATACCACTCTTCAGCTAAAGAGAAGACAAAAGGAGTGACAATCTTGATACACAATAGAATTAACTTTTGCCATTCCAAAACTCAATCAGACCCAGAGGGCAGATATCTAGCAATTCACGGATCCATCCAAGAACAAAAGATAACTTTCCTTAACCTTTACGCCCCAAATACTGAACAGGCACAATTCTTCGCTAAAATATCACGTATTATGATGGGATGGGAACCATCTATCCTAGTAGTAGGAGGAGACATGAACACGGTACTAGACCCAGAGAAAGACCGATCTGCCAAATCTTCCGCACACACTACGCCAACAGCCACCAAAGCGTTCAAACACATTCTCAGATCCTACGGTCTGATAGACGCATGGAGAGCAATAAATCCTTCGGATAGGACATACACCTTCTTCTCCCCTAGAGACCAGTCCCACTCAAGGATCGACCATATGCTGATGCAACAACGACTAACCCATAACCTAATGGGTGCAGATATACATCCCATTGCATGGTCGGACCATGACTTGGTTCTGGTTTCCTTAAATGGCATCATTCCATCAGGACGATCCCCTTCATGGACCTTAAATCCACACCTACTCAATGACGTAAACTCCAAGGACAAAATTACCAGAGCGATAGACGACTATTTTGCAATCAATAGTGGAAGCGAGGTAGGCAGGGGGGGAGTGTGGGCAGCCCATAAAGCAGTTATTAGAGGGGTCTGTATCCAAATAGGTGCAACAACAAAAAAATTAGATCAAGCACAAATGAACACTATTAAGAGTAAAATTTCAGACCTACAATCACAATTCACTAGGAAACACGACCCGAAGATTTATAATGAACTCCTGGTGCAAAAGCAATTACTGAATGCTATTCTTCGGAAAAAAATGATAACAATTTTCCAACGCACACAGGCCACTATGTTCAGGAGCGCCAACAAACCAGACACCATGTTAGCCAGAAAACTGAAAAACAGAGAGCTAATTCCTTTATCCCAAAAATAATTAACAAATCTAATAAGCTAGTCTTTAAACCAAATGAGATAGCTGAAACATTTCGACATTTCTACGAGGAGCTTTACTCAGCCCCCGCACAGTCAGGATCCAAAGCCCACAAATCACAAATAGATTCCTTCTTAAACTCAACGGAGCTGCCACAAATTGAGAGAACCCGAGCTGTAGATTTAGCAAAACCCATCACGATAGAAGAAATTAAAGAAGCAATTAAAACAACTAAATCACATGGGCGCCCGGCCCGGACGGGTTTACAAATTTTTACTACAAACAATGCTCAAATCAATTACTCCCACACCTTCACGAATTATTTAATGAGCTCTTAAAAGGACCCCCTATAAAACAAGAATTCTTAGAGGCAAAAATTATTGTAATCCCTAAAATAGGTAAAGATCCAGCCCAATGCGGAAGCTACAGACCAATTTCACTAAATATACTCAAAAATTCTGGGGAATAGATTAGCCCCATTATTACCTAGGGTGGTCCACCCGGATCAGGTGGGCTTTATTGTCGGTAGAGAAGCGCCAGACAACACCAGGAGAGTGTTGAACCTAATAGAAATAGCCAAAAGAAACAATATTCACTCAATGCTTTTATCACTAGACGCAGAAAAAGCATTCGACAGAATAGATTGGACATTCATGTGGGAAGTGCTAGCCAGGATAGGTCTAGGAGAAGGTTTTATAAGAGGGATACAGACCCTATACATGAACCCAGAAGCATCCATAACATATCAGGGATTCAATTCTAAAAGATTCAAAATAACCAGAGGGACCAGACAAGGCTGCCCACTCTCCCCTCTATTGTTTGCTCTATGCCTAGAACCATTGGCGATTGCGATCAGGAACTGTCCGGACATACAAGGTATAAAAGTAGGCCCCAAGGAATACAAACTCAATCTCTTCGCAGATGATATCCTGCTTTCTATGACAGAACCAACAATTCGCTTACCCAACTTACTCACAAAATTTGGCAACATCTCAGGATTTAAAATCAACACGTCCAAAAGTCTGGCACTCAACATTACAATCCCCAAAAAGGTGAAAGAAAATTTGGACAAACATTTTTCCATTAAATGGGCTCAAAAATACTTGATGTATCTAGGTATTAATATTCCAGGTTCTATAGACCAAGTATATGATGCAGAATTCCCCCAAATCATAAGTAGAATAAAACAGGACATAGAGAAATGGTCATCCTACAAAATATCCTGGCTTGGCAAAATAAACGCAATCAAAATGAATGTTATCCCAAAAATGTTATACTTATTTAGGGCGATCCCGACACCAATTAACTTAACAGCCATAAAAGCACTACAAAAAAACCTCTTCAAATTTACCTGGAATCAAAAAAAAACAAGAGTTAATAAAAATACGATGCACACACACACAACAAGGAGGTCTAGCCTTCCCAAACCTGATTAACTAATATAAAGCCACAAGATTGGCGCAATTGACTAACTGGTACAAGAAAGAAGCCATTCCAACATGGGTCGAGATAGAAAAACAAATCTTAGAGAAAAACCATATAACTTTACCACATACACTATGGCTAAGCGTACACAAAGAATTGAAAACACAAACCCTTACAAACTGCATCCGCAATTCACTGAAAGTTTGGACAGAAATTAATAAAAAATCCCCCCTACTACATGTAGGTTCAGGTTTAACCCCTCTTTGGCAATCCCATAAGGAAGGCCACGTCACCAAAACCTCTCAGATGAAATGGTGGATACAGAAAGACCTGACTATAGTCGCAGACACCTGGACTCTGTCACAAGGGGGCACACTGAACCAAATACCTAGCAACGAATGGATTAATCTAATGATAATCAAACAAACGATATTTCAGAATGCAAAATCAAATAGCCAGAATAGAAAATCAGTATATGAACAGTGCTGCATTAACAACCCTGGAGGCAAGGGCAACATATCGGTTATATATAAACACCTATCTGAGATGTCTAGCACAAACAAGCCACACTATCAGGAGAAGTGGGAATCAGAGTTGCAGATCACACTAGACGATAAACAATGGAGTCAAGTGATCAAACAAGCTAACATATCATAAATATCACCTTGAAAGAGAACGCACTAAAAACAGTAATGAGGTGGTACCTCACACCAGTGAGACTTCGCCACAAACGAAACACACTCTGACAAATGCTATAGGGGTTGTGGACATGTAGGTTCGTTAACTCACATGTTGTGGGGATGTCCCAAAATTAAACATATTTGGCAGGCAACATACAACACGCTAGAAAAATTGTGGGGGAAAATATTAGAGCAAAGGCCAGAAGAAGCGCTATTAGGAGTCCCAAACACAGCACTAACAAAGAGTGAGCAATTCCTGACCAACCAGATATACTTGGCATCTAGATGCATTATAGCCAAACATTGGAAACACACTAACCCTACATTTAAAGAAGTTCTACAGAAAATTGATCACATTCAAACCATGAGCCACTTCTCGGCGGAGTTCGACGTGAGATACAAACGATGGGCCTCCTGCTGGGACATCTGGAAGGTTAGAGGTCCAAAATGAGGTGAGTCTGAGAAAGACTAGATCAGCTACTGAGTTCTTTGCGGTAAATTGGTAAGGGAAAAGAAAGAAATGCAATCTATAAATTCAGAACTGGAAACACAGTGGTGGTAAATGTTTTGGCAAATAAATTTGTTCTTCGAGGATTAACTCTGAGACTCTAATGGAAAACTATTTGGAGGAAAGGGAAAAGAAAATATTCTCATAAGATAGATGTTTTGGCCCCAATACCAACTATAGAGCTCATGACCTAGAAGAGCTACAAGTCATATATTCACATCTGTTAACATACTTGTTTGAACTGTTTATGATAAACCACAGATTTGTTTATTGATGTATAGACACGTTTACACATGTTGTACTGTTGACTAATTCTGTACATTTTGATATACAATGAAAATAAAAAAATAAAAAAAGAAGTTTAAAAAAAAAAAAAAATGACGGCAATGAAATTGTAAGTGAGCTAATGCTGTTTGGTGTATAATAATCAAATAAATAATACATTAATAAATTCATATACTTTACCTATTTTCAAGTAATATATGCAGGAAGCATTGTGTTGAAGAGCTGGCAATCTGTTTTGATGTTGCTGCAGCATTAGTGGTGTGGAGCTGCTGTGTAAGCGTGAGCTGTGTACTTCCGCATTGTATAAGTTATTGTTCTAAAATGGCGGCTAATGTGTGGTATGCGGCTGTGGCGGAATATCCGTAGCCGTTTTGTGGTGTTTTGCGTGTTTCTGGTGGTGTTTTGCGTGCTTATAGTCCTGTAGCCTCGTTTTCGTTTTGTTCGGCGGCCATTTTTTCTTTAGCTTAGGTGATTTTCGGGTGTTTAAACTCAGAAATTTGAACTTAAATCGAGGTGTAACTTTACTTGCAGAGGTCCTGGGTGCACCACCTTGCTGTGGGTAAGCTTTTTATATGTTTGTTGTGTGTATTTATTGTGTTTGTAATGTGTTTGGGGTCGCGCGGGTTGTGTCCTTGTTTTCGAATCACGTATGTGTTTTTCGGCAATTCCGTAGGTGTTTGGTGGTGTTTTGCGTCTTTAGACTGCTGTAGCCTCGTTTTCGTTTGTTTCGGCTGCCATTTTTTCTCTTGCTTAGAGAATTTTTTAGTGTCTAAACTCTTTTATTTTGAGTTAAATTGAGGTGTAACTTCAGTTTTTGAGGTCCTGGATGCTCCCTCTTGCTGTAGGTTAAGCTTTTTATGTATGTGTTGTGTGTATTTATTGTGTTTCATTTTTTCATGTCCGCGGGTTGTACTCGTACTTTTTTGCGAGGGCCACAGTTGCTGGCAAGGAGCGCCTTCGGCGCTTCATGTCAGCAACTTAGGCTCTCACTTTGCAAGGGCAGCAGGATCGCTGCGCGAGCCCGCAAACATGAGCAACGGCTCGCATGCTCACAACTATATGTGAGTGGATATAAAAAGTCTACACACCCCTGTTAAAATGTCAGTTTTCTGTGCTGTAAAAAAATTAGACAAAGATAAATCATTTCAGAACTTTTTCCACCTTTAATGTGACCTATAAACTGTACAACTCAATTGAAAACCATGTTCAGGTCACATTCATATTTATGCCACTTCATAGATCTCCTTTCCTTTAGGATCTATATTTATTTTCTCATACAGTTAGTATATGTAGTTACCATCTTTCTATATCCATTGGTACTTTTTTACACCTTTTTTCCTTTTAGCCTGGAGTTCCTTGTCCCATGTTATACAGGGACTATCTATTTGCTATATATTTGCTATTATCGTCATTCATTCATACCCTCTTATTTGTCTAAGAGGGTAATATTATGTTTGCTTCATCTTTATGCATCATAGCGCTATGATCGCTTTCAAATTGCAGTGCGCAGGGCCGCTCAGTGTCAATTGGTTGCTGTAGTAACGGCAACGTTTAAAAAGAGGGCTAGACGGCTCAGCAGACTCTACCTTGACAAAGACGTCTGATGACGTCGAAACGCGTCGGCCTTTGATGCCTTGCAGCTAAGGGTACGCCGGCGTCCTCTCTACTAACAGTATTGTATTTTAATATTTAGAGGTTGCATGCTTACCCTCCCTGTCCGTTTCCATATGAGTGAATGTTGTTGTCTGGATACTAGTTATATCGAGCACGCAATAGACGGTGCTTAAAGCAATAGCTTGCCTGCTGGCTTCTATTTACTCTCTGTGCATTGTTGTTTCCATATCATGTTAAACTCTGGAATGGAGTATGGGCAAAACAGAAGCTTAATCTTTCTAAGAGAAGAAGCCCAGTAGGGACATTATATATTTATTATAGTCCTATTAAGACAAAAGACTTAAGTGCTCCTAAGTCTGTATTGTGCATTTTTGTGCTATGACCAGGAAACAGATAAACATGGTCTAAATAGATCTTGGCAAACCATTAAGAGAGATATATTTCTACATCCAAAGGACAGATCATTCCAGGCTATTAATATTGTGAACCCCAAAGGGTCACTAATACCCTATATATCCAGAAGCACTACATGTATTTATGTGCATTATATATTTCTGATAATTGCACAGACAGGATTAATTCATTTGGATAAGCCATGCATTTTTTCCTCTGCAATACTGTTAGGTGTGACTTCATGAACCCCTCTATTTAGAGTTTATATTACCAACAAAGTGGTTATATGCTCACACATCAACCAGCCTTTTTATATCTTCTTTTTCCAATCCGGGATTTTTTATATCAATTGTTTTTATGATATCGCCGTGGTTACCCCTTATTAATAAAGACTTTAGTTTATTTTCCCACATTGTACTTAAGATTATCAATTGAAAACCAAACTGAAATCTTTTAGGTAGAGGGAAGAAAAAGTATGCACACCCTTAAACTAATACTTTGTTGAAGCACCTTTTGATTTTATTACAGCACTCGGTCTTTTTGGGTATGAGTCTATCAGCATGGCACATTTTGACTTGGCAAGATTTGCCCACTCTTCTTTGCAGAAACACTCCAAATCTGTCAGATTGCGAGGGCATCTCCTGTGCACAGCCCTCTTCAGATCACCCCACAGATTTTCAATCGGATTCAGGTCTGGCCTCTGGCTGGACCATTCCAAAACTTGAATCTTCTTCTGGTGAAGCCATTCCTTTGTTGATTTGGATGTATGCTTTGGGTCGTTGTCATGCTGAAGTTCCTCTTCATGTTCAGCTTTCTAGCAGAAGCCTGAAGGTTTTGTGACAATATTGACTGGTATTTGGAACTGTTCATAATTCTCTCTATCTTAACTAAGGCCCCAGTTCCAGCTGAAGAAAAACAGCCCCAAAGCATGATGCTGCCACCACCATGCTTCACTGTGGGTATGGTGTTCTTTTGGTGATGTGCAATGTTGTTTTTGCGCCAAACATATCTTTTGGAATTATGGCCAAAAAGTTCAACCTTGGTTTCATCAGATCATAACACATTTTCCCACATGCTTTTAGGAGACTTCAGATGTGTTTTTGCAGAATGTAGCCTGGCTTGGATGTTTTTCTTCGTAAGAAAAGGCTTTTGTCTTGCCACTCTACCCCATAGCCCGGACATATGAAGAATACGGGAGATTGTTGTCACATGTACCACACAGCCAGTACTTGCCAGATATTCCTGCAGCTCCTTTAATGTTGCTGTAGGCCTCTTGGTAGCCTCCCAGACCAGTTTTCTTCTCGTCTTTTCATCAATTTTGGAGGGAGCTCCAGTTCTTGGTAATGTCACTGTTGTGCCATATTTTCTCCACTTGATGATGACGGTCTTCACTGTGTTCCATGGTATATCTAATGCCTTGGAAATTCTTTTGTACCCTTCTCCTGACTGATACCTTTTAACAATGAGATCCCTCTGATGCTTTGGAAGCTCTCTGTGGACCATGGCGTTTGCTGTGGGTTGCGACTAAGAAAATTTCAGGAAAGACCAACTAGAGCAGCTGAACTTTATTTGGGGTTAATCAGAGGCACTTTAAATGACGGTAGGTGTATGCTGACTCCTATTTAACATGATTTGGAATGTGATTGCTTAATTCTGAACACAGCTACATCCCCAGTTATAAGAGGGTGTGCAGACTTATGCAACCACATTATTTTTATTTTTTATTTTTCTTCCCTCCACCTAAAAGATTTCAGTTTGTTTTTCAATTGAGTTGTACAGTTTATAGGTCACATTAAAGGTGGAAAAAGTTCTGAAATTCTTTATCTATGTCTCATTTTTTTACAGCACAGAAACCTGACTTTACATTTTGATGCTTATTTGCATGTCACTACCCAGAACCCTCCCCTTCTTGTTTTGGTGAAGGGGCTTATGTACTGCAATGCAGCTGTAGAACCAGAGAGATCAGACAAATTGCGCTTGATCAGGCATCCCACTTCAGTATTTTTGCCAAGATAATCTTATGGATAAGCCCAACCAAAGAGACATAACAATATGACACAGGAAGATGGAGCCCCTCAGGTAATTTCTGGGAAAAAGCAGAGGTCGAGTACAAGTAGTGCCAAATCTAATTAAGTGCTTGGGCCAAAGTAGAGAAGTTGTCCTGCCGCTGATGTTTCTGGAGGGGGAAGGAAAGTCTGCTGCTGCAAGTAACAATTCAGTATAGGAACCTGGAACATTAGAACTATGAACCAAGGCAAACTAGACGTGGCCAAACATGAGATGACAAGATCAAACATTGAACTGGGAATTAGTGAACTCAAATGGACTGCAATGGGATATTTCATATCAGAAAACAACAAGATACTGTTATCAAGAAATCCACAGAAGAAATGGAGTATCCCTCATAATTAATCAAAGGGTGACCAAAACAGTGCTCGGGGACAACCCAATAAACAACAGAATGATTTCCATTCAAATTCAAGGTAAGCCATTTAACATCACAGTGAATGAAGTCTATACACCAACCATGGATGTCAAAGAGGCCAAAGTTGTCCAATTCTACGAGGATATTAAATACCAAGAAAAGATGCTACACTCACCAAAGGAGACTGAAATGCGAAAGTAGGGAATTAAAATATACAAGGAATAACAAGCATGTTTGTCTTTGGAGTACAAAATGATGCAGGACAGAGATTTGTAGAATTCTCTGCTCATAGTAAATACCCTCTTACAACAGCCTCAGAGATGACTATGCATGGACATCACCAAATGGCCAGATTTTATTTTAATGGTATTCAAGATCTCTTAAGATGGTGACTGCAGCCATGAAATTAAAAGATGTTTGCTTCTGGGGAAGAAAACTATAATAAGTCTGAACAAAAAAAAAAGTAAAAAATAATAAGTAAATATATTACACTATCAACAAAGGTCTGCATAGTTAGAACTTTGATATTCCCAGTTTGAAGATCCGCATAGTTAGAACTATGATATTCCACACAATAAAGGTCCAAGTTATTGCAAAAATCAATATACAGTGGTACCTTGGTTTAGGTCATTAATCTGTTCTGGACAGAACAATGTAAACCGAAAATGATGTATACAGAGGTAGCATTTCCCATTGGAATCAATGTAAATTCAATTGATTCATTCCGGACCCCAGATGTTTCACATTTTCTCACATTTTATTTTGAACAAAACCTTAAAACTAAACAGGCATTACTAAACAACAATAATTACATCAAATAACTTAGAATTTAAAATCACTTTAAATGTACCAAGAGGGCTTGAGGATCCAATGGGATGGTAGGGATGTAGAGGAGAAGGAACAGACAGGTTATTGCTTGGAACAGGCTATATTTTAGCTCATATAGGCACAGGCTGACTCAGAGTGGTGTTGCGATCATTACGGCTTCCACACATGTCGACTTCCGTGCTACAACATAACCCAAGGGAGCGACGTAACCCAAGGCCGAAAATTCCAGAGGAGATGCAATGTAGCCCGAAAACTACGCAACCCCAGGTACCACTGTATATATAACAAAATATAATTATATTGTTATATTATATTGATACTAAAGGTTACATGAAGAGGTTCTTTTTATCTGCTAATGACTTTACATCATGTGATTAATTATCTCTCATGGTGGAGGTGGTAACGTTATTGCTTATCAAATGTTCAAACTCAATTTTTTAACACTTCCACTCAAAATGTTTAAAAAGAGCAAACTGCTGTATCTCTTTAATTTGAATTCTGTATTTTAATTCATTGAAGACTTTGAATTTGGTTTGTAAAGAAAAACATATAATCTTCCTAACTGCCAGCAGTTTTTCCTGTACAAAGTGCTGTTCTTTATTAAAATATCCATGGCTCTAGGCACTGCAAGTGGTATGCAGAATATTCCTGCCACCACATGTAAAGAATAATTGCAGCATATAAGAATGGTACTACAATACAGACATACTATTTCAAAATGACTTCTTAACAGTTGCTTCCTGTCTTGGGTAAACTGTTTAGACTCCCTGTGGCATTTCTAGGTTTCTGCTAAGATTTTCTTGACAATGCTATTGTTTATGAACATGTAACTGAACTTTTAACCTAAAGTACTTTGTCAGGTAAGATCATTTGGAAAAAACGGAAAATGGAAGAGTAATAAAATGTACCACAGTATGTATTTTAATGTCTAATTTTTTCAAATTATTGAATAAAATTTATTCCTGAATAAAATTATTTCTCTGACACAGATTGACCTATATTATAAAATAGAAATCTTAATGAAATCCAATTTGATGCTTAAAATAGCAATTGGTATAACTTGTGAAGCCCATTGAAATACATGATCACCAATGCAGAAATGTCAAGAAGTAAAGTAACAATGTGTTAAATTCATTGGTATACAATATAGATTGAAAAAACTCATGTGACAAGACTACAGCAATATCATAATTGCACCTATACGTATTAACAGAAAAATTAAAGGAGTGACACCTACCATTAGTCGGGTCTTCTTCTCAGGGTATTCACGTTCATTAAGCTGACCAACGAGTAGAAACAAATCTGCAGCCACATAGGGTTTGCACCTGGGGTTGAAAGAAAACAAGCAAATCAATCAGACCATTCAAGAACAAAACCATACTTAAAAAAACATTAAACAACCAAGTGGAACCATATAGGCCCCAAACATACCTTAGAAGACCAAGTGGAAGCATATAGGCCTCAAACATACCTTAGAAGACCAAGTTTGACCATAGGCCCCAAACATACCTTAGAAGACCAAGTGTAACCATAGGCCCCAAACATACTTTAGAAGACCAAGTGGAACTATATAGGCCCCAAACATACCTTAGAAGACCAAGTGTGACCATATAGGCCTCAAACATACCTTAGAAGACCAAGTGTGACCATAGGCCCCAAACATACCTTAGAAGACCAAGTGGAACTATATAGGCCCCAAACATACCTTAGAAGACCAAGTGGAACCATATAGGCCTCAAACATACCTTAGAAGACCAAGTGTGACCATAGGCCCCAAACATACCTTAGAAGACCAAGTGTAACCATAGGCCCCAAACATACCTTAGAAGACCAAGTGGAACTATATAGGCCCCAAACATACCTTAGAAGACCAAGTGTGACCATATAGGCCTCAAACATACCTTAGAAGACCAATCAGCACTGCATAGGCCCAAACCAGTGGATCTTGGGATTCAAGAAAACAACAACATTTAGCTTCTGTTTAGACAACACAATAATCAATGTCAAACAAACATGTTGAATTAGCATATGGATAACCATATGAGCAGTAACGCCAAGCCAAGGCTTCAACAATTGTTACTGACCATTCACACACCTTTCATAGCTCCTTCAATATGCACTCCCACACACCATTCATACTTTACTTACCACTAGTTATTTTTGGTAGTGAGGTGGTGTCATTTCTGAGAACTTTACGTACCCTTGAAGGTGCCTCCAATTCCTTCAAACCAATGCATTCAACCGCTACAGGGCCATGGTGCTTTTTAAATACCTTTTTATCCTCTTCAATGTGGAGAAGCATCTTTCTGGTTCTTTAGTAGTCTTCGTTGTTGTAAGCAGGATTCCTTATAGCTTATTTCACTCTGTTAAATTATGTAGATTAAATTGATGCTAAAGTTGCTGCAGAGCAACAGCACTTGTATAGACATGGAATTCTTGCTTCCCGTAAACAAGTGACAGCAACCCTTGGAAGTGCCTCCAATTCCTTCAAACCACGCCAAGGCTTGTTACTGACCATGCACACACCTTTCATAGCTCCTTCCATATGCACACCCACACACCGTTCATACTTTACTTACCACTAGTTATGTTTGGTAGTGTGAGATGGTGCTGCTTAACGCAGTTTATCTTTGCACACCCTGGGGGTATGCATTCTTTGCTTCAATCACTTGTATTTAAATTTTGCACGGCGATCTTTCAAAGAACAAAACTTCTCAATGGTCTTTTCATTAAAGTCTGGGATCTCGGAAATCAGTTGCTTTTCCATTGAAAGCATCGCCAATGCATTCAACCGCTCCAGGGACATGGTGCTTCTTAAAAAGGTTTTGATCCTCTTCAATGTGGAGAAGCATCTTTCTGATTCTGCAGTGGTCATTGGTGTTGTAATCAGGATTCTTAATAATTTCACTGTCTCTGTGAAATCATTCTGCAGATTAAATTGATGTAAAAGTTTGTGCAGAGCAACAGCACTTGTACAAGCATGAAAATCTGTCTTCCCATACAGAAGTGACAGCTCAGTGCGTAATTGTTCCTTCTTCAGTATTGGATATGCTTGCACGATGTCTTCCAGAGCTTGGGTTGGAAAGCAAGTGTCATGGGTTTTATACAAGTCACTTTGAACAAGTTTGGCACTGACTAGGTGATTTGAAAATGAAAAACGTTCTTTTGCATGAACCACCACTATGTCACATACCTCTCTTGAAAGTTGTCTCAAGGTTGAGATCTCCGCACTCCGTCTGTTGACTGTTACATCGCTCGGCAAACTTGCTTCTATCACTTCAACAGAATTACGGATTTTCTGGATGCTGGCGACAAAGTCTTCTGTGACTTTTTTGATATAAACAGTATCCGTGTCTCGCTTCTGAAGCTGACTATAGAGGATGTCAACATGTGGCATTATTAAATGAAATAATTTAAGGAAGTAAAGGAACTCCCTGTCTTCCAGCATTCCAATGAAACCTGCGGCTTCACGTATAGATGTTGGATCAAAGGTTAGACATGCTTCAATTGTCTGGAAACACTCAAGTAGCGCATCTCTGTTCTCGTAGATGACGTTCACGGTCCTAACGTTGAAGTTCCATCGTGTCGGTGCACCTCTTGGAAGTCTTCTACCAACTACCTCATCCAGAACTCCAGTCCTTTTTGGAGAGCGTGAAAAAAAAGATGGTATGCCGCCTATGTTGGAAAAAAAAACTCGAACTCTTCCAATCCTTGAAACTGCTTTCTCCATTATTAGGTTCAGTTGGTGAGCATAGCAATGGACGTAGTGTGCGTTCGGGTACACGTCTTTTATTTTTCTTTGAACTCCTCCTTGATCTCCACGCATCACACTGGCACCATCGTAGCTTTGAGCTATGAGTTTCTTCTTGTCTTCTGGCTCTGGGAGAACAGTATTCAGTGTTTCCAGCACAACAGCAGCAATCGAGTGTGCATCCGTTGATTTCATTTCCGTGAAGCCATCAAATCTTTCCACCACTTGATGCTTCTTGTCAATGTAGCGATAGACTACAACGCACTGTGTCCTAGCGGAAATATCGGTTGTTTCATCCGCTTGGATTGCCACAAACTGGGCTTCCTTAAGCTCTTGGTGAATCACTTCCTTAATAACTTCATGCATGCAGTCCAGTAGCTCATTCTGCACGGTTTTGGACGTGCCCTTAAACACAGTTGCAGTCTTCAAATGCTGTTGCATTGCACTATCGATACTGCCAACCAAATCCACCAGGCCTCTACACACTCCTGGATTTAGCGATGTTTCACTCTCGCCGTGTCCTCTAAATGCCAGTTCAAAAGCGCCACAAAAGCGAACGCAATCAATTATCTTGGAAAGGATGTACCGGTTATTAGCCACTTCTTCGTTGTGTTTTTGAATGCTGACTTGGTATCCTTGGTCCAGTTGAACAGCAATGTTCGCCTGTCCAAGCATCTCAAACTTGATCCTGTTATCCAAGTGAGCTTTAGAACTTTTGTGTTTCGCCAATTTATCAGCTAGATGTTTGACGTCAGTCACTCCAGTTTTGGTCCAAGCAGCGTCACCACCAAATAGGATGCATGGGAAACAATATAAGGACTTCCTAGAAACGCTTCCAGAAAGCCAGTCGTTCTTCTTGTACCATTCAGTATTGAAAGTACGGATATATTGCTTCCCTCTATCTCTTGCGATTTGCTGCAGATTTATCTCTGGTTGGTCAGCTCCTAACCGTTTTACTTCCACCTTCTCCTCATAAGTTAGGGTCCCGAATGGCTTCACAAGTAGAGAGTCAATAGTATTCATTTCTGATACCAATAGAAGAAAGAGATCACGGTATATTAATTTATATTATGTCACAAAATTACTTTAAAATAACAGTGTGTTGAATTCATTGGTATACATTACAGATTGCAAACCCTCATGTGACAAGACTACATCAACATCAAATTTGCACCTATACGCATGGACAGAAAATTAAAGGCAATGATACTCACCTACAGTTGACTCTCCTTCTCTGGGTATTCACGTCCAGTAAGTCAACCAACGAGTCCAAACAAATCTGCTTCCACAGATAGTTTGCACCTGGGGGGTGATAGAAAACAACAAAAAAAACATTAGAGCGTTTAAGACCCAAACCGTAACTTTTAAAACCTTAAAAGAGCAAGTGTGACCATATAGGCCCCAACCGCACCTTAAAAACCTTAAATAAAAAAGTGGGACCATATAGGCCCCAACCGCACCTTAAAAACCCTAAATAACAAAGTGGGACCATATAGGCCCCAAGCGCACCTTAAAAACCTTAAATAACAAATTGGGACCATATAGGCCCCAACCGCACCTTAAAAACCTTAAATAAAAAAGTGTGACCATATAGGCCCCAACCGCACCTTAAAAACCCTGAATAACAAAGTGGGACCATATAGGGGACCATATAGGCCCCAACCGCACCTTAAAAACCCTAAATAACAAAGTGGGACCATATAGGCCCCAACCGCACCTTAAAAACTCTAAATAACAAAGTGGGACCATATAGGCCAAAATTGTAAAAAATAAATAAATAAAAAAAAAAAAAAATTATATATATATATATATATATATATATGTATATATATATATATATATATATATATATCAATTGATATCAATATATCACAATAAATAAATATATATATATTGTGATCAGGATGGCCGCATATAGCGGTGGTTTCTTGAATGAAGTGCTGATACCGGCTTGAAAGTGCAGCAAATAGGTTTATTTGAAGAAAGAAAATACAGCGGTAGCCGTAGCTCTGCTTAAAATAACGGGAGATAAACGACTATGTCTCCGTGAGGTGGGAAACTGCCACCTTGTGGCCAGGTATATACAGTCCTTTAATCTTGGGAGTCTGCCACCTTGTGGCCAGGAAACAAAGAGTCCTTTAGACTTGGGGTAGTGCCACCTTGTGGCCAGGAAGTAAACAGTCTCTTTACTGGTGAGATTAGGTCCCCACCTTCAGCAACCTCTGGGACACCGCTCCTCTCTGGGACACAGCTCTCCTCTCTGGGACACAGCTCCTCTCGCTCTGTGGGACACAGCTCCTCTCGCTCTGTGGGACACAGCTCCTCTCGCTCTGTGGGACACAGCTCCTCTCGCTCTGTGGGACACAGCTCCTCTCGCTCAGTGGGACACAGCTCCTCTCTCAGTGGGACACAGCTCCTCACTCTGTAACACAGTTGCGGTGAAGCATAGGGCCCGCCCGTCTCTCCCGTATGCTTCACCCCAGGGACCCTTGCATACACAAACTCACTTGTATAAACTTCTCTTTTACTTCACTTCTTCCCTGGGGCATAATACTTCAGCTAGACCGTGCTTAGGCCTTTAAGGCAAAACTCTGCCTGGGAATCCTCACTTATTCCCTTCACTTACTTCGCTTCCTTGGGTCTGAAGTCACTCTTCCAGCTCATACAACTCGCTGTAGTCCCCGTTCTCCCAGTAACAGTCACTTAGGCAATCCTTTACAGGGTAGTTTACAAACTTCACTGTACTTCCACAGCAGATCACCTTCCACTCTGTGCTTGCTTCTCTCAGCAGCACAGCTGCCTAGGGCCTAGTCAGCCCCTACCCCTCCTTTCCATGTCTGCTTTCCAGTCTTTTAAAGGGAAGTTGCTCCAATTAGGAGTTCTTCAGAAGTTTTAACTCCTTCACTTCTGTCAAGAACTCACACTCCACTTGCTTGTCATCACTTCCAAGGAGCAAACGATCACAATATATATATATCAATCAATATATATATATATATATATATATATAAATATATATATATATATATATAGATATCAATCGATACACAGCTCCTCTCTCAGTGGGACACAGCTCCTCTCTCAGTGGGACACAGCTCCTCTCTCAGTGGGACACAGCTCCTCTCGCTCTGTGGGACACAGCTCCTCACTCTGTAACACAGTTGCGGGTGAAGCATAGGGCCCGCCCGTCTCTCCCGTATGCTTCACCCCAGGGACCCTTGCATACACAAACTCACTTGTATAAACTTCTCTTTTACTTCACTTCTTCCCTGGGGCATAATACTTCAGCTAGACCGTGCTTAGGCCTTTAAGGCAAAACTCTGCCTGGGAATCCTCACTTATTCCCTTCACTTACTTGGCTTCCTTGTAACTTCACCTCCTGGGTCTGAAGTCACTCTTCCAGCTCATACAACTCGCTGTAGTCCCCGTTCTCCCAGTAACAGTCACTTAGGCAATCCTTTACAGGGTAGTTTACAAACTTCACTGTACTTCCACAGTAGATCACGTTCCACTCTGTGCTTGCTTCTCTCAGCAGCACAGCTGCCTAGGGCCTAGTCAGCCCCTCCCCCTCCTTTCCATGTCTGCTTTCCAGTCTTTTAAAGGGAAGTTGCTCCAATTAGGAGTTCTTCAGAAGTTTTAACTCCTTCACTTCTGTCAAGAACTCACACTCCACTTGCTTGTCATCACTTACAAGGAGCAAACGATCACACCCCCCCCCCCCCCTCAGCTCAACAACATGGTGTTGGGCGACATGCCGAGAGACCGGACATCCGGTAGGGTCGCTCACCACTCAAGAACTCCTCGCTCTGTGCCGTCCGCATTGAGGTAGCAGGCTGCGATAGTGGCCGCCTGTAAATCCGTCTTCTCATCGCCTTTATCGGGAAGGAGTGAATCCCTCAACTTTGTAGAGCTGTCCTCGAACAGCCTTGCGATGGACTCTGTAGTCACATGTCTGGGTACAGATACAACAATTTCCGTTGCACTCTCTTCGAGCCCGTACTCATTTCCATTCTCTTCATTAACTTCAACTCCCAGGAGATCTACTACAGTCTCAGTGTTTCCCTCGTCATCCCCAACTTCACAGCCATCTTCATTGTCCAACTTAAACATGGCCTGGCGCTTCTGCCGCTCTTCAGTACGACGCTGTTTCATTGCTTCCTGCAGCTTTGCTTTAAGAAGTTGCAGCTTTTCAACTGGCTTTCTCTGAATTCTCTCATCAGTTGTTTCAGCAGACACAACGACAGATACCACATCTGCCTTTAGCTCCTCCTTTCCATCTGCCGTTGTCCCTTTGCGGACGATATTTAGGTTAACTTTCCTCTCAATCACAGGCTTGGCTTTATGCAGGGAGTGCTTCAGAAAACGCTTTTTCCAAACTTCTAGTTCTTTATTTTGCTTTGGTTCATCCAATTTAACAAATGAGCTAACATCAGGGCACAAACAGGGCTTCAAGGAGAGGTCTGCTCCAAGAGCACAGAGCTTTTCCAGCTTGGAAAGCTTTGCTTTATGTTGGTTTGATACCGGATATTTAGATGTCTCCTCAACAGTCTGAGAATCCAGTAGAGGCACAGGGATTTCCTGCTGGATTTCACAAGTAGGATCTACATCTTCACTTACAGGCTTCGGAATGGACTCTGGCTTATCCCCCTGGTCCTCTGAATCCACTGTGTGCCAAGCCCTGGGTGGCTCATCAGAACTCTTGGCTGGCTCACTTCCTCCAACTTTAGTTCCTTCTAATACCTCGCCCGTACATGCCTGTGATGCTTGGGTGGAATTATTTGCATTCCCTTTACATTTTTCTGCTGGAGCAGAGTCTTTTGTTGGTTTAATAAGCTGCAAGTCATTCCCTTCGCAAGATGGCCGACGCTTGAAGAAATCATGAACGCTTTCTGCAGCCACTTCCTTTGCTGCCTCATCCATCAGATATGTAAATTCTTCTTCTTTACCATCAGCAGGGATGATTACAGGGAGTTTTTCATCAAGTGATGGCACATTTTCCGTTGTGCCAATAATTTCAAAGTCCACAGTATTCGTTTCAATAATGTCTACTACATGTTGTACAGTTTCTGCTTCTACAGACAGCTTTGTACTTTCTGCCTCTGCTTGAAGGATGTGATCAACAGGCTTCTGTTGTTCTTCAACCCTCTTTGCATTGTCGCTTTCCTCTGGCACAGGTGTAGCTTCATCTGTTGTTGCAGGTGACTCTTCTAATTGGGGAACCACCGACAACATTTCAGTGGTCTCTTCAGCACACAAGATTTCTATTGCCTCTTCCAGAGCAGTTAATGCTCTTGAAGTTACCTCCACCTCATTGGTTAGAACATTCTCAGTTTTAAGTTTATTTTTATTTGTAGACAACTGAAGTTCCTTTGCTTGCTCTGTTCCTTCAAGACTGGTAACAGCTCTCTTCCCCCTTATCACAGACACAGTGACAGCCTGAATTTGTTCTTCAGTGGATTTCTCAGGTACTGTTTCTTGCTCTTTTGATGAATCCGGAACAGAGGCTTCCATAGATCGTTGAGCATCTAACTCTTCTTGCTTAGCCGCAACAAACTCAACCAGCGTTACTACGGCTGGTTCATCAGAGTCATCATCAAATCCTTCTGCCTGTGCAGCTTGTCCAGCTTCATTTAGTAGCGTGTGCTCCAGTTTTGATACAGGAACAGTCTTTTCTAAGGTTTTCACATCGGACACTGGCCTAGCAACACTTTCTAGCTGGTCTCCATTAGACGCCTCTTTGTCACTTTCACCACTGTCTAACGTCAACAGTGGTATTTGCCGGGGCTTCTGTCGAAATTGAGAGATGTTCTCCTCTTTATCACTGTGTGGCCGATCCCACACCACTGATTCGTTCAGCTTAGGCTTTGGGGGACATTTCCTCCGCTCCCAAATAGGCATCAATTTCTCATTCCTGTAGGACACTGGGTAGTCCTCGAATGTCGGCTTCCTCCGCCATTCAGGGATATACTCGGGCCTCATTTTAACGTGGGCTTGTCTTTGGAGCCTTACAAAACGCTGTTTCTCCTCCTCTAAGGCCATTCTATCTACACCAGCAGGCTCTTTTGTTCTCTCAGCGACCTCTTTGGGGCTCTCAGCGACCTCTTTGGGGCTCTCAGCGACCTCTTTGGGGCTCTCAGCGACCTCTTTGGCTGGATTGGCCGACTCTGCGGGCACTCTCTCTTACTCTGCGGGCACTCTCTCCGACTCTGCGGGCACTCTCTCCGACTCTGCGGGCACTCTCTCCGACTCTGCGGGCACTCTCTCCGCAGCTCCTGCCGTCTCACTCATGGTACTGCACCTGGTGGCTTTTTCCACTCTCTCTTTCCCCTTGTTTACGACTAGGACAGGTTGGGTAGGCCTTCCCTTAACAGGGAAACTGTATCTTAGACTTGGCCCGACAAGTATGTCTCTTGGGTAGCGATACGCTTGTCTGGCAAAAAAATTCCAGGGGTGCGCTCTCTGTACTTTCTTTCCTCCTATACGGTCAAGGATCTCCTCTTTCAGGGTGCAATAATTGGTTGCCATTTCTTCAGGCAAAACCCCATACGCTTCCTGTGCTTCTCCACACAGATAGGGACCCAGGACTGTGGCCCAGTGCTGTTTAGGCCAACCTTCCCTGGTAGCAATCTTCTCAAAATTCAGGAGGTAGGTTTCTACATCATCCTGAGCTGTCATTTTCTTTAGAAAGCAATTAGGGTTCATAACCCTGCTGGATTTTGAATCCACATTGTTCTCTATAGATCTCAGTCGCTGCAGCTGCACTTTCTGTGCTTCTAAAGACTCTCTCATTTGGACCCTGTCGACTTCCATTTGTCTCTGCCATTTTTCTGTGGCCTCTCTAAATCTTGCAGCTACCTCTCCAGAACCTTTATCTTCCTCTTTTGTGGCTTGGATGCTATCCTCTGCAATCATTTCACTCTTTTCTGCCTGGCTCTGACCCAGCTTAGCAGCCAGCACTCTGTTCAACTCGACCTGCTGCTTGTTCCTCACCCGCTGGGCTTATATAAAAACTTGGGCCTCCTCCATATTTATGCTGTACGGTGGGCTGTCTTCTTCAACACAGACATTTTTCAATCCCACTTCTGACACCAGTGTGATCAGGATGGCCGCATATAGAGGTGGTTTCTTGAATGAAGTGCTGATACCGGCTTGAAAGTGCAGCAAATAGGTTTATTTGAAGAAAGAAAATACAGCGGTAGCCGTAGCTCTGCTTAAAATAACGGGAGATAAACGACTCTGTCTCCGTAAGGTGGGTAACTGCCACCTTGTGTCCAGGTATATACAGTCCTTTAATCTTGGGAGTCTGCCACCTTGTGGCCAGGAAACAAAGAGTCCTTTAGACTTGGGGTAGTGCCACCTTGTGGCCAGGAAGTATACAGTCTCTTTACTGGTGAGATTAGGTCCCCACCTTCAGCAACCTCTGGGACACCGCTCCTCTCTGGGTCACAGCTCCTCTCCCTCTGTGGGACACAGCTCTTCTCGCTCTGTGGGACACAGCTCCTCTCGCTCTGTGGGACACAGCTCCTCTCTCAGTGGGACACAGCTCCTCTCTCAGTGGGACACAGCTCCTCTCTCAGTGGGACACAGCTCCTCTCGCTCTGTGGGACACAGCTCCTCACTCTGTAACACAGTTGCGGGTGAAGCATAGGGCCCGCCCGTCTCTCCCGTATGCTTCACCCCAGGGACCCTTGCATACACAAACTCACTTGTATAAACTTCTCTTTTACTTCACTTCTTCCCTGGGGCATAATACTTCAGCTAGACCGTGCTTAGGCCTTTAAGGCAAAACTCTGCCTGGGAATCCTCACTTATTCCCTTCACTTACTTGGCTTCCTTGTAACTTCACCTCCTGGGTCTGAAGTCACTCTTCCAGCTCATACAACTCGCTGTAGTCCCCGTTCTCCCAGTAACAGTCACTTAGGCAATCCTTTACAGGGTAGTTTACAAACTTCACTGTACTTCCACAGTAGATCACGTTCCACTCTGTGCTTGCTTCTCTCAGCAGCACAGCTGCCTAGGGCCTAGTCAGCCCCTCCCCCTCCTTTCCATGTCTGCTTTCCAGTCTTTTAAAGGGAAGTTGCTCCAATTAGGAGTTCTTCAGAAGTTTTAACTCCTTCACTTCTGTCAAGAACTCACACTCCACTTGCTTGTCATCACTTCCAAGGAGCAAACGATCACAATATATATATATCAATCAATATATATATATATATATATATATATAAATATATATATATATATATATAGATATCAATCGATATATCTATCAATCAGTATATATATATATATATATATATATATATATATATATATAAATATATATAAATATATATATATATAAATATATATAAATATATATATATATAAATATATATATATATATATATATTATATATATATATATATATATATATATATATATATCACACATAAAAAATACACATAAATATACATAAACATATACATAAAACAATATATATTAATTGATATTTATTATTTGATTAATTGATGTACTTTATTACTTATTATATTATATTGTTCATGTATTTCTATTACACATTATTTTTTTATACATATTACAGTGCTATTTTTTGGCTATACATGTTACAGGATATTATCCTGTAACATGTATATCACATAAAATAGCCCTGTAATATGTATAACACATACAGGGTCAAACAAGTTCACACTAACCTTTTTTACTCTTACAGGCTTCCATACCTGCTTGCTGATTTGCTAATTTTTTAAAGACTCTCATTGGTTGAAATCGATGTCAATCAAAAAATTCAGCCAATCAGAGTCCTTCAAAAATTAGTATATAAAGCAGACCGTGGGAAAAAATCAATTAATCGCGGGTGGGGCTCCTTCTAGGAGGAGCTCTGTTAGTTTGTTGTTTTTTTTTTTTAGAGCGTCAGGTTTTTTTTGGTGGAGGCCTCTTTCAATGGGCCAGAATGGATGGATGGACAATGGCTTCAATCAAGATTGGATTATTTTTGGACAATGGCTTCAATCAAGATAGGATTATTTATTTGTCCAGTGGCTTCAATCAACATTGGATTATTTGACAAGTGGCTTCAATCAACATTGGATTATTTATTTGACCAGTGGCTTCAATCAACATTGCATTATTTGACATGGGCTTCAATCAACATTGGATTATTTTCATGACTATATCCAGGTCATAGAGGACAGAAGGCCAACGCTGGAGGGGTCAATTTGACAGGTAAGTATGTGCTGTTGTTTATTTTATTTTTATTATTGTTTGTTTAAAGCTGTTTACTTTATTTGTATATTTGTAATAATGTGTTTACTGTATTGTTTTTCCCTTACCTTATTTTTATTTTATCTTTAAAAGTGACAGGCACATGTACATGCCTGTTACGTCTAAAAATGGAATAAAAATAGGGGGGGGGTGCTAGGTAGTTGGATCAGGGTGGGGTCGGTCACGCTCAGGCCAGGCGCCCATCGGTCGGTCGGTGACCGCGTAGGCCACGATCAGGGGTGGCACAGGCCTCATGGGGGTGAACATCCACCCCCATGTGGCCTGTGCAACCCCGCTCACCTCCCGAATACCCCGATCACCGTGATCGGGGTAATCGGGCGGTGTCATAGCATAGGCCACATCGGGGTGGTGGTGATCGGGCCTCGGGGGTGGCACAGGGCGGCGACATGGAGGTGATCAGGGGTGGCACAGGCCTCATCAAGGGGGTGATCCGATCACCCCCATGTGGGCCTGTGCCACCCCGCTCACCACCCGACTACCCCGATCCCGTGATCGGGGTAATCGGGCGGTGGCATCGCATAGGGCAGGCCTGATCGGGGGTGGCACAGGCCACATGGGGGTGATGGCTGGGGGTAGCAACAGGCATTGCAGGCCTAGGGTCGTCGGTGGTAGGTAAGTTGGTGGGTGGCTGGGTAGGTGGCAGGCCAGGCAGGCATAGTGGGGTAACTGGTCACCCCTACCTTTTATTAGGGGCTACTAGGGGTTTGGTTTGGCCAGGGGCAGGGCAGGTGCCAGGCAGGTAGACTTACTGTGTTAGGTTGGGCAGATGTGAGTAGTTTCAGCCAGGGAGGTCTCTCTCAGTCTCAGCGTGAGCAGGGTCAGGAAACAGAAAGGGGGAAGGGACAGGCAACTGGTGGTTTTATTCACTGTATCAGTCAATCAAAAAGTAAACTCGAGGCCCTATTAGCTGGCGGGCGCTCAGGGCTAACGGTCTGGGTGGGTTTAGATTGTTCTCTTAGCAACTGTACAACCTTCCATCATTGATTGGTCAATGATGGAAGACTGTCAGTCATTAATTGATACATTTATGACCGCCCATGCATATCGTCACTGTAATGGTGGGCGGCATGCATTAACGGTCAGGGGGCCAGGCCAGGACTCATTGAAGAGAAGAGAAGAGTCTAAAGGTTAGTGTACTAGTGTAATATGATCACACAGGGTGCAGGGGGCTACAATAGATACACAGCAGCATTAGTTAATGTAGCGCAAGGGTTATCTTAAAGTGACAGTGTCCCTGGGAATATTTTACTAACTTTACTTCATTTTATTACTGTATTAAGACTTGAATGATGATGTACACCTTATATTTAATTGTTTTTGGGTTATTACTAATACATTGTTGTGTTTTTTTATTGCACGGTCATGAAAATATTTGGTAGGGCGTTTGCCCTGACACCCCAATGGACGGGCCGCCCCTGGAATCATTAACAGTTTTACTATTAATCCTTTGAATTCAATTTTATATATTCAAAAGTTTACTAGTATCTTATTCCCAATAAGCATTTAATTGTTAAATTCCACTGGTTATTCAGTAAATGATATGTGATAAACATTAGCCTTATTAAATTGCCAATTGAATAGGGCTCTATTTAAGCACAGAGCATATTTTTTTACAGAAGTTTTTAGTTAGTGAACTTCTATCCAAAAGCAAGGCCTTCACTAACTAAAAACTGCACAGAAAGAGGTCTTTATGGACCTCCATGGCACATAATATTAATCCCTATACAATTGGCGGCCCAACAGACCCCCATGATATGCTAAGCTATGACCATGATGATCCTTATGGACCTCCATGGCAACGAAAGTTAATATCTATACCATGCGGTCTTCAGAGACCCCAATGACACCTTTCCTACAACCACAGGGGTCCATATTTGACCCCTATTGACCATAACCCCCTTGGGGGTCCATAAGGACCCCATAGTGCCTAACAGTAAATCCATAGATAATCATTACATAACAAAATTCCACCGGTAAGAGGGGAAAATACACATTACCGATAATTTTCAGTGGGCATTTCCATGTTGATTGAATAATCTGTTCTCCTCTTTCTCCCCCATGACACCCTTCCTACAACCACAGGGGGCAAAATTTGTCTCTTATTGAACTTAACATGCTTGCACTAAATACAAAAAAATCACTACATAGCAAAATTCCACCTGTGAGAGGGGAAAATATATATTGCCTGTCCTTTTCAGTGGGCACTTCTATGTTGATTGAAGAATCTGTCCTCTTCTTTCTTGATTGAAGCTCCTGTTACACATCTTCAGCCCATGGGCTTCAATCAAGAAAGAAGAGGACAGATCATTCAATCAACATGGAAATGCCTGTATATCCAGCTTTGAAGAAACCTGCTCATTGATGATTGTAGCTGGAAAGCCTCAAAAGGCTGGATAATGCCTCCCCCCCCCCTTGCAAATGTACTTTTTGTTTGAATGTATATGTTTTGTGTCAGGAGCTATAGCTTTCCTAATGGAACCCAATAGTGGGTTATGGTAATAGGAAGGGTACCATAAGAATCCCTGTGGTATAGGGGTTAACCTCAAATGCAAAAGTTTAGTATTCCATTGGGGTATATTGGGACCCCCATGGTATAGGGGTTACAAGTAGGTGTAATGGGGCACCACAATGGGAATTTGTTCTTAGATTGTAAGTTCTTATGAGGGTCATCATCTGCTCCTGTACCAGTGTATATTTATTAGTGTGCTAGCTTTACTTTTTTGTATTTTTTCAAATGTTCTCCATGTATTTATTGTACTTCTAGTGCTAGGTAAATCTCATAGTGGTCTATAATAAAATATAATATAATAATAATACACAAAGCATTAAACTGTCACTGTTGTGCATCCGGTGTTGGCGATATCACTTGGATCAGTAGATATATAATAGAAATAATATTTGAATGCAAATGGACTCATTCTGTGGTTCCAGAAAATTAAGTTGATGGGAAGCAACAGTTTTAAAGTGCAAGTTCTACCTAAATGTATGTTTATTTTGTATTAAAGACCACAACTAGAGAAGATTAACTATATATATAATAGTTATGGAAACTACCTAGTTTGTCATTTACTCCATGTTTGAGGAGGGTGGGAAGATTTTGTTTCATTACTGTCATTGCTAATTAGGGTTCTGAGCTGTGACATCTGTTCGAGTCAATGTGGTCAACAAAGCATTCAAGGGCCAAGCAAGTTGACGCTGCAGTTCTAAATAGTCTTAAAACACATATAGAGCAATACAAAACAAGTGATAAAACACAGATTTTGACTTGTATAACTCTGCTCCTTCATACAAGAGTGATCTGTATTTAGGTAGAACTTCACCTTTAAGAATATCATACGCTTTTGACATGTGTTAGCCTATGAGATTTTATGGATTCCATTTATGGGACTTGCTAAGAGACAAAGTCAAAGTGAGTTGACCAGGCTGTTTTAATGATTTCTTGGGACACTGAACAGAGCACAAAGTCACCATGTATATAGACAATGGACTGGATTGGGAACATACATTTGACACACAAAGAAAATTGTGAGGAGACTGGAAGAGCAGGCGACTACACAGTTCAGTGTGGAACAGCAGACTAAAGTATGCTTGCTGCATTTCCTATTAGTTTCAATAAAGTTTAAACATTTTTTACTTCATTTTTTCCATGCAAAAAATAAGTTTATAATTTTTAAACGCTCTTTTAAATGCATGAAAAAACATTGTTTTGCATGTACCTTTAAATCTCACACCTATATCCAGTGGTGTAGCAAATAATTCAAGTTTCAAATTAATTTATCAGCAAGGACTGGGTAGCAGCGGGCCTTACAAAGAACCTGGCATTCCTCGAGCAATTCCCCATAGTGGCGGCGGTTCACATATGGGGCTCGGAGTTTCGGGACTATCGGGCGTTATTCTTTAGAGATAACATGACGGTGGTGCAGGCAGTGAACAGCCTCACAGCGACGTCAATCCCGGTAGTGCGACTTATTCGTCATTTGGTGCTATGCTGCCTACGCCTGAATATATGGTTTCAGGCCAGGCACATGCCGGGTTTGGAGAACTGTATTGCTGACTCCCATTCTCGATTCCAGGAGGAGCGGTTCATGGCATTGGCCCCACGGGCGAACCAGCGGGTCGAGACCGTTCCCGGGGAGCTTTGGGAGCTTGGAGCGGTTAGGTTACAAGACTCATCAGACAGTCTGTTGCCCCAGCGACGTGGGCTGCGTACAGAAGAGTGTGGTCTACGTAGGAGGAAAAAACACTAGGTATCCTACTTTGGTTCCTGTTGCGATGCGTCGAGGAAGGTGAGTCAAAAGCCGTAGTCAGGCGACTGGTCACAGATCTGGCTTTCATGTTTAAGTTGGCTGGAAAGAGGGACCTAATGAAAGACTTCATAGTACGCAAGGTCATACAAGGCATGTTTAACGGTGATCGCAGGCAGGATGGTAGACGGCCGATCACCTTTTCCCTGTTACTGCAGCTGGCGCAGGTGTTGTTGGTAACTTGCAGGGCCCCTTTTGAATCTCTGCTGTTCCATACATCTTTTTACCTGGGGTTCTTCGGAGAATTTCGAATAGGGGAGTTGGTTGCGAATAGTAAACACGGTTCCGGGAGTTTGCAGTTAGTGGATAACTGTCTGAGGGAAGACACGGTAGTACTGAGGTTGCAGAGGTAAAAAAATGGACCATATTGGTAAAGGAAAAGAGGTGGTACTGCACAGAGTTGGCACGGAGTGTTGCCACAATGTTTTTGTGGAGGAGTACCTTAATCAGCGACCGGTGGGACGGTGTTCGCTGATGATTCATGCCAATGGTATGGAATTCCCCCTTCAAGACTTCTCCCCAGGAGTGAGATGGTTAAGCACCTTAAAAAGCTTGGGTGTGGCTGCAATCAAGACCTGTTTCTGCCTCCAGGTGGAGAGTTGTTTGACAAAGCTGGAGTGTTGTGGAAGTGTGCAGGGCTGCTGTCAGCGGCCGCACTGAAAGCTAATGGACCAAAGCCAGAAGCTTTGAAGAGAGAGCCTGCAGATAAGAGGAACAGAAAGTCCTGGAAGGTGATGACCGAAGGAGGGATCTGCATAGGAAAGAGAGTCCGGAGATACAGAGCCTGAGAGAGAGGTGAGAGAGAAAGACACCTCTGCTGCCTATGTTTGGACTGTATGTTTGCACTTATATGTAAGACAGTGAGGGAACTACAGTTTAGTTATGCAGGGCTTCAATGAGAAGCTAGGGTTTTGTTTCTACCTTCAGTTTTATGTTATATGCTGTCAAACAAATCAGTAAAGTGTGGTTAAATATTTAAAGAGCTCCTGCGTCCTCCATTTTATTGAAAAACAAGGCACGGATCCTCAGAGTGACAGTGAATCTCTCATAGTAGCCATTCGATACAAGGAGTTCGAAACAGTCGGTACGAACGAGTTATTGGGGAAGGATAAGTTACACTTAACCCAAATCAGCTTGGAGCTCCTCATGTTAGATTTCAGGGAGAGTATTGCGCAAGCCTTAGCTTTAATAGACAGCAGAGGGGGGGATCGCAGTCATAGGAGGGGTCCCTCGCTTGCTCTGTGGCAGGAGGTGAGTTGCCTGGCCAACTGGCCTATGTGGGCGTGGCCCTACCTCACGGGGCGTACTTAGCATAAGCATTGGGGCCTTGGGCAGGGCCCAAGGCATGAGGTCATTGTCCGTGGCCGGGCTCCTCCCCCTTGCATTTATGTAAATATATATATACAGTATTTATGTTATTGTTATTTGGTTATGTATTAATAAAGCCGTGGCCCGTGTTTTCTCCCAATCAGTAGTCGTCTCCATTATTTACCATCTAAGCCTGAATGGATCATGCCTGGGTCAAAATATAGAGAGAAACTCAATGATATATAGACAGGCAGGAGGAATCATTCTTTAAACCCTTTATAACTTAAATGTGCCTGAAGAGCATAGATATACATAGTTTGAACCAATGGGTCATGTAGAGATTATATAGAGTGAATACATGGAGTCTATAATGCATTATCAGTAGATGCAATATGGTTCAATAAGATAACAGATTGCCTGGTAGTTTTGTAATAATTTTTACAATATATGAATAAAATGCTGTTGCATAACCATAACAACATAGTTTTTGACCACTTTATCTGTAGCTATTGAAAGTGCCATGCTTAGTTTAGACATGTTCACTATACTAGCACTGGTGTCAAAATATTCCAGATTCTGTATCTCAGTGAAGGGTTGAATTAACCTCTGCTGCCTAGTCACTGACTGAGACTTTCAGTCAATTAGCATACCTGAAACTCTGGTTGCATCATAATGTGCATAGTGAACATCACAATTCCTTCTCAGTATAAATAGGTCCCCACCGCCACAGTTCCTGATCATTCAGCCTTGGTCTCTTCTAGTAAACTCTAACGGATCTGGGCAGGGCTGCTATGCAGACATGGCTGGGGGAAGTAATTCTGGGATTAAGATTGTCTCCTCCAGGGCCCAACTGCAGAACCTCACTTACCATGTATATCACCTGCAAAAAGAACTGAGCAAGATGGTGCCAGAGCCTTCACATATATATCTCCAGTGTTGAAGAAGCTTTCCCTGGTATTGTCCTGTAATGGAAAAGGGGTAGATTTACTGAAGGGCTGACTATCTAGGCTAAACTTTCAGAGCAATTGAAATGTTTCTCCTTTATTCTCCTTTTGTCATATTCTACCATTTCTGTCAGCAACTGACATGAATGTGTGTGTGGGTGTGAGGAGTTGGCTAAGATCATGATCTCACAGGTGTCATTCACAGACTTCTTTGGGATCCATCTTTCAGTGCTGGGGACTTTCACCCCTTACTAACTCAAACTGAAGGGCTGTTATTTGGGCAGTACATCCCGATAAGTCTTGTAGACTGTATAAACTGCTGATTCTACCCCAATATGAAGCACTCTGGATGGATTTGGAATTTAGAATGTTTCTTTATTGCTGGTCATATGGGTTTGACAGGGAACCATTAACTTTCCTAATCCCCAACTTTACAGCAATGACATTGACTTATCTTTCCACTTCCCTCCCCTTCTAAGAGTGAGGGAATTGAGGGAGAGACAAATGTTTTTTCCTTCATCCTACCTTTTAACAGATGAATGCAGGGGAGGCTGGTGAAATTTTGAAGTTGGTGGGTCAGAATCTCCCCCTATACACTACATCTTGGACCCTTACCCAGATTATACCCACACTGACCTTCTTTAAGGATTTGATCACATTTTGTCTGTGTGAATATATTATAGGGTTTACCCAAAAGTATTGTCTATTAACATATTTACACAGTCTGTTTGGGTAAACCACACCAGATGCTACATTTAATTTACAACAGTATGATCTAGACCTATGCATAACAATGCTGCCTCCATAACAATGCAGTACATTTCTGAATTGTCTCTTTACACACAGACATTCAGCCTTATTAAATTGTGATTCGGCCAATTGAAAAGGGCACTATATAAGCACATAGCATATTTTTTTTACAAAAGTTTTTAGTTAGTGAAGACCTTTCTTTTGGATAGAAGTTCACTAACTAAAAACTTCTGTAAAAAAATATGCTCTGTGCTTATACACAGCTTTTATGCAAAGCCAAGGTTGGATTATACACAGGCTGGAAATCCTATCCACGGACATCCGTTTCAAGGTTACTGCCTATCATCAGTGTGGAGCGGGATATATTTATACACGTATACATCTAAACACACACACGTGTATATATATATTTGTAGTTGGGCCCCCCCCTCCTACTGCAGCTGTGGTGCACCAGGTGCTGCACCATATTCTGGCCTGTGCTGCTGTGGTATGCCAGGTGCTGCAATTTAATCTTGCCCGAGAAAAGGTCAAAAAATAACAATACTTAATGGCTTAGATTAGAAAATGCCTGGCGAATTTTGGTTTTGGAATCTGATATGCAACGGCTATAACAGTTGGATCTCCAGCGTCCCATGGCTTTGATAATGTGAGGGGGAGTCTGGTTTTTGGAGGCTGAGGAAGCTGCTCCTATTCTAAATGAGTGACCGGAATATTTAGATGGGTTGAGATCGAGTCTGGATAGAACGATACGAATGTAATGGATGAAGGACGTTGTAGTAAGGGGATGATGAGTTGGTCTGAGGGACAGATGGAGATTTCGAAGGATGGTAACTGGGCATGTGAGATTGTGCGTAGGATAGTATGTGATGGTGACAGGAGAGATGCCTGTCTTGGTGGAGTGTAAGATAAGGGAGCAGGTGTCTACCATGAATGATAAGTCATTTTTGGTTAAGTAGCGTGCTTGGTTGAGAGAAGTAGTAAACTCGCTTGGGCGGAGGAAACCGTAACATGCCATAGTGGAGGCTGCTCGAATAGTGAGGGAAGTGCTTGGACCGAAAGGATCGTGGGAGAGAAAGGAGATGATTTGTTTGAGGATGTCGCCAGTGATGGGGAGTCTGCAGGTACTTGGTGCGTGAGCTTCCCTCCTGAGGCCTTTGAGGAATAGTTTAATGGGAGGTGCGACAATGAAAAAATCGGTGATGAGGTGAACCTGTGAGAGGTGAAATTGGACGCCTGTGAGATAGGTTCTGATAGTGGATAGTCAGTGTGATAGGAGGTGAAATGTGGTAGTTTGCCATAAACAGGGAAAAGATATGCCAAACACGGTTATAGATCACTTTGGTGTTTGGAGCATGTCCGTTTTCCATAGTTTAGCGGGCTTGAATGAGAAGAGTGTCTATGCTGGGATTTGTGGTAGATGTTTGGCAGGATTGATGCTGCGAAAGTTTGGAGGTGATGAATCGAATTTCTGGGGATCGTGGGCTTCGAGTGATGAACTAGTGGGACGGGTGAGAAAAAAGTGACCGTTTATTCCAGTCGACCAGGAAGATTTTCCACACGGATAAGTCATTGAGGCATTCTTTGCTGAAGGTAATTGAGCGATGATGGTTTGCTTTTGGTAAATCCGATAGTAGATGGCTGAGAAAGGGTCTTCCTTGAGTTAAAATGAGTGTGGCGTAGTTGAAAATGGAAGAGGAGGCTCTGGAGTTCCTTAAGCATAAGTGAGGTTGTCATGGTTGCCTGGTGGATGAGCGTTTGAAGCCGGTTTAGTTTATTTTCGGGTAACTTGGACTCCATTAACTCAGTGTTTAGGATCATACCTAGGAATTCAAGTTGGTAGGTCGGTCCTTCGTTCTTGTCCTAAGCGTAAGGGATGATTAGTTGGTCAAAAAGGAGTGTAACCTTGGAGAAGCTGGAACATGAAGTGTTGGGTGGCTCAATAAAGTCAACGAGATAGTGTATGACGTTCTAATCTGAGCTTATTTAGGAATATCCAGCAAAGTGCTTTGGCAAAACGGTCAAATATTTTCGGGCTGCTTTTGGAACTAAAAATGAGTCTGACTGCAAAGTAGTAGGCATTGTCCCACTTGATGCCATGTAGGTGCTACAGGTTGGGCCGAATTGGTAATTGCTTAAAGGCATCTTTGATATCAGCTTTAGAGAGCCAGCATCTGGAACCATAGGACAGAATGGTGGTGATGGCATGGAATACTCCTCGGATAGGATTAATGAATTGATGCTTGGTACGAGACGGGCGTGGGGAGCTGACAGGTCTATGATGAGCCTTTTCTTGAAAGAGTACTTTGTTGTAGCGACTCCAAGAGGATTGATCCACCATATTGGGAATGGAGGAGTGTCGTTTGAACCCAGTATTTAGCCGTTGGAGACCTCAGACGCTAGGAGTTCTTTCACTACTGCAGGTTCCTGCACTGCGGAAAGTAAATTATCGCATGTATAGGTAACCTGAGGCAATGCTTGCACCCCGATGTGAAACCCTCTGGTGAATCCGGTGAAGAGATGGAATTTGAAGTGGCCAGATTGGTGGTCATGAAGATACTGTGAGAATAACGGGAGATTAAGGGTTAATTGTCATTTGGGGTTAGTGATTGAGGGACAAATAGGTTTGGTGTGTGCCTTGTGGCATACAGAACAGACGTGTAGTAGCCTACAAGCAGAAAAATTACACCCGCGAGTGTTAAAATTGTTGCAGATGGGCATATTTCCTAAGTAGTGCACTGGGCGGTCCCTAGATGGGTTTGCGAGGGGCTGTGATTCGCTAAGTGACACAGAAGGTGTTGATGACGGAAGGCCAGGTTGGGGAGTAATGTTTGGGCAGAAGGTTGAGTTGTGCATAGGGGACTGGCAAAATTGATAAACGGGACAGTGCACAGCAGCGAAGTGGAGGCAGAAGAGGCCATGGTCCAGAACGGACAAGTTGGTGTGATAATTGTATACTGCGGACGCTTTTGCGGCGATGGACCGATGATAATCAATATATGTGAATCCTCCGTAACCGTATGCCAAGTCCACCACAAGATGGAGGTATTCGTCAAGTTCCTGGTGCCTGTGGAGGTGCACAGAGCAGAGTATATTGCAGTAGATCCCGAATGCCAAGACAAGCTCCCTCACAGTGAGCTTGCGGATTAAACGAGGATCTTTTGATTTGACAGTGACCGATATGTTTCCCTGGGTGAAGGTACACGGCTCGGACAAATCAGCAGTTGATAGAAGAATGGAGACCAGGTTCACTTTCTTCCCCTCGATAATGTCCCTCCTGAGATGAGGAGAGATGAAATGGGAGGGTAGAATAGTTGGAGAACTTTGCAAAGTCTCGGTGGGTGGAGCAGGAAGGGCCAGGAGCGCCGAAGCAGGTGGTGGATTTTCGTAGCCGGACATCCTATTTTGGAGCGCCTGAACGGCGAAAGTCAGATCCGTTATCATACAGTGGAGTTGCTGGTATTGATCGACTGGCGGGTTGACAGGTGCAGATTCGACTCTTGGGACTGATTGAAGCAGATTGAATAACTCCAATTTTCTCACCGATGCAGGGTATGGAATTCCTCAGCTGGAAAGCTCCTGCATAAGCCATGGGACTGTCCAATGCCTGGGAGAAGCAGGGCTTGGTGGAGAGGAATAAGGTCTAGCCGGAGAAGACGCAGCGACCAAAAGGATTGATTTCAGCATCTGATGGACGGGGTCTGTCTATAGGTGATTTCCTGCTCCCCCTTAGAATTTTAAAAATACCTTTTTTTTTTTCTTCCCTTGAGCTGCTAAAGCACACAACTAATGGTTTGTCAAAGGAGCAAATCAACATTCATCTATGATATGTTCTAGGTTCAACCAGCTGAATTTTGTCTCTGTGTTTCACTCTCTTACACTGTAGTTCTCTACACAATGTTCTTCTCTGATATTCTATTTACACAAAGAGGTTAATCAACCAATAAGGTTTAATAAATGGCCTCAAATACAGTTACAATGAGATGCAGCACATGAACCCAATAGAGAGAATAACTCAGCCCCATAGTTTTAATACCCCAAGTAACGTATAGATTGCAACAGATCTGATTACAACAGATGTTGCTCTATGATGAGTCCTTTGATCCAATATCTGTCTAGTGAGTTCCTTGACAAACATCTTCAATCATGACTTGACTGGTTGAAAACAGAACATTATTAACAGCTTGTCTTGACTCTCCCTTAAACAACTATAATCAACGTGACTTTAGTAAGAGTTAACAGAAGCATCATGTGTGCAAATATTTATCGCCAAGAAGCCAAGTCGCCACTTCATGCAATGTGAAAAGAAATCAGTATGGAACTACTTATACGAAACATCTGTTATTTCTGGGTCCAATTGACATTTAGTTTTGAAACCTATTTTTAAGGAGTGCAGTAATACTTTTTTTTATTGCATTTGGAATGTTTTTCATTTTCTAAACTTATTAATATACATATTTTGTGGGCATGGGATAGGAAAGGAAGGAATTTGTGAATGCTAATCAATTCACCCAACACAAAAGAAAATTACATTTGCATTAAATTCATGGCAAAATGTAGAACCAGCGTAATAATCTGTATATAAATATTATTTAGCGGTTTTAATCAAGTGAAATGCTTATGTCAGCGTTAAGACCTCAACTTTTATTAATTGTATTGCCTCCTTGCAAAATTGTTTAGGTTTTAAGGTATGCTGTTTTTAGCTCACAATATTCTTGTCACCCATTCTGGATCGCTACCTTGTCGTGGTAAAGGGACTTGTTTATTTCCCTGAAGCTGAGTTAAACCATGTTGGGTCACCCAAGATGGGCAGGTCATAGCAGAGAGGTCAGACAAATCACAGTCCACTGGAGAAGAACTGTCAACCCACTCCAGTATCTTTGCCAAAAAAAACATATGGATGAGCACAACCAGACACAAATTTACCTGGCGTGATGCATCCATTTGGTCACCAAGAGTTGGACATGACTGAAGGACTGAACAACAACAACATTCTTGTTAAAGGACCACAGTAGTAAAATAGGGGTTTAACTTGATTATTTAATAAATGTTTGGCAGTAAAATCAGTATTTAAAGAATAAAAACAAGGTTCATTGAAAGTCCATAAAACAATACATTTTAAAAGTAAATTTTAAGAGCTCAACAATGTAACAGGTACATAGTTTCTTGCTCCCTGTTACACAGTCAGAGGAGATGGTGGGACCCAAGCCCACATTATTACAGGGGGGAGGGAAGTTAAGACTGGCCCCAGGGGAAAGGCCTGGAAGGAGGTAGCAGTCGCAGTCAGTGAGGTTTTTTATGCTCATAAAGATGTTAGGTTTGTATGGTCTTGTCCTCCTCATATATAGAGTTGTTTTTTAAGACAATTCATAGATGGTATATGACTCCGGTAAAAATGAGAAAGTTGAATTCTTATATAGATAACTTATGATGGAAAGGCTGTGGCCAGGAAGGCTCAGCCATTCATCTCTGGTGGGGTTGTCATAAAGTTAAAGATTATTGGAATATAGTCTCTACCGAATTGACCAATGTGTTAGGGAAACCAATTTTGTGTACCCCATCAGTGGTACTGTTTCTTATGAATCTTGATTACTTATCTATTGAGGATAAATTTATGTTTTTTTCATATTCTATTGGTAGCGAAATCTCTGTTGGTTAAGTATTGGAACAAACAAAACGTTCCCTCATGGTCTGAGTTGGAAAGTGGTATAGATCATAATAGAGAGTTAACGAGTTGCCCAAAGAATGTGTCTTTGCATAATAGGAACAGGACCTTTAAATGGTCTAAATGGGAAAAATATTCAAATGCAAGGTACATTAAGGAATAACTAATAATTTGGTTTACATCTGCACCCACGAGTTGGCTGAGAAGTAAATTTCCCGTATTAGATTACAGTATATCATTTGTAAAAATTATTATTGGTCATTGGAATCATGTGTGTGTGGCTGATTTATATCTGATCTTTACCAGAATTGGATTTTCCAATTTAGTGTTTTTGTGTTTTATGACTGTATATATGTATTGTTGATTATTGTATTGTTTGACATTTAAGAAAAAAAAAAAGATAGAAGCTCACATCAATCAAGAGAACAAATGGAGACTAAGGCTGCAGGCAGTACCTTGTCCAACATGCTCCAGGAGAGAAGGAGGAGCCCAGGAAAGGATCCCAGGGCCCGGGGGTAGAGGAGGAGGACTCACAAATAATGTGGTCAGTGCAGGGACTGGCAGGACCTTCAGCCACACCTGTGGATCCAGGGCAGCACCTCCCCCCACCAGGCCTCAGTTGTCTTCAGTCTGAGGAGGCTCCACAGGGAGGCGAGGAGGCACTACCAGGAGGTTGAATCCTACATGGGCAGTCTGTTCAGGGTGTGCAGAACCAGAGCATGGACATCACCCAGCATACTCTGGTTCCAAGCACTGCCTCCCCCACCCGAAGTGGCCTCCCCTGCACACCCACAGCCTGGCCACTCCTTGCCTCACTCTATGCCTCTGCCTTCACCGCTGCTGCTGGCTCCAGGGGGTGGCTCCCCCTGCAACTTTCCCTAGACTAGGGCATGGGTGCAGTGGCATGGGGGCTGAGAGCCCTGTAGCATGGTGGAGGAGGAGATAGAGGCACCTGAGATTTGTCCTTCTCAATAACCCTCAGTGACAATCTATTGGTTCAAGTGTTGACATAACCTAGCCTGGCTACAGATTATAGGAGCATGGCCTATGTGACCCCTAATCATATGGTCCATGATCCTCTTCTCTTTGGACACGTAGGGCTATGTTTAACATTTCCACAATTGATGGTCACCAAGGAATGCTGTTGAGAAGAGATGGTGCAGTCCTTATTTTTGTTTTTCCCCTAGGAATATTTTGTATTTCTTTTTCTTTTTAGGCACAATTCAGGTCTGTGAAGGCATCCTCTTCATCCACAAGCAGTGCTATCAAATAATGTGAGTTCTACTCACAGCTCTACTACACAGTTGCTATCAGATAGCCATTCCATCAATGACATACCCCTAGCAGAATGATCTCATCTGCCATTTTTTGGCAATAACACCTATTTCTTGTTAAGTTCAACTCTTAGCAATGCAGAGTCAAAGTCCAAAACGGCTCATTTATTCCAAGGCAGCATTAATACATGTGTTACTATCTACTAGAGAGATGGTGATAGTACTTTGGCCGCAGTGTCTGTGGTCACAACTATATCATTCCTTCTGAGATACCACATCATCACTCATGGTAATGGCAAGTGATATAAGGTAAATTGGTTTATTGTTACAGTTACAGTATTTCCCACTGCACTGTACATACAGATTTTTATAGATATTTGTTTTTCTCCTGCTATGCCTTTTTTAGCTTATGACCACATTTTTCTAACACACTTTATGTGTGTAATTGAATTAGATTACAAAATCCAGTATTTTCAGCATCTGTGTGATGTAACAGATGAAGACATGATACACATATGACATATGTTCTTTACTGGTTACTTCTATTATATGGACATTTTAATGATGATATTTTTCTTTATCTGATTCTAGCTACTGTGGTGTAATGACCAGTTTTACCTTGACCCTCTTTAGGTTTTGCCGTTTGTTCCAGCCTCTTGTCCTTTCAGATCCACCCACACCACACCTATTATATTAATGCACGATCGGATATTTTTTTTTACTGTGTGTGTATTCAATAAAGGATGTTTTTGTTACACCGTTATCTGTGTGTTCCTCATGTTAATGGATTTGTGGCATCAACATACATAAGACCAACATACATAATTCCATATTTTGTTTAATGATAATGGTCATCATCCTTTCATGGCATCCCTTCATGCATTGTATGATCCAGAATATTCCAGTGAAACAAGCATGGTTTACAAGTGATCACATGTCATAATCAATCCAATATGCGTTCACACACTTATTTCAATGTTCTCATCCCTTTTTTGTAAAGCATGGATGAACAAAATCATTACTAATTATTGTGAGTTAATACTTTGATACAGATACATTGTGACACTGATGGGCCTTACCATTCCACTGAAGGGTTGTGAAAAATCTGCCCCTGTTTACTGTCCTGGGAGTCAAGTTGAATTATCCACCCCAGATTTTTTGGGGGCTCCTACGCCCATCGGTATACATGTTGCCACCTGCACAGTAGCAATGGGGCGGGACTTTCCAGAAAAGGGCTAGCCAAACATATTGAGGTGAGACCAAATTATGCATTTCGATGATTTGTATATTTAATTTTATTCATAAAATGACGGTCAATAAAATCTGAAGCCATGGCAAGGGTGTTTACAATGTTAAGCTTTTTATACTCTAAGGACCGTCGACGCTCATTGCGAGCCTCACCTCGAGTGTCCTTTGGCTCCTCTCTCTATTTTTTTAAATACTAATTAATGAATTAATTGAATAATAAATTAATATAGTTTACCTTTTCTAATTAATATATGTAAAAATCAATAGCCTGAAGAGGTAACAATCTCTTTTTGTTGTCCTGCAGCATATAATGTCCAGTTGGACTGTTGCTGGCCTGAGGAGATATTTTTATGAAAGTCCCAACTGTGCATTAGAAACAGGCTGCGTGCGCGAGGGCAAACAGTTGGTTTATTTGTGTAAAGCGCTACTTTAGATGCATAATGTTGTTAGTGGCAAGTTAGGATTGTAAAATAGCATTTGCTGTCCTTTGTAATAGTGTATTTTGTACCTTGTTCGTTTGTGGGTGAAAGTGGTACGCGTTTGGCAGTGTTTTGCGAGGTCCTGGGTTGTGTAGCCTCGTTTTCATTTTTTGGGCTGCCATTTTTTTGCTTGCTTAGCTTTTCGAGTGGCGAAACTCGGCAAAATCAAATTAAATTCACGTTCCACCTCACTCCCACATGCGGTGTGTAATATTTTAGTTGTATTTTTTCTAAGTCCCGCGTCTCATAATTATTTAAAGTCCAGCGTTCGTCAACTGCTTGCAGCCTAAGGCCAACCCCTCATCTCCTAAGTATTTGGAGGCTAAGTCCAGCGTGTTTCATTGCATCCACTGCTCACCTCGCTTCGCGAGGCTCGCAGGCAATGAGCACCTTTGGTGCTCATCACCTAAGTGCTGCAAGATTTTTCCTTTTTTTTCGTTGAGCGCGGTTCGGACGTTAAGTTCGGATTTTTTGCGGCTCATATTTTTTTTCATGCACTTTTTTGTGCTACGGGTCTTGCAGTGTGAATTGTGTATTTGAGTTTTGTGTTGATTTGTAGTCCCGCAGGTCGTAGGTATGATGTTAAAGTCGTGCAGGGTTGTACGGCGCTCATCTCCACCAGCGCAAGGAGCGCCTTTGGAGCTCCTTGTCTGGTCGCAACCGCGGCCCTCGACAAATTATTATCTGTTGTTCAGTCCTTCACATGTGTCCGACTCTCTGTGACTCTATGGACTGCAGCACATTTAGCTAGGTTCTGTTCCACAAGGTTTGCATGCCACTTAGCAATCCACAAGAGGACCAGGGGAACATACACCACACTAATGTAAATTGATGAATACCAAAACATAATGGGAGGTCACCAAATGGGAATGGGTATACATCTTGGCACATAGTCACCAGCAATGGCGTGCGACTTTCCAGGATGGGCATAGCAGAGATTATGCCTGATGGAGGTGAATTGACTGTTGATCCATGTGCCTTTGCACAGCCTCCATGTGTTTTTGCGGCCCCTTCTGATGGGTTAGAGTAGAGTAGATTAGATATCACATCCATCAGCTATACAGCTGTTAGCACATGTTAAAGGATACTCATGATATCAGCAATAGAGGAAAATAACCATTAATAAGGAGAGGACACAAAGGTCAGCATATTGCGGTCAGGATCACATGCTTCACTAGTGCATATATTAATGCTGGCTGTCATTAACATGCCATTATGAGACTTTTCTGGTCCACCGCCATAGCGGTATTAGTCTACATTTAAGCTAACAACAATTGTGTCTCAAATATCTTGCTGCTTAATTACTGTTGTTGTGCCCATGAATCACAGTGATTTTTTCAGCTTCATGGATTTAATGATGCATCCATCTATCCCTTGTTAATTCCATGAAGCTGACATGTCAGTGTCCTTGTTGGTCATCATGTACATGTGTAGTGTGTGTGATGTTGATGTATGTGATATTCACCTGACATGGAGGCTGAGTCCTGCTGCGCCACCAGGCCTGAAGCTCCAGCGGCTGGCACCTTACTCAGAAGGTCCTTGGTGACCCTCTCCCACTCATTATAGCACACAGTCACATTCTTCTCCTCCTTGGTCATCATCCTCCTCACCTTGGCCCTGATGTCGTCAAAACGGTTCTTGACAGACCTCACATCCCTTGGCTCTGTTTCCACTGCTGTAACCTCAGACACTACCTCCTTCCATGCCTGGGGCCCTGGTCTAACTTCCCTCCCCCTGTAAGGATCATGGGACAGCCACGGATAGAACCAAGGAGGACCACATAATTGTTGGCCCTGTGCTTGCCCTTAGCCTCTTGCCTTGTCCCTGAGGCCTGTCCCTCCCCCTAACTACCACCTCAACTTGGATAAGGCCCCTCCCCCTATGTCCCTCTTTTATGTGTGCCTGGTGCTAGGGCCACCCTGCCACCTTTCACCTCCTCCTCTCCACAATCCTCCACTTCCTCCACCTCCTCCTGCTTCTCCTCCTCCTCCTGCTCCTCCGCCACCTCCTCTTCTCCGCCACTCCCAACCTCCTCCTCTCCCCACTCTTCTCCTCCACTCCTACCCAGGGCCACCTCTCTATTCTCTCTTTACTCCTCGCCTCTCCTCATCTCCCCATCCCCTCCTCTCCCCTTCTCTATCCTCCCTCCAGTGTTACTGTAAATATATGATGTAAATAAAATGTGTGTATTATGTGCATTTAATAACTGTTGGGGCATGGCAGATGGGGGATGGGATGTGTGTGTGTGTGTGTGTGTGGGGGGGGGGGGGGTATGGAGTGACCTAGCTCTATGTGTGGTCTTCAAATGATGTGTATTGCAATTGTGTTTAATGTGCAAATATGTGCAATCAAGGATTAAGTGTAAAATCCTAAATAGTATAATAGAAATAAACAAAACCGCAAATTACTACTCTCAAAATACTCCTATTCTCTCTCTCACTGAAAAACCTCCAACTCCGGGACCTGTATGCTACTTAGAAAATACAACACAGTCAATGCATGGGCGAGTGGAAAGCAACTTTATAATCTTCCTCTTTCAATCATCTGCAGCCTAGACCGCTTTCTATTGGCCGAGAGGCCTGTGTCGAACTACGTTATACCGCGTTTGGGTGGTAATGGCCAATCACATCTGGGCCAGCCCTTTAATAGTTTGCTTGCGCGGAAAGGGTTTACAGACTTGGTCGCGGCATGATTGAATGTAATAGCTCTGTAACTCTGCAGAATTTCAAGCCCGCAGGCTTTGTGGGTGTACTGGTGCCGCTACAGAAATGTAATGTTGTAATGCGTAATTCGTAGTCAGTGTCAAAAGTCAATGGAAAAGTATACCATAATTTTCAGCTCCGGCTTGCTGCAGTGACTCGTAGTAGTTCTCTCGCAATGTTTTAGGGGTGGGTGATTAACATAGCTCGGTAGAAATTTCGGTGCTACTACAGCACTTATAATTGCGTTTGCCGGGATTAGCTTTGGGCCCTTACTTAGGGCCTCATTCTATTATCGGCCGTAGGAGATGCGGGGCCGCAAGGACCGGCCGCAAGCTATTTGCCTATTCTATTCCCTTCCGGCCGGGGATTCCGGCAGGCTTGCGGCCGGCGCCTTGCTATCCCTTGCGACCGCACACGCCGGAGGAAAGCCTTTGATCTTAAACGGCCGCAAGAGATTCGGCCGCAAGAAAATCCTGGTTGCTATTCAATTGCTCCGGGAACCTTCTCTGCAAGGCTAAAACCGAGCCGCAGCTTACTTGCAGCAAAAAGGTCCCGCAGGCACACAATTAAGCACATTTTAAAGCCATAATAAAGCCATCCTGCACTCTGAGGAGAATATAAAGTGATTGTAGGTGTTAGCATTAATAGCACAACATTCCCCTACACTCAAATCCGTAAATAATTTTTTTTTAAATTTATGTCACATATCCATGTAAAAAGTCCAGAGGGCTTCGAGCACCTCAGACCCGCCCACGCTGCGGCCGGAAAATAAACAGTTAATGTAATCTCTGATTTGGGCTGATGTGCAGGCTTGAGAGGGGGTTGCTATTAATCCTCATGTCCCCCATTATGATCCCTAGCATTTACAGAGCTTTACAGTGCCGTCTTGAATTTGTTTTGGCATTTTAAGATTTCTGAGCTTACGGCCGGTTGCAAGATATACGGCCGGCCGTAAGGAGATAGCCTTGCGGCGCCGTATAATTGAATTGCAAGGTAACGGGAGCCCCGCAAGGAATCGCAGCTTTGCGGCAGATTTACGGCCGATAATAGAATGACGGCCTTATTGTTTAGAAAATCCTAGTTCATAGTGATTCTTTAATTGTAACCTACAACATATATAACAAAAAAAATTGAAATGAGGTACTACACATGAACGCAAGAGGTTTACAATCCTTAAGAAAAGGATACCACTTATTACTAAAGTTTTGAATTCTAGAATCTTTGTTTTCCACTGTGTCTGATATATCAATAACAAATTGTTCTTTCAGCTCTGATTTAAGTCTATATACAGTTGGAGGTAAGGCATTCAACTTTCAATCCATTATAAAGAAAAATAATAAATAATCTCTGGATCAAAAAATCTTATTTAAGATTAGCACATTCTACCTTTAAATTAATTATCCTTGAGATACAACATTGTAAATATTGTCAAAACATTGTTACTTGTGGACAAGACCAAAAGAAATGTTCTAAATCAGAATTAAAACGTACATTTTGTGCAGTCATTTGCAATTGCAGGAAAAAATTATCAAGCAAATGTTAAATTGTGTCTCTTTTAGTAATTTTGTTTCTTTTAGTCTCATGGGTAAAGTCAATTTGTTAATTGTTGCACTTTTTCAGTACACCATAATTAAAAGATGTCTTTATTACGTATTTTCTTGCTTTATATGACTTCTTATACAAATCTGGTATAACCATTGCTTGTTCACAACTCTTCTTTAATTCAGAGATAAAACTTAAAGAATGCACATTTTCATAGTAATACTTTTTTGGTAATCATATTTATCTATATTATTATTCATTTATCATTATTTATTTATTGCTGGAAGGTAACACTGGTACCATTACATAAACAATACATATTATTGAAAATATGTTACTTTCGAGACTAGATTGCCCATAAATGGAAGTTTATACTCTAGCACCCTACAGATAGGGTTCCCTGGTGGTCCTGAGTTAGGCTTCCACCGCTGTTTGATTCCAAGTCAGGAAACCAAGAGGTCATACCACCCTGAAGCCAAGCAGAGTTGGGCCTGATCAGTACTGGGATGGGAGACCACCTAGGAATACTAGGAGCTGTATGCTGTGGCCTGCTAGAGAAGGACCTGGCAACCCACTCCAGTATCTCTGCCATGGACATAAAGATGTTGTGGTGTGTTATGGCCCAGGAGGTCACGGAAAGTCGGAAACAACTGAACAAAAAAACAAAAAACCTGCAGATACATTTCCACACTAAAACTGTATCTTTAAATAATCATGGCAACATTGGACCATTTGCTGTTCAGTCCTTTAGTCGTGGATATGGATGCATCATGCCAGACACATCTGTCTGTATTTATGGTTGTGCCAATCCATAAAGTTTTCTTGGCAAAGATACTGGAGTGATTTGTCAGTTCTTTTTAAGGTGCACCACGATTTGCCTGATCCCTCTGCTATGACCTGCCCATCATGTGTGACCCTACATGGTGTAGATCACAGCTGCATTGAAGTACACAAGCCCCTTCACTATGACAAGGTAGTGATCCAGAATGATTTAAATTGACCTTACTTACTTTTAAATCATTGATCCTAGATCTACAGTGCCTTGCAAAAGTATTCACCCCTTGGCCTTTTTTCGTGTTTTGTTGCCTCACAACCTGGAATTAACATGGATTGTTTGACAATTTGCATCATTTAATTTAGAGAACATGCCCACAACTTTGTAGATGTTTTTTTTATATTATTTTTTTATTGTGAAACAAACAACAAATAGGCCAAAATAACAGAAAAAGTCAATGTGCATAATTATTACCCCCCCTAAAGTAAATACTTTGTAGAGCCACCTTTTGTAGCAATCACAGCTCCAAGTCACTTTGGATAAGTCTCTTGCCACATCTTACTACTGGGATTTTTGCCCATTCCTCCTTGCAAAACTGCTCCAGCCCCTTTAAGTTCGATGGTTTGCGCTTGTGAACAGCAATCTTTAAGTCTGACCATAGATTTTCTATTGGGTTGAGGTCTGGGCTTTGACTTGGCAATTCCAACACATTTACATGTGTCCCTTTAAACCACTCAAGTGTTGCTTTAGCAGTGTGTTTGGGGTCATTGTCCTCCTGGAAGGTAAACCTCTGTCCTAGCCTCAAATCACGCACAGAGTGCTACAGGTTTTGCTCAAGAATATCCCTGTATTTAGCACCATCCATCTTTCCCTCAACTCTGACCAGTTTCCCAGTCTCTGCTGCTGAAAAACATCCCCACAGATGTTGCCACCGCCATGTTTCACTGTGGGGATGGTGTTCTTTGGGTGATGTGATGTGTTGGGTTTGCGCCAAACATAACGTTTTCTTTGATGGCCGAAAAAAGTTCAATTCTTTTCTCATCAGACATTTCTCATCCATACATTTTGGGAGTCTCCCACATGCCTTTTCACAAACTCAAAACATGCAATTTTGTTTTTTGCTGAAAGTAATTGCTTTCTTCTGGCCACTCTGCCATAAAGCCCAACTCTATGGAGCGTACATCTTATTGTTGTCCTATGTACAGATACTCCAGTCTCTGCTGTACAACTCTCCAGCTCCTCTCTGTGCTGCCTCTCTGATTAATGCCCTCCTTGTCCAGTCCGTGTGTTTTGGTGGGCAGGCATCTCTTGGCAGGTTTGCTGTTGCACCATGTTCTTTCCATTTGGTTATGTTAGGTTTAATGGTGCTCCTGGGGATCATCAAAGATTTTGATATTTTTTTATAACCTAACCCTGACTTGTACTTCTCAACAACATTGTCCCTTACTTGTTTGGAGAGTTCCTTGGTCTTCATGGCAGTGTTTGGTTAGTGGTGCCTCTTGCTTAGGTGATGCAGCCTCTGGGGCCTTAACAAAAAGATGTGTATATGTAATGACAGTTCATGTGACACTTAGATTACACACAGGTGGACATCATTTCACTAATTATGTGACTTCTGAAGGTAATTGGTTGCACCAGAGCTTTTTATGGGCTTCATAACAAAGGGGGTGAATACATACGCACATGCCAATTTTCTGTTTTCTATTTCTAAAAAATAGTTTTATGTATCTATTTTTCTAATTTCACTTTACCAACTTAGACTATTGTGTTCTGATCCATCACATGAAATTCAGATTAACAAAACATTAAACTTAAGGCTGTAATGTAACAAAATAGGTAAAACGTCAAGGGGGGTGAATACTTTTGCAAGGCACTGTATCTAGGGAATTATTTAGGAAGCATCTATCAAGACTTCAGTGATTGATTGTAATAATGGAGCATTATTTGACGATTGTCTTGACTATTGCTTGGTGAAAATGGAGGCTCCTATCTGCAGTGCACAACTACTATAAAAATGGCCTAAGGATGCGTTAATACAAGCATCATATGTACAACCATTCAGAGCCAATAAGTCACATCACCACTTCATATCAGTATGGAACCATAGCAAACATCTGAAATTGATTTTTCAAACCTTTTGACATTTCCTTTAAACCATACTTTTTAGAAGTGCTGCATTTTTTATTGCATTTACAAAGTTTTCATCCATATTTTGCAGACATGGGTAGAAGGGAGAGGAATTTATGAATACAAATCAATTTATCAAATAAACAGAAAATTGCATTTGCATTCAATATATGCCACAAATATGGAACCAGTGTTTTTACCAGGTTTTTAACTAAACTATTACCAGATGTTTACATTCTTGCATTTGAAAATGAGAAAATAAGATACCCAGCTGTTTTATTTATGTTATATCTTTCAGTATCAAAAATAAGCAATAAATTGTTTTATTTCTGCTGATTATTTTACTCATTTATGTTTATGTTCTCTTTGCACACTAGGTTTGCTTTTATTGCTATATTGTTTTAGCTCACATATTATTACTTGTTGTTAAGTGCATAACTGGTGACCTACATTAATAAACATGCATGCAAATTATATGTTCATGTGGTAGTAATGCAATATTTTATAGGAAATATCAGCTGTTCAGTATAAAGATACAGCTACACAACCACTGAAGGAGCCATGTTAACTGTACCTATCCTCGCACTCCTGGGAAAATAGAACTGAAAAAGCTCCATAACAACTGGAGGTAGTTACAGATTATGGGATGCCACCATGACAGCCATTACTATTATTATCAATAATATTAATAATATTAGTATTAATGTATGCCTGCTATGATATTTGAGATGATTGAAATTGGGTCCTATCCTGTTATGCTGGCGCAGCACAAGGCAGAAGCAGTGGCAGCAGTATCATAAAGTCAAGGCTTAGGTAAACTGTTAGGGTGAGGGTTAGGGTTAGTTCAAGGGTTAGGCTAACATTATAAGCTTAGAACACCTCTCACATATCGGCAAAGCTGCAAAATATCGGCAGCGCCATCCAGTGGTTGGAGGCCGCACTGCACTGCAGTCTCGGCAACATAACAGGCTAGATCCTGAAATTGTTTCTAGTTATATTATATTTTTTGCCATTGCATTACTTATCTACAAACACTGGTATATTGTGTCAACTCTGCTCTGACCATTGGTGTTGGGGGTAAAATAATTCTGTGGGGACTGAAACATATTGAAAAATCTGTGGGGGTGATATCACCCCCACATCTTCTCTGGTTCCTACACCCATGGCTGATATGATCCCTCCTCTCTCTGCCCCATTTGCTTCCTCACTTTCTATGTCTTTATCTGTGCTTTCTCTCTATATCCATCTGACTAACACTAATCCTCTTTCTCTTACAGAAGCCAGTTTAACTGTAATTTGCCTCTGCACTTCTGGGAAATTGAGATCACTCCCCTCCCTCACTGCTCCTCTTTTATTTGCTCCTAATTTGTCTTACTTCATTAAGTCATACAAATTACCTGCACCTGATTCCCAACCTATTATAGCCTACCTGATTAACCCCCCACCCCTTCACACTACCTTTATCCAGTTGTGTTATTACACACCCATGACCATTATACAATTCTGGCCCATGGCACCAACTTCGGCAATAAATGTATTATAATTTCCCTACCTTAACCTACCTTTAACCAACTTTATTTTATTTCTTATTTTGTACTGTTTTACAGTTCTGCACTTCTGTCTAACTGTATACATGTTTTAAGTGTCTTCTATTCTATCACTCTCAACCTTTACTCCTTTCATAGCCCATCCAAATCCTTATCTGTTATTCTTGCTCAGATGTCTACTTCTATCACTACCTTTAGATTCAGACTTTCAGTCTTGTAAGGTGCTTTGGGAAAAAGCACAATGTACGTTTGGACAGGTCTGTAGAGTGAAACCATAAACATTTTTGAAAGGAGAGACAAATTCAACATATTGCTACAAGACCTCTATTATATTAGGTGATGTGAGCTGCCTAAGAACATAAAGCACAAGTGTAACCAGCAGCTTCCTCTCTCCACTAACACAGAGATGCGAATGGTAAACTAGTTTTATAACTTTTAAATAGATAGTTAATCTTCTATGACTGATCTCTAACATAAAGGAAACTTATTTGTAGGTGGAACTTGCCCTTTAATATTGAATATTGCTTTTCAAAATAATTGAATGGAAAGCCTCTTCTGCTCGCGGTGGTCATTGTGAGCCCCGCAATGAGCGTTTTCAGCACTCATTGCATGGCTCACAATGAGCGCCTTTGGCGCTCATTGCGACTCTTTCCTCCCGGCTACTGTACAGGCCTCACATTGTAGGTTTCATTAACCTGCAAGTTTTGTGCTTGGGAATGGCACGTGTCTGTTTCCACCATCCCCCCCCCCTTCCCTGTGTGTTTCACCTCTGTGTGTTTGCTGTATGTTTGCGTATTAGGCGCTGACTGCTGTTGGTTTTATTTTCAAAGTCCTGCATGCCTGGCGTTGTTGGTGTAAGTGTTACTGTCTTTGCCGTTGTGTATTTTCTAAGTCCCGCTTGCCTGACTTTGCTCAGCCTTGTTTTCAGTTTTATAATTTTTACGTTTTTAATCTACCATTTTTTCCTCGCTTAGCTGATTTTGGATTGATGAAAAAAACAAAATATGTCTCAAATTCGCTTGCATCCTCACTCCCAGGCTTCCTGGCTCTCCCCCTGTGCTGTGTGTGAGTGTTATTATTTTTGTTATATTATTTTGTTTGTTTTTCGGATTTTTAGACTTAAGCACTTGGCATGCAGTTACAACCCTCGCAGTCGCATGAAACTGTTCAACGCCTAAGTCTCGCGTGCCTCAACTGCTCGCCTGGCTTTGCGAGGCGAGGGGTGCAATGAGCGCTCGTTACAGCCTAAGTCGTGCGTACGTCAACGGCTTGCCTCACTTCGCGAGGCTCGCAAAGTGTTACCAACATTGTAAGCGTTCCCCACACTGACAACTATATACTGTGTGTGATATATATATATATATATATATATATATATATATGAATTATTTGAGGATGGAGAGATGGGCCAGGATGATGATGAGCAAGGATAACAAATGATAGAAGAAGAATAATGACAAAAGTGAACGGTAGATTATGGTGGAGGGTAATGATAAATAATTTGGTATTATGAGGAATGATAATGGTGAAACAGAGTAAGAAAGGATGAGGGAAGGGAAGAGAATGAGTAGTAATGGGGGATGATGATGAAAGACATTGCGAGAGGATTGGACGGATGATAATAAAAGACATTAGGAGGGTATGATGATGAAAGAGAAAAGGAGAGGATAAGAAAACAATGATGAAAGAGAATGCAATTTTAGCAAAGTTGATATCTTTCAATGGCTAACAGAGTCGGACTGGTTTGTAAGCTTTCAATGTCATAGTGTTTTTATCAACGTTACACTCCTGAAATGTGAAATACCTGCAGTATATATAGGTAAGCTAAAGGCAGCTTGACATTGATCAGACTGGTTTACACTATTATATCATGAATAAAGGATGTCTTTGATCCACTCAGTGTGAAAAGTTTGCTAAGTGTTACATGCAGAGTCTCTATAGGAAGCAGATGGTCCTGTGATGTTGATGATGCATTTCACAGAGGAGATAATTCACTTAATAAGCAATAATGTGACAAGTGAAAGAGAATGTGAGAATAGGATGATGATGAAAGTGATTGGGAAAAGATTATGCAGATAAGCAATGGTGGAGGATAATGGTGAAACATTATTAATGATGCTAACAATATAAGATAAAGGAAATATATGAGTGCCCCTATGTATATGAGTTTTTGTCAGCCCTGGCCCTTAAAATGTCAATTAATAATCATATTAAAATTAGCCATTTTTTAAAATCCTTTGCTATCATGTATTACATAAATTGGCTAATTTTAATATGATTATTAATAATATTTGACTTTGTAGATTTATACTACCAACCTATGTTTGAAATGTGATTTAGGTGTTTAATCGACAGAGATGAATATTATATTCCAGTGACCCACTTTTATAGAACAACCTTACTTCAACCCAAAAAGTTGAATCGAGGTTCAATAAGAATATTGAAACTCTTGCTCAACCCGCCAAAAGCCAAAATCTCATAGTAAGGATTATAATAATAATTTGTAAATTAAGTCATCTTAAACTAAGAAATCTTGAACTAAGAGTTCTATATGTTTATATGTTTATTGTTTATCTAAAATAATTATCTTCAGGAAAATATGATAAATGTTCTGCATGTATGTGGATTGTGTATCCTCTCAAATATTCAGTCCAAAGTTTATAAAATAAATATTGTACAGAGTATTATGTAATATGTAATATTGTTTTTTATTACATTTTTTTATTTTTTGTTTGTCTTATACAAATAGGAGATAGCATTTTCTCTTTTAAATAAAGTACATACTGTATATACCGTATTTACACGAGTATAAGCCGACCCGAGTATAAGCATAGGCACCAATTTTACCACAAAATACTGGGAAAACTTAGTGACTCGAGTATAAGCCGAGGGTGGAAAATGTGCTGCCCCCTGTGTCCCTCTTGTGCCCTCTGCGTCCCCCTCTTGTGTGTCCTCTGTGCCCCTTTCTTGTGTCCCCCCTCACTCTCGCCTGTGTCTGTTCTCCCCTCTCCCTCCCTTGTGTCTCTTCTCCCCTCTCCCCCCCCTACTCAACCTCCCTCCTCAATCCCCATTCTCATCCTAAACCTCCCTCCTCAACCTCTCTCCTCAGCCCCCCTCCTCAACCTCAACCCCCTCCTCAACCTCAACCCCCCATCCTCATCCTCAACCCCCCCCATCCTCTTCCTCAACCCGCCCATTCACAACCCTCCTTCTCATCCTCAACAACCCCATCCTCATCCTCAACCCCCCCACCCTTAACCCCCATCCTCATCCTAAACCCCCATCCTCATCCTAAACCCCCCTCCTCAACCTCTCTCTTCAGCCCCCCTCCTCAACCTGAACCACCCTCCTCAACCTCAAACCCCCCATCCTCATCCTCAACCCCCCATCCTCATCCTCAACCCCCACCATCCACAACCCCCCTCCTCATCCTCAACCCCCCATCCTTATCCTCAACCCCCCCAATCCTAAATACCCTTTCTCACTTTACCCCTCTAAATACCTCTCCCTTTCCCCTCACTTACCTCCATCTGCAGCTGCTCCTCCGCACTCCTTCTGGCTGCGTCTTGACCCGGCCAATGCTAATGACGTGGCGAGCATGTGACGTCACGTCATTAGCATATGCCGGGTCCCGACACAGACGGAAGGAGCGCAGAGGAGCAGCTGCAGATGGAGGTAAGTGAGGGGAAATGGAGAGGAGGAGGTATTTAGAGGGGTAAAGTGAGGAGGGGGGTTGAGGATGAGGAGGGGGGTTGAGGATGAGGATGTGGGAGTTGATAATGTTAAGGGAGGTGGAGGGAAAGAGCCACGGGGGGGGGTTAGAGAACCACGGGGGGTTAGAGAGTCACGGGGGGGTTAGAGAGACACGGGGGGGGGGGAGAGTGACTCGAGTATAAGCTGAGGGCCCCTTTTCAGCATTAAAAAAAGGGCTGAAAAACTCGAGTATATACGGTAAGTATGAAACAAATGATATATTATTATGTTATTGTCTTAAAATCGGTGAAATAAGTTTTACGTTTATCTTGTTAGGCATGTATTAGAGTTGCCATTTTTTATATATTTTTATTATTTGTTTAGTCTTATGTTCTGCCATATAATTATAGATTGTCTGGCAGTTTAGACAAAGAGAGATACAGAAGTCTGTAATACAGTAATGATTTCATGGAACTCTGTAGATTTAAGAAAGTTGCACATTTGTTAGTCAATTGACATATGTTGGCAATTTTACGTAGCCTCAGATCAACCCTCGTGTACAATTTTCTTATGCAGATACTTTCATAAATAATAAATATTGTATCTAGTATTTACTCTTTATGGAACATTTACATTTTACAGCCCATAAGTCATACAATAGTGGGAACATTTTTTATTAGTAACAATAAAGGTTATATTTTATGCCCCTTCTTTTTGCTCATATTGTTATACAGACTTAGCTCAAAATGAATGTCTGTTTTTCTGGGATAAGTGATGATTTGTGTGGCTGCTATTACATTATTCATTAACATTATTAATGAACAAAAATGTGACTTCGCTCCCTGGCTGTTAAAGGTATATGTAAGTGAGCTGGATTATGAATGCATCTGATAGCAGAGAATTTATAGTGTCTGAAAAACAAATTTTGCATGAAAAAATTCCAAAGTAAACAGTTAAACTGTTAGCCTGAAGTTTATTTTCCTGCTTTTGCAAAGAGTTTTATATCAATGTTGACACCCCCAGAAGTTCCCAAGTATTATTAGCATATCTTATACATTGTTTCTCTTTTGCCTGGGGATTTTGCTGACATGCTCCGTTATCACCTGAAGTCTGCCCTACTGTGGGAAGTCACATGATCCCAGGCACTTTCCTTTCCTTTAGTGTAAGTACCTTCCTTTACTAAATATGTAAAGCAGTGATATAATTTATTGAGCTCTGCAGTGAGCACTGTCTAATGCAGTGCTTTTTATTGTGTTCTGTCTGTGAGTATTGTGTAATGCAGTGTTATTTCTTGTGTTCTGTCTGTGAGCTCTGTGTAATCCTATGATAGCATTTCTAAAGCTCTGTCTGTGAGTATTGTGCAATGCAGTGTTATTTCTTGTGTTCTGTCTGTGAGCTCTGTGTAATCCTATGATAGCATTTCTATAGTTCTGTCTGTGAGTATTGTGTAATTTTGTGTTATTTCTTGTGTTCTGACTGTGAGCTCTGTGTAATCCTATGATAGCATTTCTAGAGTTCTGCCTGTGAGTATTGTTTAATGTTGTGTTATTTATTGTGTTCTGTCTGTGAGCTCTGTGTAAACCTATGACAGGATTTCTATAGTTCTGTCTGTGAGTATTGTGTAATGCTGTGTTATTTATTGTATTCTGTCTGTGAGCTCTGTGTAATCCTATGGTAGCATTTCTATAGTTCTGTCTGTGAGTATTGTGTAATATTGTGTTATTTCTTGTGTTCTGTCTGTGAGCTCTGTGCAATCCTATGATAGCATCTCTAAAGCTCTGTCTGTGAGTATTGTGTAATTTTGTGTTATTTCTTGTGTTCTGACTGTGAGCTCTGTGTAATTATATGATAGCATTTCTATAGTTCTGTCTCAGTATTGTGTTATAATTTCAATAGCTGTCTGAGAGACTATTGTATAATTTATATTTTTAGAGTCTGTGACCATCTCAGCTATTAAAAAGGTTTGTGATATACTTTGACTGTCACATCAAATCAAAATATATTTATTTGTGTTCAACTTTTCTTGCTTTATCGTTGTTTTGCCTAAGCATAAGCTTATTTAGAGAATTATGTGTGTTTATTCAGGTCAGACCTAACTATACTGCTTATCAACCCCTCCCCCAACTCTCTTTTGCCATCCAGTGTCACAGCTGCTTGCTGATTGGCTGAAAAGCCAATCAGCATGCGCATGTGCTGCATAATGGATTACTCATTAACTGTCACTGTCATTACTATTTCATCCAATCAGGAGCATATCCTAGAACATTTAATAACCAACTTTTGATACTTTGTGCAGATGAACCACTGTGGTCATTTTATTAAAATGTACTGTTTTGAAGAAATATGCATTATGTTTTATATGCAGTTATGCTGCTCTGGAATCTGTTTTGGCTTCAACAGACCTATTCCTGAGGATGTGTCTGTTTTGGCTTCAACAGACCTATTCCCCAGGATGTGTCTGTCTGCATAATGGTAATGTGGCAGTTTCATCTCCTGCTCTCAGCATGACTACATGGGAATTCATTAGTTTACAAGGACACACATTACAGTTCCACAACAGAGGCATCACATAGATATACACATATAAAAATACATACAAAAATAAGACTTTGAATGATGTTCATTTTAAAAGAATGTGTATATCCATCACATTAAGAATTTTTGTGAAAGAAAAACACTCTCCAAAAGCATAAAAAAACCTGGTTTAACATACTTAACCCCTATTTTTTGTTGCATTTCAATACTGAATCATAACTAAGGAGCCAAGTGAGTCTAATGATGAGTCACAGAGAGAATAAAGCAATACATTATCAATAATTGGTTATGTGCACATAGTAGCAGAAGGGATTGCTCGTGGTTAGTGTCAAGATCTGTTCCTGATTGGTGGAATTAGCAATGAGAGTGTCAGGATCTGCTTTTGATTGGAGGAATTAGCATTGAGAGTGTCAAGATCTGCTCCTGCCTGAGGAATTAACGATTACAGTTTAGCTTTTGATGCCTGCCACGAGAGTATTCTAAAGACTTTTTAATATCTTCTAATAAGATTTGTGATTTCTGCACTAACATATTAAAACATATATATATATATATATATATATATATATATATATATATATATATAAAAATATATATATTCATATATTCATATTCATTATATGAAGATTTTTTTAATAAAAGAAGATTGGTTTAGAGCATGTGAAAAAATTTAAAAAAACATTAAATGTCTCTCATGTACAGAAACACATTTTAAGACAATACAATGGTGTTATTTGATACCTAAACCTTCATTCCAAAAATTGCTGGAGAGGTTGTCTAGATTCAGGCACACATGTGGTGGACATGTAATAAGATCAAAATATTTTGGGAAAATTATATATCTCATATTTCCACTATAATTAAACGAGAAGTAGAATTATCTCCAGATTTTTGTTCTTTTTCATATGAACTCTCTCTCTCAAAAATTAAAAATTAAAGAATTAGACATAGCCATACATATACTTATGACCACAAAATGGTAAAAAACTGGAAGAACGGTAAAATTCCATTATGGAATGAAATAGAAACAATAGTCTCAAGAAATAGGGAAATTGAAATGGATTTTATAGATCCAGAAATAAAAGTTTCAGCCAGGGTGAAACCCAATTGGGAACTCTGGGACCGATTTAAATCTCCCCCTTGATAATAATAAGAAAAAGAAAAGGGGAAAAAGGGAGAGAAAAGAGAAAATAACCCTCTCAGTGTCTGAATGTTTTGTTTTAGATAATGTGTAAAAAATGTTTTATGTATAAAGTTATGAATATATTTTTTATATATTGACCTAGAGTTATGGTTGATTGCATATTCTATGTTCTTTTATTTTTGTATTAGGTTTTGTTATTTGAAAAAAGTGAGAATAAAAAGATAATAACACAAAAAAAGATTTTTTTAATTAAGTTATGAAAGTAGAGACAGCTATATTCATGTCTATACTTGAGTGCAATAATAAAGACGAAAGAAAGAAGAAAGTTGGCTGATCTGCACAAGAGAGGTAGATTCCAAATCATGACACACTGGACCCTTGGGCACAAATCAGTTCTCATATTTCCATCAAGCATTTGCCAACAATTTATCGTTATAAATTTGGATCTGAATGTAATATCAGTTTAAAAAAATGTGTTATTCTTGTTACTGTATTTTCACCTGGGTGTCATTTATGGGAGAATGCTTTGTTATTTATTGCAAAAAATGTTTTTCTAGACAGCCTGGTGATGTACTTTAGTATGGATGGATGACAGACGTGCTTCTTACCTGGTTCTTGATCCAAGCTGCTGTCTTGTAGAAATCTGTCAGAAACATATTTGATGAGTGTGTACTGTGAAATCTAAATCAACTAATTTAGACATTTTAGTGTCAAGCCGTTCTGATCTTGAACACAGTTTTATTGAAATATTGCTTTTATAACATTTTAGTAAAACCTAAACCCATTCATAACTATAGGCACTAAGAATGCGTTATTTCCTAACACTTAAGGATTGTTGTCAACCTTCATTCCATTACCATTACCATTTCTTTTTAAATAAAAATTGTCATCTAATTTTCTCCCTACTCCTCAATCCATGTTATCAGTCTTTCTCTTCATTTTCTCTACAATTCTTCTAACACTGTGCTTCCCTTCACTTTTTTTTTTAAATAAGTTTTATTTTCCAAACAGACATACATAAATATAAACAATTAATTTAATTTAAAATCCATTCAATAAAGACAATCATGTTTGAAGACAGATACATTTACCTTAATTAACATATATATAAGAATCAAAGATTTTTATAGACAAATCTCCATGCCATGTCTTATCAATACAGATCAATGGGATCAACCTTGAGTTTGTAGACAATAATAAACAATTCAAGTCAACACAAAAGGCCAAAAAGAAAGTTTCGCAACACACTCTTCATCATAAACACAAACAAAGAAAGTTAGAACACCTTTTATATTACTGTTAGTACATAAGTCTTAATGGAATTTATAGATCAATTCTTAAAACAGATCTGGACTATAAATGTATAAAACTTAACTTTTATTAAGGGGCATATAAAAACACAATTTAAAATATGATGACTAAAACAAGACAAATATCATACAGTGCCCTCTGAATAGATTATTCATTCAATAAATTTGGTGGCAAAATATATATTTTTTGCATAACTACAAATTCATCCAATGAGGAATTCTCTATACATTGACTAGTAACACTATAAATATTGTAGGGGGCATATAATACATACATTCCTGTGCAATGTAATCATTGAATATACCCCCCCAAAAAATAAGAATTGACCTACTAGTTCCAAGGCATATCGCAGATAGTGATAAGTAACGAATATAGTGGCAAATGCTGTACAATTATATCGCAGAAAAATGGCATAAACAGAAAGTACATATGAACTATACCATCCAATATCATATCGTAACATATATTGTGAAAGATGGATAGGCTAATATGAGACTCAATCTATATATATTACATAGTGAGTTAAAAGGCTAAGAATAATTCCAAGTAAAGGCTTTGTGTATCTTAGATGATCTCCAATCAAAGAATGAAAAGAAGAACATGCAGAATCCAACTTACTAAAAAATCAAAAGAAAATTACATTGATATAAGGGACATAGACAGTAATTTTAATTATATTGCAGGCCATACATTAATAAATTACTGTGCTCCCAAATAAATAAATAATTTTAATTGTGTGGCGAACAGCGGTATATAGAAAAATGTGATAAGACATTACCTTAGTCAAGAGAGGAGAGGGAAGTAGAGGAAGAGGACACAGGAGGGAAGGAGAGAGAGAGAATTTGTGCTAGAAGGGGGAGACATGGGGGGGAGAGAGGTGGGGAGAGGAGTGCGAGTGTCACAGTGGTGGGAGAGACACAGAGGGGGAAAGAGACACAGGGGAGGGAGAGGGGGAAGAGGCACGGGAGGGAAGACACAGGGGATGGAGAAGGGGAAAGAGACACGGGGGGAGGGGGGAAGAGACACAGGGCGGGGGACAAATCAAATATTATCCTGTAATTTTTGATGGGCAATTGACTAGAATTACATAAGAATAAAGAGGGAAGACTATAACCTAGTGAAAAAAAACTATTATCTCCAATACCACCAAAATAACATAATTATGTGAAATTACAAAGATTGAATTATATCAACATGACTATTTCTAAAGAATAATATCATGGGAAATAGTTCCTCACATGATATATACATTTTTAGTATTAGAACCCATTAAAATAAGGACATACATACCATCCACAATTCTGTGTTTTATTATTGAAAATATTACCTAATGTGTATACCTATGTGAGATTGGAACCCATTGCCATAACGACATCCATGCCACCCACAGCCCAATAGTTCATTGTAGTTATGAATTAGATAAGACTCCAAAGTCTGTATTAAATATCTGTTGCTTTTCCAATTAGTGTGGAATGTGCACATTCCAGAGAAATAAGACACAGACACAGTGTTTCTGTATAGTAGTTCTCAAAGCGCTCTGTATTAAAATGGCAGTTTACACGTTTATATGTAGAAAACGTTATCTGATCAAACGTCACATGATTCCTTTGTCTAGGAATTAATAGCTTTATTGATTGGTTCAAAATTGCTGCAGTGTGTCGTCATCATACTGGTCAGTTTAGGGAGGAACCGTTCATTTGTCCTTATTTGGTCACGGATGTATGCATCATCAGGCCACTCCCATTTGTAGTTCTGTCGCCATGTTGTTTTGTAGTTCATCCTCCATTTTTAAGTAACCTTCTTCTCATTAATAAATATATAAGTGAGTAAGGAATGCAGACAAACATAATAACATGAAAAGACATTTTCCTAATTATCATCCATAACAGTCCCCCCTAAAATGTACTCTTTTTATGTTATTAATGAGTGTGCAACCTAAGAAAAGCAGCTGTACTTATGTTAATGCGTGATGAGGGGTAAACTCCCCCCTAAACACTAGGTGAATATCTGTCCCTGAGGATGAGGTGCATGACTGCTAGAAAGCCCTAAACATCTGTGCTGTGAACGCCCGTTCTTCTTTGTACATTTGAGTAGCCATGGCTTACCCACGGCCCCTCCTGCCACTGTCACAGACAAGTCAGATGCCTTTCCCTAGCCCCTTGTATCAGGAACATGTGGGACAAGGGGTTTATGTGGAAACCTCACTCCTAGATACAATAGACCGTAACACTCTATGTGACTCCTCACAGTTGTCATCATCACAAAATTCTCGGTGCACAAAGGTTGGTGTGACTCCAGTAACTGACTTCTTAAAAATATGTTCGGACACAGGGGATAATACAGCAGGTAACAAATGCAAGAATTATCAGTATTGAAAGAAAGACAATTCCAACCTGTAACAATACCCTCTGCCAGTTGTTCATCCACCCAAACCATTTATCCTAATAGTCTGTGTTTCCAGAACTCTCCTTCAATCCTTGTGCCAAGTTGTTTAGTTCTTTAATGGCTAAAGTAATCTTACTGTTTGGACCCATATTATCAGGTATGTAGGTGCAACAGTTGCCAGTGTCGGTGTCGGGGAGCATTTTACACCCCCCCCTTTCTAGCATGTCTAGTGCCATTCTATTCTGGAAGGCCATGTGTGATGTGGCCTTCAATTGTTCTGCAACTCCTTGCAGAGCGTCTCTTGTATAATCCACAAACCTTTGTTGGTTATAATATATATAATTGATTCAAGCAACATTTTTATTTACACCAATCAGTGGTATCAGTGATTCAAATCCTGCTGCTATCTGGTTTCGGCCCTTGAACTCATCAAGCACCCCCTTGGGACTCCAATAGAATCTATGTACACATGGGAATCAAAACTTTCTCTAGGTTCAGATGATGATGTATGTCTCTTCCTTCTGGACTGTGTCTGAGGAACACTATCTAGATCACCATAATAGGTTGGAACAATGTGTAATGACATTATGGCTTTAGTCATGGTACATTCCCCACGCCATACTCCTGACATTCTTACCCTGAGTTTCATATCTCCACACAACCCATATATGTCCCCCAAAGATTGTGTCTGATTGACTAGCATGGTGGCTGAAGTGACAAAACCCACTTGGGAACCTCTGTAAGTTGAACCCCTGAGAAACGTTTCTCCTGTAACACGTATAATTTCCAGGGTACTCAGTTATACCTCTCCCTGGGTGGGGATTACTAGTCATCACAGGGTACGTTTTCCTTCATTGTTCACTTCTTCTGGACCTGCCGTCTTTTGCAATTCTTTGAGCAATCTTAAATCTGTTGGCAGAGTCTGTATTGTATAAATGTTTATTTCTCCCTCCACCTCTCTCCTTTCCATTTCCTGTGATACCATTGCTGCCTTCTTAGCCATCTGGTCTGCTAGATGGTTTCCTCGTGCTTCGTCTGAATTTAGCTTCCCATGTGCCTTCACTTTCAGTATGGCTACTTCCTTCGGGAGTGCTAAAGCATCTAGTAGTTCACGGATGGCTTTGTCATGCTTCACTGGAGTCCCTGCGGCTGTCATGAATCCTCTAGCTCTCCAGATTACTCCAAAGTCTTGAGTCACTCCCAGAGCATATCTTGAGTCTGTGTAGATGTTGGCTCGGACTCCTGTCGCAACCACACAGGACTTGGTCAATGCAATCAACTCTGCTTCTTGTGCTGACATGGAGGGAGGTAAGTGAGAAGGCTCGCATCACATCTTTTTCTGTAGTCACAGCATATCCTGTGTGATATTTTCCATTCTCATCAGCATACCTTGATCCATCTTCATACAGAGTGATGTCTGGGTCTTTCAGGGCAAGTTCTTTTACAATCGCAAGGTGTGAGGTCTCCATTTCCATTTGTTGAAGGCAGTCATGCGGTGGATTTGTGAGTCCTGGGACTGCATATGGGTCTCTGGCTTGTATACTGGGAGTGCTGTCTGCTTGCCAGTGGAGAGTTTTCTTTTCCACTCCTTCCTCTTCCTCTGCAGATTCCCACCATTTTAATGCAGCTCCTAATGTCTTCCATCCATCCGGTGCGAACTTGGATATTGTAACATGTGGAATTTCTGTATCCCAATGCTTGTAGAGCGCTTCTGCTTCTTGTGGGAGCTCCACCGTAAATGCACTATCACCTGCTGCATTGTTGTACAATGTCTTTAGGTTTAAGGTGACCTGCTTCAATTTAGTGAGACTTGCTTCATATTGGAAATCTCGGCCTGGAAATGTTTATTCCACAGCGTGCAATATAGAGGGTCTTGTGTCTCATCTGTGATCGTCTGGCCGTTTCCACCACCTTCCAGTAGACGTCTTTTTACATATAGATTGGTTATTCCTGAGTTTGGGTTCAAAATCAGGTTGTACAATCAGGCTGTACAAAAGTATCCATCTTCCTCATCTCCCCCCTCTGGAAATGGTAAGAGAGTGGCTGGATTGAGAACATAACATCTCTGTAAAGTAACATTGTCTGGTAGAAGGAGGGAACATTGCAGACGGAGGTGTCTGGATGTAGTCATGTGCTTAGGTAGTCTGCTGTATGATGGCCGCAATATTATGTGGTGCCAGAACTGTCAGAGGATAGCCACGGACTATATACATCATATGTGTAGAAGGATTAATTCGGGGGTTAAGGGCTGCCTGTTTTCTTTTTCTGTATTTAATATTTGCAAACTATTCAAATACAAACTCCATTTTGGATTAAATTCACATGCAAAATCTTTCTTCCAAATCACTTACTATAACATTCTAGGAACTATTCGCTTCAGTCCCGTACTTAACTTACAATAATTTCCAACTAACACTCCACTTCTTCCTTCATAGTTACCATAAGTGGAACAGTGCCTAGGTGAGGTCTGGCACTTACACAAACATAACAATTAGTCTTATTATGTGACTCTACGTTATATTTCGTCCATTCCAGTCATAATTTGAGGTCTGTGAACCCAGTCTCATTTGCTAGGGTTCCTTCGTACCTAGGTTCACTGATATCAGTCATCTGGGGTAATGCCTGAGTGTGTTGTACTTGCATTAGTTCTTCTGATATGAGTGGTGCATTTAGATCTCTGAGCATAAATTTATCAATCCGTCCTTTTGCTTCTCCCCTAACCCAGCCACCCATTAGGTATGTACCTGCGTCTGTGGGTCTGGGGGTAAGTCGCATATTAGCTCCAGTCTTGCCATTTTGGCGAGCATTTGCCTGGCTTTATTAGAGTCATACGTTCAAGTAAAGGGCTTCCACTCAAATCTGTTCTATCTGAGGCACTCTGTGGTCTGTAGCCCCAAGCTGTCCCAGTGTTCCATCCTACAGCTTCCCCATGACTACAATCTTTTCCCCAAGTCTGGTCTGTAACACATATGTATATACATGTGCTGTGAGTGTCTTTGTACAAGTTACATTGTTGAGTCACGCTTAGCTGTTGGCAACATACAATATGACAATAATCAAAGGACAATGTGATCATATGTGGTTTAGATGGATTGTACCAAAATGTAATACCATCTTTCTTCTCACTAATGCAGAGGGTTCTACTTTAGTTAAGAACAGACAGAAAAGGATATGTGTTATGATCATCAAGATGTTGGCTGCTATGAGTCTGGTGCTGCTTTCAATGAGATGCATGGATCCAAGTAGGCCGTCCTTCAAGTTTAACTGAAGAACTTGAAAGGGACCATCATATCTGGATTCCAGAGGATTCTTTTTCACAAATCTCTTGACCAGGACCCAAGCTCCAGGAAGTAGTTGATGAGTACCAATGTCTACTTCTGGATCTGGAATAGGAGAAAACACTTGTGCATGTATTTTAGTCAGTGCTTGAGATAAAACAATCACATAATCAATAAATTGATTTAAACTTCAATTGCTGAGGATAATAAGGATCTCCTGAGGGGACAGAGAAAAAAAACTTCCCTCCAGAGAGTGTACCCCATGCTTAACAATGTTATTCTTGGGCATAAGGTGAAAACCCTTTTTATTTATTTATTTTTACTGCGTCTAATGGCAACACCTTGTACTCAGGACAAGATGTTTATAAATCTTCCCTTCTCTTCAATCCTTCCACAAAGGCTGCTCCCAGCAGGAATGATATATTACCACTGACTGTTTTATCCTGTATAGTATCTGACAAATTAATAGCCTGATTTACTGTTTCATCCGGAGCGCATGCTATTAATAACTCACAGAATTCTGTATCACCGTTGCATGTAGGAGCTGATTTACATGAGCAGAGATTGCTAATAAAAGCTTAAGAAGCTTAATAAAACATTGAATGTCTCCTATACCTTCCTTTTAAGAAAGATTAATATTCCCAAGGAGTAGTGGATACAGGACACTGACTCCAGCAGAGGTAGCATAGTAAATGCTTCGTCATAGGTTTTAAAAGGGGTTTGGTTCTAAAGTTATAGTCCACTCCCATTTTTCTAAGTTGGGAGCCATGATGGGGCGGTGGCTGTGTGTTAAGAATTTCATGGTGTCTTTGTTCCACAAACCACTAAAATGTAGCAAACACCATTCTTCTCTCAATAATACAGACAGACATATTTTCACATAAAACCCTAATACGCACACAGAGAAGGTGGGAGGAGAGAAGGGAGTGGTTTGCTTTGCTTTGGCATAAGATGGGGTGGCCAATCCCTCTCATACAATGCAAACCGGTCACCTCCCTCTTCAAAGAGTACAGTATCGAACACACAGAAACTTCAGACAAAATATTTCAAAAGAATACATACATACATACGTATGTACTTCACAAACACACCTGTCTTACACTTACAAACAAAATAAACTATAAATCCTCCACTGATTTCAGTGGTGGACACAAATTCTCTAACCTGCATTTCTCAATTGTATTGCAAAGAAAAGGAATTACAGCAAATACTCACACATTTACTTGCAGCAAAACACAAGACAATCCATCTACTTTATAAACGAAAGCAATCAGAATATTATATAAATGTATGTAAGGAAAAGTTCCTTAATATTTCTGTGTTCATACCTTAAACAGCATAGCAATACAGTAAAACATGTTAACACCTTCAAATACGACCTAACATTGGCGTAGGAAGAATTCTAAGATTCGTCCTTCAAATAGTTAAACCAGATGGGAGGGGGTGGATGAGGAATTTCTCTCTCTCTCTACAGCTGTGATCAAGGTCAAAAAAACACACAGAGAGAGATCAGCTTGTAGTTATTTTATGGAGAGAAGTTCTAAGCTGCATTTCTTATCAAAGCATGCATCACAACCAGCAGTGACATAGCATATAACATTATAATCATCAAACCTTTTCTGCAGAAAACTTTAGATTCAAAAGACATATGATTTCAAGATCATGCGCAATTATGCGTCACACTCACGTTTTTAACCACCCGCAGTGAATGACAGACGTCCCTTGAAGTTTTCAAACTACTTTACGGCTTGAACATCGTGACCCTCAAGGGATATCGTCTATCCAGCATGCATAGACATTTCCCAGGGAAAAAAAACATATATATATATATATATACACATATATATTTCAATCCCCAGGGCACATATATGCAAGCAGGTATGTGTGACCTCTGGTTATATGTACGTCTCTGGGTACAAGTCATCCGTCTTCCAGAGAGTCACAAATACACGTGTGTGTCCTGAAACATATGACTAAGGAATTTCAACTCACAATACCAACAGACCACACACACACACCGGCAACAGATATCTATTATCACAGGTTTTTTAAAAGGACCTTGAGCAAGCTATACCACCTGTGCTTTGAATGCCTGTCAACAGCCGAGTGGTATTCAAAGATAGTGGCTTGCACAGTACTAATTATCGACCTTACCAGACATATTTCATGAAGGTTCCTTCTGCTGTTGAAAGTCACCACTTCGCTCCTTCTCGGCTATTGTCAGGTCATAAACTCAAGGCCCCACGTTGGGCGCCAACTGAATTAGATAAGACTCCAAAGTCTGTATTAAATATCTGTTGCTTTTCCAATTAGTGTGGCACATTCCAGAGAAATAAGACACAGACACGGTGTTTCTGTATAGTAGTTCTCAAAGCGCTCTGTATTAAAATGGCAGTTTACACGTTTATATGTAGAAAACGTTATCTGATCAAACGTCACATGATTCCTTTGTCTAGGAATTAATAGCTTTATTGATTGGTTCAAAATTGCTGCAGTGTGTCGTCATCATACTGGTCAGTTTAGGGAGGAACCGTTCATTTGTCCTTATTTGGTCAAGGATGTATGCATCATCAGGCCACTCCCATTTGTAGTTCTGTCGCCATGTTGTTTTGTAGTTCATCCTCCATTTTTAAGTAACCTTCTTCTCATTAATAAATATATAAGTGAGTAAGGAATGCAGACAAACATAATAACATGAAAAGACATTTTCCTAATTGTCATCCATAACAGTTACATCACAAATACATTAGCAATTATATTGTATCTCAGATTCATACTTATAACCATGACATAAGTGAGGAAACATGACATAAATGATTGAATTTGTGGCCACCACCTAGTGTTAGTACAACATTAAACCACATTGGTGATAGAAAGATGAAGTGTGAAGTGTGATACATGAATAATAGAAACAACCATAAAGTGATGTCCTGAATTTTATTTTGTTTCAACAAACTATTGGTAATGGTACTAAGGTGAGGAACTGGTAAGTGACTGCACAACAAAACACAAATTAATTAACACCAAGAAAACCCTGGGAACACATCAATTAAGAAAAAAAAAGCTTAGTGCCTTCCCATATGACAAAAATATCATCATTATATCATACCCACAGGGAAATCATTGAAGACAAGTTCCCCCTCCCGCCAGCCTAAATAAATGTTAGCGTTAGTTGGTGCACACGCCGTACCATCACTGTTCCGCGGGTCTGGAGGAAGAACTTTTCATCAAAAAAAAAAATAGTTGTGCATTAAAATAAATTTCAGGAGTCTTATCAGAGATCAGAGATTTTGTCATAATTAGCCATTGATTCCATTTGTAAGAAATACTGGATCGCATGACTTCCAGTATCATGATTAATGGAGGTATACAGGGCCTCTACATCACAGGTAGCTAGTAAGGTACATGGATTCAGTTGGGACTCCTGCAGCCTACTAAGGACAACTGTTGTGTCCCTCACATCTCTGACCTCTGGACTAATTTCTCCTCATGGATTGTTCCTTGCATCCATGGGTGGAACTACCACAGGTGCACATGGTGCAAAGCACCTGGGCCCTGCACTCTGGGGGGTCACGGTGCTGTCAAAATGTTTTTTTTTTCATCAAGCCCATGGGGCCCCCAGCCCCTGCGGGCTCCATGACCCAGGCCTTTCCAGCCCCCAGAGCGTTCACTGAGCATCCCCTGCGTATACTGGATGGGAATCTCAAAAGACGTAACTTCCTGCACTATAGTGAAGACGCGCTGATAGGCAAGAGAGTGCTGAAGCTGGTGAGGCTCAGGGAAGTTGCCTGTGGCGGTGGTGGGAGTTGTGCGAGGTGATGGGGGCAAGTGTGTGTGGTGGGGGGAGTTATGTGCTGGCCATTCATATATAAATATATATATATATATATATGTGTGATATATCATATGTTATATATAAAGAGTGAGAGAATATTATGTATATATGTATATGTATGCATGTATATAAATATATAGAATAAGGGGCCCAGGGATTGACAAGGGCCCAGCACAAAAAAAATATGTGGGGGGGGGGGGATTTTTTGGGGGAGAAATGTTCTTGCACTGGGGCCCTTAATTCTCTAGCTCTGCCACTGCTTGTGTCTCTGATACCCCCATCTCTGTCTGTCCCTTAAATTCCTTGGTTGTGATAACTCCAGATTAGTTTCTCTTTCCATCAATTTCCTTGTGGGTGATGGATCCAAACATTCCTTCCATATTTTCTGTGGAGGGTAGTCTCACTCTTTGTTCTAAGAATTTTTACAAGATTGTCCTGTAGGTTTCTACATCTAAATCAGACTTAATTGTTTCCTCATCAGTAATGGAGGTATCAGGGTCAGAGGATATCATTTCTCGCCATCCAAATTGGATGTCACAGTCCTCCTTCTATTGTTCCCATGCGACCAATCAAATATTCAACCAATTTCAAAATCCCAAAAATCCCTATTACATTTTGCTCCTTTATTGTTGATAATATCTTTTTCTTTTTTATTAAGATCCAATTGTATCTTCAGGTAGGTCTTTTTGAAATCATCAGATAATTCAAATTTCTTTAGATTCTTATTCAGTTACACTATCTCCTTATCCAATTTGGTCAGTATTTCTTGATTAGTGCTTGTTCCTAGCTTTCGTCAGCTCATCCTCCCTCACTCCGCATGACCTCTTTTCTCATTCATCATTCCACTTTTTTCAATTTACACATCATCTCTCTTTCTGCTCCTACTTATCATGTTTGTCTCTCCACCCTTCATCCCTCCTTACCATATTTCTCATGCCTCTTTGTCCTCATTCATCACCCCTCTTTCTTTCATTTCTGATCACTACTTCTGGGGACAGTTTTTAGACTCAATATTCATCCCACCTGATCATGTAATTTCAACTCATAACTCATCCTATGTGGTCAAGGATTTTCAGATCCATATTCATCACTTCTGATCACAAATTCTCTACTCACTACTCAAGGTAGGCAACTTGCCCAAAAATTGGTACTATGCTGTAGAAGTGCTGCCCAGTTATCCAAGCTCTGACACAACTAAAATCAATGCCGCCTTATGACAAAGGCCTCAAATAATATTTCCTGCTTGCTTTCACTTTTCATTCAATCACACTGGGTATTGTGTGATACCTTAGCATCATTGATTTGTCATTCATACACCACTTGCACAGGGATCTCTTTAATTTGGATTTTTCCACTTGTAATAGACTGTTGGCAGCAATAATGACACCAAGGACATTAACATGAGTGGAGAGGTGTTAAGTGTAGTAATTGAACCTCCTGATAAGAAAGCATAAGTACATTATTGTTTGCATTGTTGGAGACCCTTTAAACATGACATTTTCTAAAAAAACACCCACACATATTTTCACCGTAAAAGCCCTGCAACTAGGAAATTGAATTTTCTGGTATTAGTGCTTTCTGTTTTGCCACTTTTATTTGTTTTAGGGAATCCCCTATCTAGTCAAGGAATTATCAGTGTAATTTAAGTTCTCCATCATATTAAGTATAATAATATATAGATTGTAAGCTATTAGGAGTAGGGACCTCAACAAGGTTGTATGAAATTGCCTGTTGTCTTATTGTATTGTATTTCTTTTTATACATCTGTTAAAATTGGTTTACCTTTACAACTTGTCTATTCTACCCACTCTACAATACAGTAATTTTTGTAAATAAGGCTATGGAAAAATGCTGAAAATGTATAAATCAACTGTAAAAATAATAATTATGTGTTCTATTGTTGTCTATGCTATTGTTATAAATTTACATTGTTTGTGGATACGTGGAATGGAATCAATACACAATTCATGTGTATTCACATGGTTTCCCTAGAACAATGAAAATCATGAATTAGAATTAAAACTCAGTCCTGCTTTATTTGTAGCTGTTTGTTTAACTCAAATCCCTTTTCTACGAAATAATGTATATACTGCATGTTTGTAATGAAGGAGAATTAAATTATGTTTTTTGTTGACTCAAGCTTGCCAATTCTCTAATGGGATCTTTTAGTAATAGCCATCTTCCCAGCCTGTCATAAGAACTATGCAATCATCCTTCCACCATAAGTGTTTTCTGTTAGTTTTAATGAAGAGTAAAATAAACATGTGTTTCTTTGCCTTCTTTTGTGGTTGACCCATGTGGTTGACAATAGACATCTTTAGGAAAAAAATGTTAGGCAGACATCATCTTAAGTGTGTTTGTATCCTTCTCTTGCTATGTTTTTTGAAACATAACCAAAATGTTAATGAAATTAATTAACTTTATTCACACTGCCTGTTAAATCTTTACACCCTCAACAAACTTATTCTCTAAAATGTACAACTACCCATGAACTCACATATCATCTATTTAAATATCCTAATAATTAAACAACCACATTAACTCTTAAGACATATTTTAAAGGGACACTGTACCTGTAAAACAAGTCATAACCATTTAACACGACAATTTAAAGCTACAATTTGGCATACAAGCATGATTAAAACCATATTAGCATAAATATACACAGACTAGCCACATTATTATTACCACCAGCTAGTATCTCGAATAACCTTTGTGTGCAGCACGGACAGCAGCTAGATGAGTGGTGAGTTAACAAGATACTCGAAGGTTGGCAAGCGTATCTAGAGCCATGCAGACTGCAGTGTATCCAACAGCTGCTGAAGAGTGCGTGGTGAGAGGATCCATATGGCGAACATGGCCATCAAGTCCGAGCAAATTGGACGCCAGGGAAGTACTTGGAAGTCTTCGTTGTGTTTCTCCAACCAATCCTAGACAATTCTAGACATATGACATGTTGCATTGTCCTGCTGGAATATCCCATCCTCCCCAGGGAAGACAGTCAACATGTATGGGTGTACAGACAATGCCAAGAAAACATTCCCCAGACGATAAAGCTGCCGCTACCAGCTTGTTTTCTTCCAACAATGGTTGCAGAGTGTTTGTTCTTGGAGGTTTCACATCTGACTCGCCAACATCCGCCCAGTCGATAGAGCAGAAAATGTGACTTATCAGAGGAAGCAACCCTTTGCCCATCAGAAGAGATCTAATTTTGGTATTGTCATGCAAATTGAAGCAGTTTCTTTGATTTGATTAACCCTCGCCAGCATGGGTGCAGTGACCAGCGTTTGCTTCCAAGCCCCAAGCAAACAGGGTTTGCTGTACTGTCATTGTAGACACAAGTCTGGTAGCCCCCTGGTTTGTTTAGATGGTGAGTTGCTCAACTGTAGAGTGTCAGTTGGCCCTTAAACACTTTTGCAACCGTCGTTCATCTCTGACATCAATGGCATGTGCTGCTCCACAGTTTCCACATCGATTATTCGCAATGGTGCCGTTTGTCTAGTCACAGTACACTTTAACCACAGCAGTGCCCGAACAGTATACAACCTGCACTTGTTTAGAAATACTGCCACCCCTGGCCCAAGGCCAGTGATCATCCCTGTGACGAACCGAGAGTAGGGGCTATACAAGCCCAGAGCCACCTTCTATGGACTACAGATTATCTAACCACAAGGACAGTTGGGTTCTTTGAAATCTTGGCACCAGCACCCTGATATCTGGCTTCTGTATCAGTCAGAGTCACTCCATCAGGAATCAGCGCTTCCAGGAGTCCCAATAACCTTCCTGTGGTAGTGATCAGGACTGGTTACTTAGAGGGTGGAGATAGGTTCAGTATCGCAGCCACCAGGAACAAAATAGGAGAACATACAATTTCTATATGCCTCAGAGTGAACTGATTTCTTTTTTAAATGACAGCAATATTTATAGCAGTTAGACACAGAGGGGGTGTACACAATGTAACAATGAGAGAGTATGGTACACAATCACAAGAGATAAACTCCACATGGGTCTAACAGTAGTTTCCTGAGAGTAATAGGCTTAACCTCCAATACACATCCTGACGTCTCTAGCACATATCAGACGTGATTAACTTTATCTGGCAAACAATGGAACAGAGCAGCTTTATAAAGACAATGGAGGTGTTTATGTAATCCATTGCTGGAGCCAAGCAGTCTGTGCTTTTATGGTGGCTCAATGGCCCAACATCCAGGCAGGGAAAAAGGGGTCTGTGACAATCCCCTTCTCAAAGTCAGATAAATCACACATTTTACACATGACAGTGATAGTTGACATGTTTGCAGAATGCCTACATGTCACCTTATATTCCCAACAAGCCAGCTCACGATATGTGCTGTATTTCATTGGCTATGTAATGATGACGTCAAAAGTATGTGGTGTGACTCAATCATGTATAAGATTATGAATTATAACAATTTTTCAAACTTTCCCCCTGCTGACCACTACATGGCTGACATAGTGGCCTTTTCCTCATTCCATCATTCAGAGCTGGCAGCAAGCACTGAAAATCCAGATTGTACTTTCTAATTTACACAAGACCAGCAGCTCGCTATTTGTCTGTCCAGTATCATATGACCTCACAACTAACTGAAAGCTGCTGACCATGATATCTGCATTGGAAGAGGTAAGAATTAAATTTATTACAAAAATGGTCCTTTGAGCTTAAAATCCTTAGATGTAGAGAGTAAAGAGAGTTACATGAAAGTAACTGTACAACAGAAACATTGGTTTGTGTTATAATGAAAGTTTGACATCTATTAAATCACATTTTCTGGCTCTTTTCTTTATATATATATATATATATATATATATATATATATATATATATATATCAAATATGTGTGTTTGTATATCAGAAAAGTGCAGCATAACGTGTTACCTTTTTTATTGGACAAACATTTTATATATGTCACAGTACATGTTGGCATTCATGGTTCCCTCAATGAACTGTAGCTCCCCAGTGCTGACAGCACTCATGCAGGCTCAGACTAAATGTATATATATATATATATATATATATATATATATATATATATATATATATACACACATATGTCTATATGTGTATATATGTTTTTATAATATGTTGTGTTGATTCCCCCTATATGCATTTACCTGATGATGTCAGATGCTGCCTCCTCTCTCTCTGCATCTCTGTTTACATTCAAACTGAGAGTTTCATCATTTTTTGTGCTCTTTGTGCCTTATCTGTTTATCTGTCATTTATGGATTATTTCAACTACCTTTCCTCAGTATAGATGTATACTTTTGGTGGTGGGAGTGTCATGGTCTGGTTCTGCATGAGTGCTGCCGACACTGGGGAGCTACAGTACATTGAGGGGACCATAAATGCCAACATGTACTGGGACATATTGAAGCAGAGCATGATCCCCTCCCTTCGGAGACTGGGCCGCAGGGCAGTATTCCAACATGATAACGACCCCAAACACACCTCCAAGATGACCACTGCCTTGCTAAAGAAGCTGAAGGTAAAGGTGATGGACTGGCCAAGCATGTCACCAGATCTAAACCCTATTGAGCGTTTGTGGTGCATCCTCAAACCGAAGGTGGGGGAGTGCAAGGTCTCTAACATCCACCTGCTCTGTGATGTCATCATGGAGGAGTGGAAGAGGACTTCAGTGGCAACCAGTGATGCTCTGGTGAACTCCATGCCCATGAGAGTTAAGGCTGTGCTGGAAAATAATGGTGGCCACACAAAATATTGACACTTTGGGCCCAATTTGGACATTTCCATTTAGGGGTGTACTCACTTTTGTGCCAACGTTTTAGACATTAATGGCTTTGTGTTGAGTTATTTTGAGGGGACAGCAAATGTACACTGTTATACAGGCTGTACACTTACCACTTTACATTGTAGCAGAGTGTCATTTCTTCAGTGTTGTCACATGAAAAGATATAATAAAATATTTACAAAAATTTGAGGGGTGAACTCAGGGGTGTATATATATATATATATATATAATACATGTTTTCATTCTTTTAAGGACCCCTACTTTTATCCATGTGTTCAATATTGTATTTTTCCTTAGTACTTAACCCTTATATAGTGTTAAGGAATAAGTTGGCACATCACAAATAATGGCTATATATATATATATATATATATATATATATATTTATATATATATCTTAGGAAATTGCCTGTCAAAAATGACAGGAATAAAATTGTAAATCTGGCAACGCTGTTTGCCACACAATGTGAGGATTTTTGCCCTCTGAGCACCTTCGGCGCTCACCGTGAGCACCGCGCTGAGCTCTTTCGTGTACTTCAACTTTCCTACTTCGCAATGATCACCTTTGGTGTTCATTGCGAGGCCCACAATCAGCACCTTTGGCGCTCATCGTGTGGCTCACAATGTGCACCTTCGGTGCTCATTGCAAGGCTCTGCCCCTGTGTACTTTATAGGCCTCGCACTTGAGTACCTTCGGCGCTCATAGCATGGCTCTCAATGAGCGCCTTTAACGCTCATTGCGAGCCTCTCCCGCCGTGTAGTTTAGGGGCCTCTCGATTAGTGTTACTGCCTTGGGTTAAGGGTTACTGCCTTGGTGTAAGTGTTACTGCCTTGGGTTAAATGTTACTGGCTTGCGTTAAGTGTAACTGCCTTCGGCCTTGTCTTCATCCTGTTAAATTTTGTCGTCTGCCATTTTTTTTCTCACTTAGGCGATTTTCGATTGTGAAGAAACTGCATATATGCCTCAAATTCACTTGCAACCTCACGCACAGGCTCCCATGCTTCTGTCCTAAGTCCTACGGGGCTCGCGATTCCAGTTAAGTGGTTCGGCTGTCATTGCAGCCTAAGTCCCAACATTCGTAAGATCCACAACTACAGTATTATAGTGCTTTATATATATATATATATATATATATATATATATATATATATATATATATATACAGACAAATGAAGCTTTCTTAAATAAAATTATATCCACAATGACACAGAACACTCTCTGTAAGTGAATATTTTATATTTGTATACATGAAATATTCATCAGCTACTTGGATCCTCACACTTTTGTTAGTTACAATGCATTCTGGAACATTTCTACTGGAAAGTGATTTGAGCATAGCTAGAAGTATGGGTTTCCTATTATCTCTCCGTAGATGCATCAAGGATTATGTTTATCTTATGTCATTTGTGCATGGACATTGTTTCTTCGTTTTAAAAATTACATACTTATCAAAATTGAATTCTTGTTTAGGCATATAACTTTTTCCTGTTAACATTCTGTAAAATGTGAGCGATCCCTACAATCTTGAAACCGATCCAGTATTTAAATACATTTTAGTTCTAGACAACTCACATCTGAGTACCTAAAACTACAAAAATACAAAGTAATCAAGAAAGGGTTACACCTCTGGCATTAGAGATTGCTGTTTTTTTAACTTATTTTTTTCTTATATTTTATTCTGTCAAAGGAGCCACATATTTTTTTGCCTAAAACAGGGCATTTGATAGCAGGTTTATAGATTAAATAGCTCATGAAAATTTTTTGGATAGTAAAATTTGATAAGAGGTATCAGAATGACCTGTTGGATTTGAGACTGAAGCTATTCATAGGTGCAATTCTGGATAAGAGATGGCCCAACATTTGTGTGTTGGAAACTGATGGGAATGAATGAGCACTTATTAAGTGTCCCTTAACATGACTAGTGAAACATAACATCTTGATACTGAGGTCTGGATACTGATGCTCATAATATTTTGCATTACATATTTATTCTGGCATTGGATAATTAAAATACATGTCCAGTATGTTGGAAAATTTCTGTTGAAAAGCATGACAAATGTCAAAAAAATAATTGTGTTGCCTCTGTAACAATTGTATTTGTTAATAAAGGAAATCTGGCATAAAAACATATTTGGTTTAATGGAATTGCACATGAAAGATGCATTCATCACATTTCAAAACAGGGATAATAAGTAACAACATCATCTTTTATTCTTTCCTTCATATATATTGTTTACTGAGAAGACAGATTTAGGAGATAATATGCAATGATGTCAAGATTGACAACAGCTGAGGTAAACAGTGGAAATGTTTAATGTTTGCGGGTAAGCCTCATTTGCCACGGAAAGTTCTACAAGACATCATAGTGTGGAAACAATGAAAGAAAACAAACCAAACTCATTAAAACAATTATACATGGATTTAATTTGTTGAGGAATTCAGAGCAACTATGTGATCACAGACTATTCTGCATGGGTGAGTACAATCCATATTTCACACATTAGTTATACTAAGAAAATAATTAGCTAGTATGATTCTGGAATTCACATGTGCTTCAGGCATGGGAGATGTCATGATCAGAGAGGTTGTTTCCAAAACAACATGTAAATAAGCATTCATACATTTTGAACAATAAAATATGTGGCGAGAAAACAAGATGTCACATATAAAGTAATGGCTTGTGCATCCATCTTTTGTAATTGGATAAAGATGAGTCATGGTAATGACACACTGGAAATAGAGGACAATTTCTGAATGATGCACTTGTATGTAGACGCATTTATCGTGATTTTTCTTCTGTAATGCAACAATGGGACTCTGCTTGTAAAAAGGAATGCAGTATATTGAGCGAGCATAATCCCTATTCTATTGCCCAAATTGTAAATTTACACTCACTTAAAACCACTCTTAAAATTGTCACATATTCTATTAGCTACTCGCAATCTGATTACACGTTACTCTCCCATAATCACTACGGGCCAGCCAAATATGCAAATTTGTGCTTAGAACTCCATTGGTTTTAGCACAGCTCAAATATTGCGAGCTCCAATTAATTAAAGTTACACAAAATGTACAGTATATTCCATTAGACTCTAGCTCACACGTTATCAGACCTGCAACTGAAAAAAGTATCAAGTTTCTGTAAAAAATATTACAATACTAAATAGGATTCGCAAGGACTTTTTCAAAAACATATTATAGTTATAGCAGTAATTAAACACACAATATTGTACTTTAAAAGCATGAGAAGGCATATAAATACATTAGAAGTAATTGCAGAACAGTCTGAAGCTCACAAATATGCAATTAAAAAAATATTATTTTTAACTGTTATTTCTGAGTAATATCAATCCTGGGACTCAAGTGGTTAATACATATAATGAAACCCACATAGACTAGAACAGATGATTTAATCTATTTTACAGAGTGCTATATTGCTTGATTGCTGCAAATATTACTTATTGACACTAATTAATTTGTAACCTCCAATTGCAGATTACGTGTAACTTCCATATTTTTCTGATGTCATGATGACGGACTCATTTACAATTGTCTGTGTCTGAGACGTAAATGACAGGCTTGCTTAAATATTGCCAGATAGGTTGTGGAGGTTGTAAGATGTAAATTGCGGGTTTGAGTCAATAGAATACATCTAAACATTTAGAGAAAAAAACACCCGCTGCCAAAATCACGGTTAGAGTCACTTAGGCGCTTCTAATAGAATAGGGCTCCATGTCAGTACACAGTGGTCAAAAAAATGAGATACTGCCACAGTGAAACTCAGAATTTAGTCTATCAGATTGTTCCAGATATTGGAACAATGGGTGTATTAAATAGCTTGTACACATGTAAGTTTTGAGATGTTATGCATCAGCTGAATTGAATTAAATTCTGTAATTTATTACAAAACAATCAAAGAATAAATATCCATAATTACTAAAAACACTCCTCTCAGCACAGGTAGTGTATGAGGTATTTTGGGTATACAGGTATAAAGGCATGCAATAGGGCTCTGCCACCGATGCCCTCATCAATCTTGATCTTTTTTGGTTATCATCACAGCTCGTGTCAGGCTGATGACTCTTGCCCACTTAATGTGCTTTACCATCCTCCTGTACTTCAGAAAAATCCAGAAATTGAGTTACCCAATAGCAGAGCTAGAGAATGGAGGGCCCTGGTTCAAGACCTCTTCCCCTGGCAGCTTCCCTCAATAACACCCCTTCCTATAACGTTACCCCTCCACATAGCTTCTCCCTCCAAGACCCCTTTCCATAGCTACTCCCCTTCCCTTACTTCTTTGTCTGCAGCACAGCTTCAGGAAGCGCTCACTCCACTTTCTCAGACCTGGGGCTGGGGGTTTGCCCCCCCCCCCCAATTTTTTATTCAAAACAGTTACAGCAGTGGGTTTCCCCTGGAGGAGGGTGATGCCCCAATGGTAGCTCCATCCCTTCCAATAGCCCGCAATATATTTGGAAGCACTACCCATTTTATGCAGTTGTGCTTCCTCATGAGCAATGTCTCTATCATTGCACTTCCTCTTGATATAGTCTCTGTATTAATCTCTGTCTACCCAGTATAAGGATTTAAGTAGTTTCTTTTTTATTATATTTTATTTGAGAACACTTTTTATTTACAGAAAAGGGGTACATGTTTTGCACATCAAGATGCCAGTCTATTTTTGTGCATATGAGGACAGAATCATGTTTTTGTTGCAATAGCTTCCATGTAGAATGTTTTAAAGGTTTATTTATGATATCCAAATGATTTGGGAGGGTAATAGAAAAGACATAAGAATACTTAATAGAATATTTAAACACAAATAATATGAACATCAAACTAACTAGAAATCACCTGGTAAAATAAAACTTTGGATAGGTTGTTATTGTAGTTGTAGATGGAAATGTGGTTACAGAGACCTACTTTATACCATTCATCTTTTTTATCATTCGTTTTTTTATTTAATTTTGTCAATAAAGTATAGAAGTTCAAAAAATTAGAAAAAGTACAAAAAGTAATAAAGTTTGTCCAGCATATAGTAATAATATGTAGTTAACTAGCTGCAAAATGGGACATTTTCCAATGGTGTCACCTATGGGTCGTAGAAAGGTACAGCACATCAGACAAGACACTAAACTTGCCTTACAAAAGGACAACTACCCCAGATGTCCTGAAACTGTCCAAACGTTATCACAACCTCTGAAGCAAAAGCCACTTTTATTTGGGAACAACATATGCATTTGCCGAGGACCATAGTCAGACCTATGAAGTACTTTTATATTTTTTTCAAGTTAATTGTATGCTGTAGAGATGGTAGAAGAAAAGGTACTTTCTAGAAACCCAATTATACATTGCCTAGTGGGATAACTATAGCATGTAGTCTTAAACCATCTCTTTTTAGATTTGTATGCATACTATTTAACAGGAGAAGTGCTGTATCTGTCAAAATATGAAAATCTCTCACATGGAAATAATATATTTTAATTTAGATCATTTAGAGTAAAGACTTTTCTCCCTCTATAAAGTCTCCAAAACAAAAGGTACATCTGGTGGTTCACCAGCTAAATGAGAATAGAGAAAGGCCTGGAGAGAATAAGGGATTAGAAATGAATTAGTAAGAGGTGGGCAGAAGCCCAGTTATGTGAAATAAATAAATCATCACTAGTTAGTATATGGGGTAAATTTGGGACTGATAGTCCTCTTTTAGTTTTATGTACAAACATTGTATGTTTGACAGTTATTGCATTTTTTATTCCATTTCAACGTTCAAGACAGGGTTGTTTTCAGAGTGTTTATGGTGTCCATGATATCTTAAGGCTGGACCATTTAGCTATTTCCAGCCTTGTTTTGTGAAATAAGGATGGGAAATTATCAGTGGCGGCTGGTGACTTTTCAAGTTGGAGGGGTGACAGGGCGAAACATAGCCACTCCCCCTTTTCAAAATACACCCATTTTTATAACTCCTCCCCCTGATGTCATGATGACCTTTATAAGCCCCGCCCAATGACCTTATACTTGTAAAGCCCATTGAAATACATGATCACCAATGCAGAAATGTCAAGAAGTAAAGTAACAATGTGTTAAATTCATTGGTATACAATATAGATTGAAAAAACTCATGTGACAAGACTACAGCAATATCATAATTGCACCTATACGCATTAACAGAAAAATTAAACGAGTGACACCTACCATTAGTCGGGTCTTCTTCTCAGGGTATTCACGTTCAGTAAGTTGACCAACGAGTACAAACAAATCTGCTGCCACATAGGGTTTGCACCTGGGGTTGAAAGAAAACTAGCAAATCAATCAGACCATTCAAGAACAAAACCATACTTAAAAAACATTAAAAGACCAAGTGGAACCATATAGGCCCCAAACATACCTTAGAAGACCAAGTGGAACCATATAGGCCTCAAACATAGCTTAGAAGACCAAGTGTGACCATAGGCCCCAAACATACCTTAGAAGACAAAGTGTGACCATAGGCCCCAAACATACCTTAGAAGACCAAGTGTGACCATATAGGCCCCAAACATACCTTAGAAGACCAAGTGGAACCATATAGGCCTCAAACATACCTTAGAAGACCAAGTGTGACCATAGGCCCCAAACATACATTAGAAGACCAAGTGGAACTATATAGGCCCCAAACATACCTTAGAAGACCAAGTGGAACTATATAGGCCCCAAACATACCTTAGAAGACCAAGTGTGACCATAGGCCCCAAACATACCTTAGAAGACCAAGTGGAACTATATAGGCCCCAAACATACCTTAGAAGACCAAGTGTGACCATAGGCCCCAAACATACCTTAGAAGACCAATCAGCACTGTATAGGCCCAAACCAGTGGATCTTGGGATTCAAGAAAACAACAAAATTTCACTTTTGTTTACACAACACAATAATCAATGTCAAACAAACAGGTTGAATTAGCATATGGATAACCATATGAGCAGTAACGCCACGCCAAGGCTTCAACAATTGTTACTGACCATTTACACACCTTTCATAGCTCCTTCAATATGCACACCCACACACCATTCATACTTTACTTACCACTAGTTATTTTTGGTAGTGAGGTGGTGCCATTTCTGAGAACTTTACATACCTTTGAAGGTGCCTCCAATTCCTTCAAACCAATGCATTCAACCGCTACAGGGCCATGGTGCTTTTTAAATACCTTTTTATCCTCTTCAATGTGGAGAAGCATCTTTCTGGTTCTTTAGTAGTCTTCGGTGTTGTAAGCAGGATTCCTTATAGCTTCACTCACTCTGTTAAATTATGTAGATTAAATTGATGGTAAAGTTGCTGCAGAGCAACAGCACTTGTACAGACATGGAATTCTGGCTTCCTGTGACAGCTACCCTTGGAAGTGCCTCCAATTCCTTCAAACCACGCCAAGGCTTCAAAAATTGTTACTGACCATGCACACACCTTTCATAGCTCCTTCCATATGCACACCCACCCACTGTTCATACTTTACTTACCACTAGTTATGTTTGGTAGTGTGAGGTGGTGCTGCTTAACGCAGTTTATCTTTGCACACCCTGGGGGTATGCATTCTTCTTTGCTTCAATCACTTGTATTTAAATTTTGCACGGCGATCTTTCAAAGAACAAAACTTCTCAATGGTTTTTTCATTGAAGTCTGGGATCTCGGAAATCAGTTGCTTTTCCATTGAGAGCATCGCCAATACATTCAACCGCTCAAGGGACATGGTGCTTCTTAAAAAGGTTTTTATCCTCTTCAATGTGGAGAAGCATCTTTCTGATTCTGCAGTGGTCATCAGTGTTGTAATCAGGATTCTTAATAATTTCACTGTCTCTGTGAAATCATTCTGCAGATTAAATTGATGTAAAAGTTTGTGCAGAGCAACAGCACTTGTACAAGCATAAAAAATCTGTCTTCCCATACAGAAGTGACAGCTCAGTGCATAATTGTTCCTTCTTCAGTATTGGATATGCTTGCACGGTGTCTTCCAGAGCTTGGGTTGGAAAGCAAGTGTCATGGGTTTTATACAAGTCACTTTGAACAAGTTTGGCACTGACTAGGTGATTTGAAAATGAAAAACGTTCTTTTGCATGAACCACCACTATGTCACATA